>JANRMT010062807.1:29917808-30005278 GCA_026402145.1 Polypterus bichir lapradei
GCAAATCAAGCTGCCCAACAGTCTCAATTCAAAAGAAACTACAGTGCTCTACTGGAAAGTCGTGTTACCCTGCAGTCTCAGTACAGAACTCTGAATGAGAAATATGATAAATTGTCAAAAGAACTTAGAAACCTGAAGCAATACTACTGTTATGTGATAAGCCTGTCCTGGAGTAAGTGCTTAGTTACTTAATTAATAGAGTGTAGGTTCTTTGGTCATCTAATCTAATCATTTTTCATTTTCTTTTTAGTTTCATTTTCCACAGAAACAACCTGCCCTGTTTGTGAAGTGGGCTGGGTCCCCTTCAATTCCAAGTGTTACTTCTTCTCCACTGATAAACTGACCTGGCAATCGAGCCGTGATCAGTGCGTCACAAAAGGTGGACACCTAGTGATTGTAGAAAGTTCAAGGGAGCAGGTATATCATTTATCTGGGTATTTTTGAAATTACTGTCTTGGAAAACATATACTGTAAGTTAAACATAAAAGCTTTTAAACTACATCACAAGAAAAACCACAGAAAACCTAAGATGAAGTGAGTCAGGTCAGTGCATATATAAAGCAGAAATGTCTTCTCTTTAAGAGAATCCTCCAATGAATCTGGAGAGTCTGTCAAAGCATTTCAAAGGTCCAGGGTGACTGCCGTTTTATGCAAAACCTTGTTGAACCTTTGTCTTGTGCTGACTATGTGTGAAAGTAAAGATTCTGTCAGAGGGCTCTTTCTGTCTTTCTTCATTCACTAAAGACATGCTGTGAATCCTAGATTGCTGTTTCTCCTTTTCTTGGCTGCAGGCGCTCTTAGAATAACCATTTGTTGTACCTTTATTTATTTATACATTTTTGATTTTTTTTTCTGTATCTGGGATTTACGTAATGTACAAAGGGGTAACTGTTCATTTGCTAGTCAATGCAAGGAATTTTAGGTTTGTTCTTAAATTTTTCATGAAATATCACTAGGTTACAACACTCCCAATTAAACACAGAATGCTACTGACCTGAACTTCTTTTTTTAAATATATCATAATAAGGTGATAGGCCACTGTTATGAAACAAATCAGTAAAAACTGTCTTCAACCTCTACCATTGGTTGATACCCATGTGTGAAATTTCCCCAAGAAATGGTCATTTTTAGTATACAGTATATCTGTTAGCACACTGACACTTTATTTGTCTTGGACATCACTGCCATTTGCTCATGTGAGACAAAAAGTGACTTAATAGCTCCATTTATTATAAAAGCAGGTGAAGAGCCGAGTTTTGTTTCTTCGTTGCGTTTATAAGGGGAGGCTCAGGCCAGCATATATAAAAGCAAACAGGAGGTAAAATGTGCTTTATTTTAAATGTTTGATCGATTGTGACTAAGAAAAGACAATTCTAATGTCTGATTTTAGTGTTTAGTGGTTTTAAGCCCAATTCTCCTTTTGTTTAGATTTGGATGTTTGATTGTTTTAAATAAAAAAAATGATTTATAATTTGTCCCATGAACAAGTTGCATAACCACTCAATCATCAAATCTTCATTTTCCCATTTTGTAATATTGTAACTGTCACACAGACCTCTAACCGAACATACAAGTCTAACAGGTTCTTAATTTCATGTTTTCTTGTCAGAAATTTTTAGAACATAAAATTGATATCATAGGAGGTGAAGAAAAAAGTTATTGGATTGGCCTACATGATAGGTTTAAAGAAGATGAATTTGTCTGGGTGGACGGCACACCTCTAAGCACATATAACAGGTAAGAAATTACTGAAAGTGCATTCTAGCCAGAAACCAGGACACAATAGCAACACTTCTAGACGTCACCCTCAAAGTCAAGTTAATCAACACTGAAAATATGGTGAAGTTAAACAAATTCACAATTAAGGCTTCGAAATAATGATTTATTTTCAAAATATTAAGTTGTTTTTGAACCTAGTATTACTCATTTTATGTAGTGAAACTGTAAAAAGTGTGTTTTTAAATTTTCTGAGACCTTTGTGCTAATATACTATATTTATTTTTAAAAACAATTAGAGTTATGCCATTTGCATAAGAATATACAAATGAAGAGTTTGTCAGCTGCGATGCAGTCTTACACAATCCTGATCCTGACTAATGATTGGCTGGGTAGGTCATTGTCAGGGTATGGTTTCTATTACAAATGTTCTTTAAAGTTTTGTTTAATTTATCCACCATGGCTAAGTCATGCACCATATGTACAGTATGTATGTAAATTACAATATGTTAGCTACACTAATGACTTATAATGACTTGATGCACAGCCTTGTGGCCATTCATCTGTTATATGTCTGAAATCAGGTGATGCATATCATGGTCAGTCAGGTCAGGAGAAAGCCTGATAGCTTCTCTTTTATTTCAGATTCTGGGATGTAAGTCAGCCTAATGGTGGCTATGAAGAAGACTGTGTGCAGATATTGATGGAATCTGAATGGAAGCATTGGCATGATTACCCATGTGCGACTCCTTCAAAATGGGTCTGTGAGACCACTTCATCTCTGCTTCCTATTTAAACTGCTATTAAGAGTTCCAGCCACATCCTAAGCTACTGTCTTAAGAAATCATTCATTTCAATAAATCATGCACCTGCTAGTCTAAGTAGGGTCTTGAATGTTACCTGAATTTTTTTGTCATTTAGGTGGCAGAGGTACTTAGTGACAACATTCTCTATACAGGGTGGTCCAAATCTAATTATACAACTTTTTGACTGGCAACCGTCTCCCCGCCATTTTGCAATGCAGGGCAGGTGCTGCCATCTATCGGCAAGAAAAAGAATTTTAAGTGAAATCTCTATGTGCAGGGCAGGTAATGTAAATTCTCTATGTAATAAACTTAATAAGTTATGGCGTAATGAAAATTGCATAATTAGATCTGGACCACCCTATATAGTTGTATAAAATGAAAGCTGTGATGCTATTTTAATCTTTGTGTTTGTGTGTGGCTTGTTCCCACTTCTGATTGAATAGACACCAGGACTCTTAACTGCACACGGTGGTTAGAGATAATGCACGAAATGATGAAATGGTAAAATCTAATTTACATATGAGAAGAAACTGCAGGGTACCTGATTTTTTTATAAAAAAAATGTGTATTTTTTTAACAAGCAACACTTGCAAAGCAGCACATGCAAGTCCTTTCAACATTTATGAAAATGAAGATGTTAACAACCTGTGTTTTTCTTAAGTGATGTTAAAAAGCATTTACCTCCTTGCTAGTATTTTCTGTTTTTGCATATTTTACACAATGCATGGCTTTTACAAAAATGCAATATTAGAAAAAGGAAACCTGAATAAACATAAAATACAGTTTTTAAATCACTACTTTATCCAATGAACAAAGTTATTTAACACACAAATGACCAATTTAAAGTGTAATTGTCCCTATAGTTTCAATACTTGGTTACTGCAACTTTAGCAACAATAATCCCAACTAAACACTATTTAATTTATTATCTGAGATCAGACTTTCATGTTACTGTTGAGGAATTGTAGCCCACTGTTCTTTGAACTGCTTTAATTCAGATACATTCATAGTTTTTCAAGCATAAACTGTTCATTTCGGCAGTTCTATTGGGTACAAGTTAGGAATCTGACTGGGCTCTAAAACTCTGTTTCCTCTGAGCTGTTCATCTGAAGATTTTCTTTTAATTGTGTAACATCGTCCTGCTGCACACTCCAAATACAACATGGCTTCAGGTCATGGACAGTTGACCAGGCATTCTCCTTAAGAATATTCTGATAAAGTGCAGAATTTTCTTTCTCTTCAATAATAGAAAGTCTTCCCCACACAGAGGCAGCAAAGCACTCACCCCTATTCACTCTACCACTCCCATGTTTTATTGTAGGTATGATGTTCTTATTGTTGAATGCTACTTTACACCAGACATAGTGTGACCTGTGCCATCCAAAAAGTTCTACTCTTGACTTGTCTGTCTTTATTCCAAAGGGCTTGAAGAGGATCCATGTGATTTTTGCAATTATGAGACAAGCACCTAAGACAATCTTGGATAGTGAAGTTTTTTGCCTTAATAATCTCATATGAGTCATGATTTCTCTTTCATACATAAAGTCATGAACACTCACCTTGGCGGAGGGTAGAGAGGCCTGAAGTGACTTGTTTTTTTTGTCTTTTTGGAGATAATGGGTCTTACTGTGTTGCAGTGGAGCTACAGAGCCTTAGCAATGGCTAATCCTTTCCAGATTTTACTTACATTTTCTGAGATTACCTCCTATCAAGTCTCAGTGTTCTCCTAGAAACGTTATGGTGACAATTTCACTGTCATGGTTAGGAGCAAAATATGGTGAGGTTTAGATTCAGTAAGGCTGGCTGTGCACAGTCAGATGAGTCTTATTATGGACTATATTTGCTCTGCTGTTTGAGTGAGTAGCTAAAGAGAAAATTACCTTTCACATGTGCAGTACTGGTGTTGGATTACTTTATTACTTAAATATATTAAGCACCAACTTGTAAATGGTATTATATGTTTACTCCGGTTCCATTAATTTAATATGACATTTTTTCTAAAGATCTGAAGTCATTCATTATGACAAATATACAAAAAGGGAGACCATCTGGAAGGGATTTAAAACTTTAACATCACTGTACATTTATCTGAATAACAACTGCTATTGTGAAGATCATTTACTGTCACATCACATGATGTATATTATATATTATATTAATGCTTAAGTCTTCACACAAGTTTTATCACTTATGTACTCTTACAACTACAGGTAATCACTGATCACTGATGCAGTGACATTTTTCCTTGCAGTCTGTCACTTATGATGATATTTTTAATGCCAGTTATATTGATTTGTTTTGGTTTTTTGCTTAAGTCTTAGGTGCTGAACTTTGTAATTTTAGTACTCCTTATACTTTGATCTTTAGTAGTTTTTATTTTCAGCATCTAGTATATTTATAGTTGTGCAGATTTATTCTAGGTACCTGTTTCACAAATTATTTTGCATTGCCCTGTTTTGTCAGGTTGACTTGCATTTTTTATTCTTATGTACCTTAACAACAACTTGTGATGCTGTGCTCTATTATACAGTTTTTGCAGAATAAAAGTTACTTGCTTATTAATGTCTGTTTGACTTCCTTTACAAGTGCTCTTATTTCTAATTCTAAGTTTGAGAGAAAGTATTTTTCTGTGGTGCTGGATATGTTTATATATTTTATTTGCTGCAATAACATTGCGCACTGGCATTTTTGATATTTATGATCTTTCTATCCATTCAGTGTTAGTTTGATGGATCCCAGTAATCCTCTCTCTTCCTTTTTGCATTGCCTCCTACACCAACACATTTTCCATTCTGTCCTCCTTCTCTTGGATGAAATGATGTAGTGTCTCAGGTATATATTCAGTGACTTTACAAGTTTTTACAGCTTATATAATATACAATTAAATTTGTCTTTATGGACACTTATCAACAGAATAAGACTCTTTCATGTCAAACTGAAAAAAACAGATTTCTGCAAATCGATAAGTTTTCATCCCCTTCAATCAGTATTTAGTAGATGCATCCTTGGCCACCATGACAGCCTTAAGTCTGTCTACACGGGTCTCTCTGTCTCTATTTGTTTTCCACACTTTCCTCCCCATTCTTCTTTGTAAAACTGTTTAGGCTTTGTCAGGTGTCATGGAGATTGTGAGCGAAGTCTGCAGCCACAACTTCTCAATTGAACTGAGATCTCGACTCTGACATGGCTGTTCCTGGATGTTAACATTGCTGTTCTGAAGCTATTCCTGTGTTCATTTGGCTTATTGTTTCGAGTAGTTGTCTTCTCCCAAGGTACAGATTTCTTGCACATTTCATGAAGTTTTTCTCCAGGATTTCTTTGTATTTTGCTGCATTCATTTTCCCATCTGCCATCAAAAACCTTCCTTGGTTTGCTGCAGAGAAGCATCCCCATAGCCTGATGCTGTTGTTGCTGGTGGAGGTGGTGTGTTTCAATTCTTGCCTTATGCCAAACCTGGTGTTTGCTCTGAATGCCAAAAAGCTCAAGTTTGACCTCATCAAGCCATAGAACCTTCTTCCAGCTGATGTCAGAGTCTCCCATGTGGCTTCTGTGTTTTATTTTATGTGTTTTGTTTTATAGTTGTAATTAATTAGGCTTTAAAGAGATTTGTTTTCACTTTGTGATTTAAGAGTCTTTTTCTGATGTTCAGTGTGAGAAAGCCAAAAATAAATCAGTTCTGATTTAATGTTGTAGATATTTAAACTATCCATCTGCTCCTCAAGAAAATCTATTGGCTATGAACTGCCTAAATTGAAATGGCAACACCTCAAGTACGGAATCAAACAGTTCTGAGATAAAAAAAGGACAAGCTACTGTAACTAGGACTGAATACGCGAACTACACACACTGCAAGACTCTGAGGCTGTCCAGTAGCATGTGGGCAAGAGTTTGCTCTTTAGTGTGAGTCCAGTAAATGATTAAAAAAAATTTCTGCATATAGGGTGACACTATGCCACAGTACTTGCGCTGCTGCTTCACAGTAAGGAGGCCAGGGTTTATATCGTGGGTGCTCCTTGCATGATTTGCCTTGTGTCTTCATAGGTTTCCTCTTGGTGTTCCGGGTTCCTTCCACAGTCCAAAGACATGCAGGTTATGTAAATCACCAAATCAGACCTACTGTGTGTGTATGTTTGTCTGTGAGTGTGTTCACCCTCTAATGGACTGACTGAAAAGCAGAGTCATAGGGAAACATTTTGGGTGAAAGATGGGTGGTTGGATGGTTTTTCTACATACAATACATGCCTAGTCTTTCCGCACCAGGATTCTGCACTTCTTTGAAACCAGAGCATCACACTGGCATGCAAGTACACTTCTTGGTGGCTTTTTAAATTCAGCATGTCAGTGAAAATCAAGTTGCCATGTAATATCCTGTGAATGATGCGTTCTTGCTGTTCATCTCCTTTCTTTCCTTTTAGTCAGATTTCTTTGGCTACCTTTTAAGTGAGCACTTTTTATAGCTCTTTGCTGGCATGTGTTGCATGGCCACAACTAGGAGAAGGCCAAAACAGTGTAAATATGTGATAAAAAAAGAAACCAAAAAAACAAATATAATAAGGACCTCCGATCCTCATTTTAATATAAGTAAACGCTAAACTGGAATGGTCAGGGCGCATATACGCACACATAGACAAATGTACTGTATAGAGAACACTGCAGGGCCAATTGGTCCAGGCCCTCAGCTGAACACATGCTTGCAAGATTTTTCTAGATTACAGTTAGGCATATAACAGAATGTTTGTAATTGTTTAAATTAAGAAAAGAAAACGCAGAGTGTTGTTATAAGTAATTAAGACCAAAATGGTTTGCAGCAAAACTGTATGAATTGCTTCACTAAAATAAAAATTTCAAAACAAATTGTGTTTCATTTTTATCAAAATTTGCGTCATTGACACAAGAACAAAGGTGTTAAGTCTTGTCTGGAAGCATTTATATACATTACTTTTGCATGTGTCTGTATATCATTGAGTATTTGAATAATAATTTTCAATGGAAAGGAAAATCACTGGTCTCATTTTTTATCACATAAGCATATTTTGCTGAGCCAGAAAACATGTTCTAGTAGTATGACTCCCCAACAACCCCTAAGCCCCATCACATGGGATTTCGCTCTTGAATTAAAAGGACCCACCACTTTCTCTCATTCATTGGTAAAGTCCTGTCTTCTATTCAAAAGCACAACCCAATGTGAAGGGGGTTTTCCTTTTGTAGACTATTTTTATTTTCTAGAGGTATTTATTTACCAATATTTCAGCATAAGATACATGCATTTTGCATGCTGTGAGCATACAACTAGATGTCTTGAATTATGCGAAGCAGAACCGGCCTGAGGCATAAGCGAATTAAGCAACTGCTTAGGGTACCCCAAGAGCACTTCAAATGTCAAAAAAGAAAAGTTTAGTTTTTTTTTTATTATTATTATTATTAGAATTACAAGGTTCTAATTTGCAACACATGAAAAGAAGCAGAAGTAAATTTCAAGGAACACAAACAGTTACAAAACACAAACTGGTGTTGTAGCAGTGTCTCCATGTATTAGATGCTTTCTACAGTTTAACTGGTCTGGTTGACTGATACAACAGACCTTTCTGTTGTCTATACGTTTTCACCAGCCTGAAGAAAATTAAAATTTATTTTACCATTTTAATGACAGTATCTTTCCAAGTCCAAAAAAGAAGAACGTCCTTCGTTTTCTTCTTTGAGCTGGATAAATATTCCAATGTGTCATTTCATCATGGAGACTCTGCTGAGTCATTTTCAACAAATTGTCAGTATTGCCAAAAAACAACTTCAAACAGCAATCTAACTACAACACAAGTAGGCTACTTCTTGGGTCTCCCGCAATGCCAAGATTACAGGGCACCCATCATGTTATTAAAATGAAGAAATAGTTTGGAGGGCACAGATGAATGCTATTACCTTATTTCTGTATGGTGCAATTTGCCCGGAATATACAGGCTGCATTTTAAAGTTAAAATATATGTAATTCTGCATGGTGTCGGACATAAAGTGTGATGTATAAATCGTTACATCTTGTATTCTGGCATGGATCCGTGTTACTCAGATTTAACGTTCAATCTCATTAATTATACTGCATGTTATGGCCCCACAGTAAAGCAGTGAGGCCACACGACAAAGAAAAACAACAGATAGAACTTTATAATCTTAAGGGAACATATTAATATTTTGTGATATATTAAGTCTACAATAATCGGACAAAAACACAATGTTACGTTAAGCTGGTGTGAGCTGGTCCCACGAATCGTGTGCATGAAAACGCATTGTAAAGGACATTATAATGGATGCAATCAGTCAGAATAACATTAGGTTACAGTCTTCTTTGTCAGTCTGCGTCGAAAGCTGCAAAAAAAGTTATCTCAAAGAAAAGGACATATCCTACTGGAGCAGAGAATAGAAGATAGAAAAAACAGCAAGATAAAGGTAAGTTACATGACAAATTTCAAGCATTTCACCACAATCACTTGCAAAATAGCATTATCCAGTTCAGTCAAGGTATGTTTGGCTAACATTAGGTAGTTGGGAAGTGAGGGGGAGGAATTCATGACAAGGATGTAAATGCATGTGTGTCGTCGTAAAATCAATGTATGCCATAGACCAATTTTCTAAAAACAAAAAGGGAAGTTTGCATATATTATTTTACAAAAGAAGTGTTGTTTTAGAACAGCATCGAGTATGTCAACTAACAAAAGAAGTGTTGGTTTAGAACAGCATCAAGTATGTCAACTAACTGTGGCAGCCCTACTACTTGGGGTGTAACGATACGTGACAAGATGCTTGGTTTGGGTTATATTGTGATCAAGTGGATATAAATACGCTTTAACCAATGTCACACACGTGCGAATAGGAGGACGTTGTGTGGACCAAGTAAAGGTAATTCTACGCCAGGCCAGGGGAGGGCGGGGTGCATTAAACCTTCTCCTGCTATCTCTACAGACCAGCCGCGGGAAAACCTATCTAAGTCAAGAACGTCACTTCCAGTTCCGGTGCCTAGAAGAACGTCACTTCCAGTTCCGGCACCTAGAAGAATGTTACTTCCAGTTCCGGTGCCTAGAAGAACGTCACTTCCAGTTCCGGCGCCCAGAAGATTGTCACTTCCGATCCCGGCTCCCAGGCTGATGTCAGAGAAACATCACTTATGGTCAACCTACATCACTTCCTGTCTGATCATTTAAAACCGCCATCTTTTCAAACCTTCACCAGTTTTGTTTTGGACTCCGTACTGTCAACATCATTGACTAAACTTAAAAGAATCCTTTGCAGCTAGAAATATTATACGGGTGGCTGCCCCAAACCTTTTTCTACGTGTGTCGAGTTGCTTCGTTTTACACCAAGTGTAACATTTTTGAAGTATTCCAGCTTCAAAATAATACATTCAGAAATAAACTATTCAGCATAAAATCAAGATATGTTTGATAATATAAGTTATTTTATTTCTTTTGATGTTGCACTTTTACATGTTGAAAATTTTTAACAAAAAGCAATTAAAGTGTTTAACATGTTTACAGTAAATGCATGGCCTACTTATTTATTTGATTACTTTTTAAGCACACCACAACTTATCACTGTACTGTACTCAATGTACTCACTGTACTTTGAATAGGGATTTTCATCCCAGCCCTCAGACCCCCCCAGACAGTCCACTAAATTTTTTCTCATCATCTTTAAAGCCCTTTATGGTTTAGACCCTCATTATCTGTCTGAGCTTGTTATGCTTAGGGCCCCATAAAGGCTTGGGTCGGCTCTGATGCAAAGAGAGTAATGTTAATTTTTTTATGGATATTTTGGGTGTGGCATTCCTTTAAATATACTTCCTCTTAATTTCAATTGTCCTAGAGGATGTCATTTGCTATATGAATTAATTCTGCTGGATCCATTTTATCAACACCTTTGAGAATTTTGAAGACTTATGTAGAATATGACTAGGAGGTGGAAAAGACAAAAGAAAGGTCAAAAGTTTATTTGCAAAGGACAAAGATGGAAGATAAAAGCAAAAATAAAACTGCCAACCCCAAAAGGTTAAACAAAAGCAAACACACAATAGAGTTAGGCCTAAAGTGCTTAAATACTCCCTCACTCAATTCCTCCTAGCACCACGAAAAATTACAGTTTTCTTTGAGTAGTCAGAATCTTGGGTACAGTGAATAGGCCGCCATACTCATGGTGGTGGCATCCCTGTCTTGTTCGAGTCAGGGTAACAATCCTAGTTTTAATGTTGTTTCGTTTATTGTGTTCTGTTTTCTGTCTTCAATGTGCATATTATGCTTTCGTCCTTTTATGAGTATTGTTTTGTTTATTAATTATCTAATTATGGTGCACTACTATAGGACAATGCACCGCTTTTTTTTTTCCCAGACAGAGGATCAGGTCTGCCAGGTAGGTATTAAGAATTGTAGAGAAAACAAGCTTTGTGTGCGTACCTTTGTGAATTTTGTATTTTTTTTGCTGCTTATTGGGGATTTTGAGATTTGATTTGTTGGCTGGATTATATTTCTTGGTTTGACTATTGTATATTGTATTTTATTGTACTACCAGTAACGACGTACTGCACGATAACGTGCAGTGAATTCACTTGACTTGAGCATTCCTAGTTTTCAGACTCTTTCTCTGCCTCTGTTTAGCATTCATTTGCTCAGAGTTTGATGCGCTTGCTGAGCAGTTCTTCTTTTCTCCACCTTAGCGGCCCGCTGCTTCTCTTCTTTCGTCTGCATCTTTTCATGTTAAAACTGATTAAGTTAGTTTTTGTGTTGCAATTACTTAGTACGTTTTCTTTAATTTTTCACTTTAGCTGGCACTTAAATCTTCAATCTGCCTCAAGAATGATAAGCAAAGGTGGTAGGGAATGAGAATGGCACCCATACGCATGCGCCGCACAGCCTCCATGCTGCGTGCTGCCGAGAGTTAATTCTACAATAAAATAAAATAAAAAGAGTAATAAAAGAGTAATAAAAATCATCACCCGAAACTGGATAGTAGACACCACATAGTATATGTGTACCAAATTTCAGGTCAATAGGTGAAACGGTTTGCGAGCTACAGGTGATTTAAAATCCTGGACAGACAAACGAACAGCCATGGTACCGTATTATATATACAGTATATATACTGTAGATTGTATAAACCCTGTGTTCTACTTTCTTTCTATGCTCTTTTTTACCTTTTTGATACTAATTCTTTTTTTTTCTTCTTCAAAAAGCCAGAATGTTCTGCAAGGCAGTAAAGAGGCCAAAATAATAAGAGTAAGGTAAAGAGACCAAAATAATAAATGCGTGCCACTTAACAAGCCAAGCTTGAAACCATGAATTCTGACTGATCTTTATATCAATTTAAAAACAAAACACTGAATCATAGCTAACGTTCACAAAATATAGTCAAGAAAAACAAAATGCAAAGACAACATCATTGTCCAAATCTTGATACATATCACATATTGACATACTTATTTCACAAAATGGCTGTGTCCAGGAAATCAAGAAAAAAGTAAATAATTTTAAACTGCTTGAAAACGAACCCAAATCAAAAAAGTAACATTAGAAATATAATCAAATAACATCAAGAACAATAAGTTTGATTTTAGATCCCAAAATCTTTCTAAAGAGCTAAATAAAAATTAAAAACAAAAAATAATCATTACACCACAGTTTTTATGCTTTTTCTCTCTCTCTTTGTCAATATTTAGCTTAGAAGAGTTTTATAGATTGTTTGGTGTGTGCTTGGTGTGTGTGTGTCCTGTGGTGGGCTGGCGCCCTGCCCGGAGTTTGTTTCCTGCCTTGCACCCTGTGTTGGCTGGGATTGGCTCCAGCAGACCCCGATGACCCTGTAGTTAGGATATAGCGGGTTGGATAATGGGTGGATAGATAGATAGATAGATAGATAGATAGATAGATAGATAGATAGATAGATAGATACTTTATTAATCCCCAAGGGGAAATTCATATACTCCAGCAGCAGCATACTGATAAAAACAATATTAATTAAAGAGTAATAAAAATGCAGTGCAAATTAAAAAATGCAAAGTGGAGAGTGTGAGACAGGTATAACAGTCAATAATCTTGTGTAGTGTTAACGTTTACCCCCCCAAGTGGAATTGAAGAGTCGTATAGTGTGGAGGAGGAACGATCTCCTCAGTCTGTCAGTGGAGCAGGACGGTGACAGCAGTCTGTTGCTGACGCTGCTCCTCTGTCTGGAGATGATCCTGTTCAGTGGATGCAGTGGATTTTCTATGATTGACAGGAGCCTGCTCAACGCTCTGCCACGGATGTCAAACTGTCCAGCTCCGTGCCTACAATAGAGCCTGCCTTCTCCACCAGTTTGTCCAGGCATGAGGCGTCCGTCTTCTTTATGCTGCCTCCCCAGCACACCACCGCGTAGAAGAGGGCGCTCGCCACAACCGTCTGATAGAACATCTGCAGCATCTTATTGCAGATGTTGAAGAACACCAACCTTCTAAGGAAGTATAGTCTTTTTTTATTTTAAAAATCATCTTAAAATGTCTGTCTGAGGTTGTTTCATGTCAGGTTTACATTTTGTATGGTTTGTGGTGTATGGCCGGCCGTTTATCCCGGCCAATACCCCCAAGCCGCCAGGTGGAGCTCTCCCTGCAGTATGGAGGTTCCCCGAAGACCAGCAGGGCATCATGGACATTGCAGTTTTTATACGCAGCCCTGCTGGATGCCGTGGGAGCCACTAGGAGACGCTGCAGGGAGGAAAAACGGGTATTTTCCCTACGCCCCGGAAGCACACATGGACAAGGGGAGAATAAAAGAACATTTTACCTGACCCGGAAGTGATTGAGAGTCACATGGACTGGGATTGGGAACACTACCAGGTCAGGGAATATAAAAGGACTATGGGAGCTCCCAGACGGCGAGCTGAGCTGGGTGGAAGGGTGGCAACGCATCTGGGAGTGGAGGATTGGTTTATTGTTATTGATTGTGAGTGTTTATGAATATAGTGGAGGAGAGGGTGCTTTGTGCACTGTGGAGATTTAATAAAGTCAAAGTTTGGACTTTTACCTGGTGTCTGGAGTCGTGGACAGGGGTTCAAGGGAGCGATAGCTATGAGGATTGTCTCGGTCCCCATGGGTCTGGTGACCATGGTGGAAGTGGCACCATGTTGCTTGACTTTGCAAAAGGTCAGGGGATGCAAATCGCTGGATCCTGGTTCCAGCACCCTGAACTGCATAATTGGACTTGGTACTCCAATACTGGTGGTGCGGTGAAGGAGATCGATCACATCCTTGTGGGCAGACGCTGGAGGCTCTTGCAAAACTTCAGCATCTACAGAAGTGCCCAGTTTGTGAATTCTGACCATAGACTTGTTGTTGCTACTCTTAATAATAATAATAATTCTTTGCATTTATATAGCTCTTTTCTCACTGCTCAAAGTGCTCAGCAATTGCAGGTTAAGGGCCTTGCTCAAAAGCCCAGCAGAGCACAGTCCCTATTGGTATTTACGGGATTCGAACCTTCCGATTGCCAGTGCAGATCCCAAGCTTCAGAGCCACCACTCCGCCTAAGTGGTCCAGCTTAGGTCCAGTAGGTTACCACCTACCAGGAAAATGAGCCTGCACTTGGCCAGACTCCAAGGCTGTTTCTAATGAGTTTGCACACAGTTTGTGTGAGGAACTTTCAGATTTGGGTACGTATGCCGATCCTAATGTTATGTGGGAGACCTTCCGTGACAAGACCCTGAAGGTTGCTGAGGGTTGTGTTGCTGTTACCGGTGTCCCTAAAAGGAGGTGTTTCATCTTGCAGGGCACCCTGGATATCATCAAGAGGAGTCACAGCACACGGCTCAATGGCAACTCTGGCCTGTACTGGGAACTGAGAAGGACGACTGCGAGGGCTCTGAGGGCAGATAAAGAGGCATTTGTTAGATGAATCTGTGAGCAAGTGACACACCATCTGTGGTCTAGTGACCCACGTCCTGCTTACAGAGGAATCGAAGCATTATGCACATCTGAATCTGTTCCTCGGAGAGTCGCAGTCAGGGCGGCTGATGGAACGGTCCTTACGGATGACACTGCAGTTGTGAACCGCTGGGCTGGCTACTTTGAGCAGTTGTTCAAAGCTGATTCTCCAGCTAGGACGTTGCATATCTCTGGGTCCACAGTCCTTGAGGCTGATGCTCCAATTAGTTGTGAACCACCCAGTCTCACTGAGATTGCACAGGTGGTGAACCAGCTGAGGGAAGGAAAGGCTGCAGGGATCTGTGGTATCCGGGGTGAACTTCTCCAGGCTGGTGGTAAGGCTGTCCTCCTGGCATTGCAAGCAATCTTTGCTTCCATTTGGGAGACTGGCATCATCCCAACTGACTGGAAGACAGGACTTGTCGTCCCTATCTGGAACGGGAAGGGTCTGGATCGCCTAGATTGCAGCAACTACAGGGGGAAAACCCTGCTCTCGGTGCCGGGTAAGGTCCTTGCTAGGGTCGTCCTCAATAGGATCCGTGATCACTTGCTCACCTACCAGTGATCGGAATAGTCTGGTTTTACGCCTAAGAATTGTACCATCATCCGCATCCTGGCACTGAGGGTTCTCATAGAGCACAAACGCGAATATCGGCAGAGTTTCTTTGCAGCCTTTGTCGATTTTCGCAAAGCATTCGACTCAGTTGATCGAGCTGCCCTGTGGGACATCCTGAGGGTTCATTGGATCCCCTCGAAATTGCTGGATATCATGGCTGGCCTGCACACTGGTACTGCATGAGTGCTGTGCAGAATGGAGGCAGAACCTCTGCGTTTTTCCCAGTTGATTCTGGGGTTCGTCAGGGGTGTGTTCTGCTCCTACTCTGTTCAGTGCTTGTATGGACTGGGTGTTTGGCAAGGTTATGGGGTCCAGCGGCTGTGGGGCATCTGTTGGTAAAGAAAAAAATAACAGATCTTGACTTTGCTGACGATGCTGTGATCTTTGCGGTGTCAATGGAGGCTGTGATCGGGCATGCTAGTGTCCTGGATAAAAACCAAGATCCAGGCCTTTAATGACCTCTTGGGCACAGCCATCAGCAGTGTGTGTACTTACCTTGGCAGTGACATTCATGTCTCTGGTGACTCTTCCTGTAAAGTCAGTAGATGGATTGGGAGAGCATGGGGGAGTCATGAGGTCACTGGAAAGGGGTGTGTGGCGCTCCCGATATCTATGCAAAAGGACAAAGGGCCAAGTCTTTAGAGTCCTGGTGCTTCCTGTCTTACTATATGGTTGTGAGACATGGACGCTATCTAGTGACCTGAGATGAAGACTGGACTCCTTTGGTACTGTGTCTCTCCTCAGATAGAGGGTTATTTCCGAAGGATGGGACTGGGCCGCGTGTCTGCCTGGTGGGTTGCCAACTGGGATCCTGAGCTGTTTTCGACATGTAGTGGGAGCGGCAATGCACTGTACCAGTGCATGCTTCCCAACTTGACTTGACATGCAGTATCAGTGAAATGCTTTCCTTCTGCAGGTGTACAAAAGCTGCTGAGTACACAAGATTTAATAATTTAGTCGTCATGCTTTCACCTCTTCTTCAACGAATGAACTTTGAAGGTAATGTCTCTTGGGTTCCTGATGCCTCTGGAAAATTCATTGTCTTCCTCTGCAGACTGCCACCATGGACAAAGATGGGATTTTCATTCTGATGACACCTGTGCAACAACAGCACATTCCGTGGAGAGAAGAGCAGTTGTGCAGCAAGGGGGTACATATCAGGATCTTCAGGTCACTCCATCAAATCTGACTTTTATTGATTGACTGACTGATTTGGCTTACTTTTCTTTCTTTCTGTCTGTCTGTGTATGTGTGGCAGGGGCGGTCCTAGCCTGTTTGGTGCCCTGGGCGAACACCCCCTCTAGCGCCCCCCTTTGCGCCCCCCCAGCGTTCTAATAAACAATGAAAAAATACAGTGCAATAAAACAAACTATTGGAAATGTAATGTCTAACAGAGACAAAATCAAATTTTACATTTATACTGCTCCAAAATATTTTGTTATAGTGTAAAGAATTTTCACTTTAGTACCATCTCCAGTCATCAGTTCACCAGGTCACTAACAACTACATAAACCTTTTCTCTCAGAGCTGCAGTCAGTTTATTATTTCGGGTTAACTTTCCCCGCCTACCACTCTCCACTACGCGAGTCACTTGCATTAGTAAGTTAGCATGCAAACATATATATCCATACAAAAAAAACTCTTACTAACTCAAATCATTTTATCACCATGTTCAAAATCTCATTGACAATATTTTACCGTTTTAAAGCCTGTAATGTGCACTCCAATTATGGCGAATTTACTAACCTGCGATAAAGAATAGAGAGAGCACAGGCACTGAGCTGCCGTCAACTTCACACATGAGGATTTATTCTTCCCGTTTGCTGTACTCTGCTCTATGCTGCTCGCGCAAGGAGCGCCCATCTAACGATTTCTGCGATTTCGCACAACCCAGGAAAAATTAATTGTGACATAATGGGCTTGAATTGACAATATTATGAATGACATGTGCTTTATTTGGAAGCACCCCACCCCCCTCCCCTTTCGACAGGTTGTGTGTGAGACTTCAGCACAGGAGCAGCAGCAAGCAGGCGCACCAAGGGCCCACGCGCTCACTTCCCGCATATATGGGTGTGATGGAATTTAGAAAACACATCGGTGCAAATTATAAGTCTATATCATAATGTCTGGTGCTTTTGTGTTTGTTTGTTTGTTTTTATTTTGTTTTATTTTGCGAGCTGGTTATTAGATGTCGCGCCAGCCAGCCAGAGAATCCCCCGCTGCCCCGCCCCTCTCCTCCCTTTTCTGCAAGCAGCAAGCGAACCTGGCAAATGGAGGGCACTCTTACTCCCTGCAAATGGGCAAATAGAAAACCGATCGGTGCCCATGCAATCCCAAAAATGCGCTGGCATGATGTCGGAAAAAAAAAAAAAATTGCCGATTCCCAAGATGCCGCCCCCACCACGATGCTGCCTTGGGCAACGGCCCATGTCGCCCATATCAAGAACCGCCACTGATGTGTGATGTAGTAGTGAGTCCTGTTTTTTCACTACTTCAAAGTCCTTGGGTATAGTTGCTGGCTATGTGGAAGTAGCAGACCTTTGTGGGATTTTTTCTGAGAATGCTAGTTTTCCTGCCATATCCCTAAAATATGCATAATAGGTTAATGGCAACTCTAAAATAGTCTCAGATGAATGCAGCAACTGGATTCCCAAATGGGCTTAATTCTTGATTTAAAGGTTTGTAGATTCATTATTGTCCATTGCATGAACTAATCTATGCAGCATATTTAATGAATAAAACTACTTTACCTCAGAATCTTTGTCTTCCTCACTTTAAATATCTGCATTAATTTGAAACTGAATCTTTCTGAAAACACATTTTTTGAGTGTTTAGGGGCATTAAGGGGCTTTATTTCCACTGCAGTTTAAGCTTAGTATTACAGATTATTGCAGTCAAATGATCAAGAATTGTCTTGTATGTGTAGGTTTTACTACACAAGCCTAATAATTAAGTTAGCCTATCAGGTAATGTTCATAGTTTGTTCACACAATATTTATCAAATTGTTTTGGGAATTTGCAGAAGTGTAAAAACAGAAATTCATCTGTCTTGCCTGCAGTTAGACATGGCATCCCTCAGAGCTCAGTTTTAGGTCAAATAGTATTTTCACTATATACGCTGCCAGCAGCAAATATAATATGCATCTTCAATGAATAATAATAGTTTGTCTTTAAACTTAAATACTAAAAAAAAAGTAATTTTAGTGGGTGGTACATCTGTATATAATCAGAAAATAGCATCTTATGCTGTTGGTATAGGTAATGGCTTAATAAATAAATAGGGTGAAAAGATGGATAGACCTGCTGTATATAGCGCCCTGTTTTTTTTTTTTTTTTTTTGCTTTCACACACACACACACACATATATATATATATATATATATATATATATATATATATATATATATGAATGATATGATATATTATTTTATTAAAATCAAAAAACATTCCATACATGCAAGTCAAGTTTAACAAAACTGGCTCGAAATCAATCAACCCCCACCCATGAGAAAGAGAGCTAAGTCAGCAGAGCAGCACTTTAATAACAGTAAAAGTATATAAATAAATAAATAAAAATAGAATAGAAAAAGGGAAAATCCACTTCCTCAATTTAAATGCTTATTCTAAAATGTTATTTATTAGATTCTGCCAGGTTTTGAAAATGTTTTGTACAGATCCTTTAATTGAGAATTACATTTTTCCAATTTTAGATAATATATAACATCAGTTACCCACTGACTTAAAAGAGGTGAGTTAGGATTCTTCCATTTGAGCAAGATAAGTCTACATGCCAATAGTGAAGTAAAGGTAGTCACAGTTTGTTTGTCCTTCTCCACTTTAAACCCATTTGGGAGTCCACCAAACACAGCTGTTATTGAATTAGGAGGGATTATGACACCAAGGCTGTCTGAAAGGCATTTATAAATTTTTGTCCAAAATTATGTTATTATATTAGTGCAGGCCCGAAACACGAGACCCAATGAGGCTGGAACTTGATTGCATCATTCGCAGGTTGGATCTTGCCCTGGAAACATTTTGGACAATTTTAAACGAGACAGATGTGCTCAATATATAATTTTGTGTCGAATAGTTGTATGCTTTGCACATATGGAGCTCGAGTGAATTCTGTGCATTGCTACCTTCCATTCCTTGTGTTATGGTGTATAAAATCTACATCATATTCTGTATTATATTTTGCTCAATCCCAACAAGATGAATTCAGATGTAGGAGGCATTATAATAAAAAAGACATATCCTCTTCCTTATACCTCACTTTTATAACAGTTGTTCATAGCTTAGTGCTAATTTGGTTTACAGCTTGGGAAAGTATGCTGAGCTGATACCTCAGGCTATTGATTACTTTATGGATGGACATCTGGGACATCAATTGGGTTTACGGCCTGGGAAAGGAAAAACTGAGGCAATATCAAAGAACTTTATTACCTCGGGAGCAAAATTCATCCATCATATTGACAGCCAGCCAATCAGGCGCATGTGTTGTGAAACCAAGGCATGACATTTTCATAATAAATATGCCTTGGTTTGAGGCAGAAGAAAAAAAGAAGCAAATAGAAGAAGGAGAAGAAGAGGAACGGACGAAGACGGCACTGGTCGTCAGAAAGGCATCACGAACATCGATCGCTAAATCAAACGCCTCCCTGGGACATTCCTCCTTGTCATCTCTACCTTTTTTTCGTAAGCTTTTCCCAAAGACTATATATATTCAGACTTTCCTATCAGTACCTATTTTCTATTATTCTTTGTTCTGGTGATATTATTATTATTCTTGTAATAAATACCATGCTGCTTTTAACTTTCTATGCTTTGTCTTAATGTCTAGAGTGATTGAAGTAATAAGTTAGATTTCTTTGAGCACCTGGTGACAGCCGGATTTTTGCCATTATTTCTGTGCTGCGGGGTTTATAAGGCTGAGAGTGAGGGCACCACTCAAAAGTTAGGGACAGTACGATAAAGAAGGTCTTCTTGGCTGATAAATGGCCTATAGTCAAGAGTGCTGAGTCTTTGTATGTTTAAATGTATTCTTGTAGACCAAAATTAATATTTAGGTCTGAGATATCACTAAAACATTGTATGTTGTTCGTGCCGAAAATAAGTAAGTCTCTTGAAGTGCTGAATGACAAGATGTTATTCCTATAGCACTTGTGTGGTTTAAAGTGCTAAGGGTTAATCAGCGTGTGTGTGTCATTCATAGGGCACTGTTGTGGTTAGGGTCTGTGTGTGTGTGTTTATCTATGTGTGTGTGTGTTCATCTTAAAGTGAAACAGTAAACCAACCCGATAATAAACTTGATGAGAACATTTACCCTTGAGAAAACAGGTAAATGGTAAGTAGAGGGAAATACTACGATAATACACCTTGTTATTGAAATGTTGAGTCAGAGATCCTTTTCCCACTGTAACCTGGGATCTTTGAAAGGAAGGGACTGTAAAATGGTATTATATATTACAGAAATGCTGTTTGAGTCCTCAAGACTGATCAAAATTTATTCCGGTACAGAGGTAGGTGGGAGCTGAGGGAAAGTGGGCAGGTTTTGATTAATAAAGTTTCTAATTTGAAGGTAGTGAAAGAAATGTGTTGCTGGAAAGTTAAATTTAGAATGTAATTGTTCGTAGGATGCTTGCATATTTTTGAGGTTGTTACTTATTTAAATTACAGTACATGCTATTTTTTCTTTCTTTCTTGTTAGGTTTGTTTAGATATATACATTTATATATACTAGGGGGCTTTGCTCCCTACTTGCTTCACTCTCCCACCCCCCAACCCCTCTCTCCGGGGACACACTTCACGCTCACCACTTCGCGTCTCTGCCGCTCACGTTGTGAAGGGGGGTGCTGAACACACACTAAGGAGATGCGGACAGATCAGCTGCTGGCTGCCTGTACAGCAGCTGTCCTTTTGTCTAACTTCCTCATCTCCCCGGACGTTAAAGTGTCTCCGAGAAATTGTTTGTAAAGTAGGCTGTGACATGCAAGTACTCTCGCAGGACTTCAAAGTGTCTCTCCGAGGAGATCATGTCTTGACCACAAATTTTTTTATATAATAGATATATATACTGTACAAGTTTGCTTTCATGCTACCACCTGACCGTTAGAACATGAACTCATTTTACAGCCTGGTCATGGTCTGTGTAAAGGCTTTATCTTTTTGTCCCCTTTTTTGTCACACCCCAAAGATGTTCGTGTTAAATTGGCCATTGTGTGTGACTGTGGGTGATGGAGTTTGCCCTGTCATAGATAAGTGTCCCATCAAAAGGTCCTTTTGGCTGTCTCCCTAATGCTACCAAGATTAGTAACAGAAAATTGGGTCCAATAATGGGTATATGCAAAAATGGAGCTAATTTTTGTATTCTTTTCTGGCATTTGGTTTAAAAGGAGAAATGCTTGACATAAGCAGGTTTGAGAATAACAATACCCACATCGGAGACATGCATTACCTGCACCCCTCATTTTGTGCTATGTTATGATATGGTAATGCAAAGCGAGTAGGCTATGATCCTCATTGTTTATAAGGAGTTAGAGTGAATAAGTTAAGTTACACATTTCTCTGCTTTCTTTTTGATGGAACAACAAGTAAATGCAATATAACCGATATTCATCATACATCTGAATACCATGTTCATTTACTGTCTTCAGGATCTTTGCAAAAAAAGGAGAGTCCCCATTCATCCAGATTTTAATAGTGAAGGGGTTGGAGTGGAGCAGGAAATGGCATGGCTGTTTTACTGATTTTTTTTTTTTCTCCTTAGACCAGGGGTGGGCAATGTCAGACCTAGAGGGCTGCAGATTTTTGCTCCAGCACAGTTTTTTAATGAGAGTCTGGGCGAATGAGAGTCAGAGGGGACTGGGCGGTCTCTTGGTCTGGAATCCCTACAGATTTTATTTTTTTTCTCCAGCCGTCTGGAGTTATTTTTTGTTTTTTCTGTCCACCCTGGCCATCGGACCCTACTTATTCTATGTTAATTAATGTTGACTTATTTTTATTTTTTATTGTGTCTTCTATTTTTCTATTCTTCATTTTGTAAAGCACTTTGAGCTACATTTTTTTGTATGAAAGTGTGCTATATAAATAAATGTTGTTGTTGTTGTTATTGTTGATGAAGCGCATATTGCTCAAGTAACATTTTGAATGCTTTATTTAAGTGGTCTTGCTTGTTAAGTTTCCCCACCCTTAATTGCTTATTTCAGTCTTAAACAGCTGCATTCACTGTTTTTAATGGCTCCTTATTAGCAATAAGATGCAAATAACAAAGGAGTCAGCACGTCTTCATCTAACTTGTTTCCATTTACACCTGTGTAGAGTCATTATGTATTATATGGTTTAATAAAACATTTAAGAGAAAAATGTGACATGCTGAAAATGATCTGTTTTAGACTTCAAATCATTTGGATGATATCCTTGTGTTTTATCTTGAATGCCTAATCTCACAGACTTACCACTGTTTATAAGGTATTATTTTATATAACTTATCCCCAACTTCCCTTCTATATCTATAACCTCAGGCAATGAGATGTAGTAAAAAGACAAGCAGGAGTTAAGTTACACATAAAATAATATATTACTGATAATATTCATAAATAATAACAAAATGCAAAGTACATTTGAATATTGGCAACCATACAACCTGATAAAATGGGGATATGTAACTCAGGTGGCACACAGACTTGTAGTTACTTAAAATGTCTCTAGTTAAGGCATCATTGGTGCTCAGCTTTCTTCAGAACAGGCCTCAAGCCTGTTCAATATGTCTGCTGAGCTGTGCTCTTCATTGTGCTGTTCTTGTCAGTTCATGGTGTGATGGTCTTCATCAGTTGTTAACAAGAGAAACATACTTCTACATCATCACAGGTTAGCAAGAGAGATGCTTCTTCATCATATGTTGATTAGAGAGAGAGAATGTGGTTGAGCAAACAAATGTATAGGTTTTTCTGTCCAACCCCTACAGCCAATAGGACATCATGGTACTTAAAGGCCTCTGAGACAAGCCCACTCCAAACAGCCATATCTCAGACCAATGGGGGGAAATAGTACATCTTAACACCTGCAACCCCCCCATAATCATATGTTAAACTAACCTGGCTTTATGTGGGGGATGAGAGAAAGATTTTAGCAAAGAAACATTTGCCAAACTGGTTTAAGACACATCTCCCAAATCCTGTCGTAAAATTACAAAGAAACAGTCGTAAAGGGAGGGGGTAAAAGGGGGTTTGGGGCAAACACGAATGCCTCTCACCAAAGTAACACTAAATTACATTGCTTTGCCTAAATTATAAATAAAGACATACAAAACATTTATCAAGTTATATGTATGCCAAATCTCACATCACAACACCTTGGAAAGGATAAAATCTATAATATACAGTAAGTACCTAACATTACAGACTAACAAGCCATAAAATTAAATCAGGTCTGAGACTGGCAAGGATTTGTTTCTAATTAAGCAATTGGTTTGGAATGAAAACCTGCAGCCAGTGTGGCTCTCCAGAACCAACATTGCCCATCCATGCATTAGACATTGTTACAGAAAATGCTAAGTAAAGAAGAGTCTTGAGCCATCATTATGTGAAATTCTAACATTTATTTGCACCTATAGGTAGAGCCCCCAAGTGCCTTCTTCAAAGCATCATGGCAGACTAAAGAAATCTAACTGAAATGTTCCTTTTATCAGTTAGGTTCATTTACTTAACATTTCAATAGATTTTAATTTTCACCAATCAGCTTTAGACAAATGGTATACTCCAAAAATTAAGTCTCATGTAAAGTCCAGAAACTAAATAAACATATTAAAAGTCCTACGTAGAAGAAATAAGACATCTCATAAGTAAACTGTTAGCACAGGACAAAGCACAAATGTTAAGTGTGATAAATGCATGTCATTTCGTAACATAAAGTGTGCTGGTACAAATGAAGTCAGGATGTCCTCATTTAACAAACAGGCAGTATCAAGAATTTTTTTTCCCCCCCATGACATGTTTAAAATCATTTGCCTCACTCAGAGAAGGGAAAGGCATGTCCAATTGGATTGGACTGATGGATTTAGACAATGAAGGTCAGTTTTGGTGAGTGGACTGCACACATCTTGATAAAAATATCAGGTATGCCAGAGCAATACCACACACCATTTGGACATTCTGGTTCAAGATTCAGTGTGCATTATCACATGAGAAACTGACTAATTGAATGAATCAAGGAGTTTGCAGCCTCCTTTGCAAACGAGAATAAATAACTAAATCTTTTTTTTTTTTTTTTTTAATTTGGGAGTACTAGCTTAGACTGGCTTATAACAAATATATATTTTACATACTCATCATTTTTCAAGATCTGGAAACAAACTTGTATTTATTATGAGAATTACTGACAACCCTCATAAGAAGAAAGCTACTTGCAAAGTTTAAGGAGTGTGAATTTAATCAGTCATCTGTATAATTTTAATATCAAATTTCTCTTCAGGGTGTGTTATGAACGATAACACCAAGGTCCCAGTCATCATAAATAGGCTTGTGCCAAATTTGGTGAAATGGCTACAGCGGCTTATTTTATTTCCTATTATTGCTATTATACATAAGATTTTAAGAATCCTAATCCTATAATTTCACCAATCACCAGCTTTTCAAATATGATATTGCAAAAATCTATTTGGACACAACTGGCTCAAGAAGAAATTGTTTATCACGTAGTGCCTGATGTTTAATCTGTTTAATTTTTGTTAAATAATTATCACTGACACAGTAATTTGAATGAGATTTTGCATACATGTCATTATTTAGTGATTGTTTTTTGCTTTCTTCATTTAGTTAATATATTCTTCATCTATTCACTTTGAGCTGCTTTATTATTTGTCTCTGTTTGTGAGTGTGAGCTGGGTCAAGGCTGATTGTGTTCACAGTAGGGAATCCATTCCCGGGAATTCGGGAATCCCGCATGTCATTCCCTGGCATGTCACATGTGAACGGTTTTAGAATGACCGACACTTATTTTTAATAGAACTACTGCAATATGTTGACACCAATCAAAAACTAACCTTATCTTCAAGCAGTTCATGCTGTCATATAAGTACATGTATCTAGTTAGTTGCAGTAATAAGAGCGTAGAAAGCAACAACAACAACATTTATTTATATAGCACATTTTCATACAAAAAAAATGTAGCTCAAAGTGCTTTACAAAATGAAGAATAGAAAAATAGAAGACACAATAAAAAATAAACATAAGTCAACATTAATTAACATAGAATAAGTAAGGTCCGATGGCCAGGGTGGACAGAAAAAACAAAGAAAAACTCCAGAGGCTGGAGAAAAAAAAAAAAAAAGCACAACATGTCCAGCGTGCAGTCGTCCAGGGGAGAGCTTACATTCGTGCAGACAGGGGCGGCCTTAGGCATGTGCAAACTGTGCACCTGCAGAGGGCCGTCAAATCCCAGGGGCTGCCACGCCAATATATATTGAATATAAAACAGAAAGAGAAAATAACGACACAGCTAAAAATGCAGCGGCAAATTTCAGTAAAAGTTAAATGCTTGTGTCATGAGCCTGAGGCGGCTATACAGTGTCCGCAACAGACGTGGCCATCCGCCGTTCATAAGTTACCATATTGACATTGGCAGGCGAAGGGGCCACCGATTCTTTCTCTGCCCAGGGCCGCCACGAGCCTAGAGCCGCCCCTGGTGCAGAGTAAGCCAGCCACTGAGAAAGCACGCTCTGCCTCCACTGAAGTAGGCGGCACAGTCTTCAGATACTGATACACTTGTTCTAAACAAAACACCATGCCACTTAATTATTTTCAACTATAACTCTCTTATTTCTTGATCGATTTTTACACTTTTACACTCTATATATGCGAGCTTGGCCTTTCCCGGGAATTACGACAGTTTCATTCCTGGGAATGCGGGAATGAAAAATGTCCGGGAATGGATTCCCTAGTTCACAGGGTCTCTGAAATAAAATGAAAAATCATGGTTTTAAAAACTTTGAGAATTTGAGCAGCTCATTAAGACTGCTACGCTGTTATTTTTGAAGAGTGATGCTGTCTGCTATGTAATTAACAATGAGCTACATTAAAGACTAACAAACTAACATAATGATGGGCTCTTAGAAGGGCTTCTTCCTATCAAAAAATATTGCCTGTTTAATTCATTGTGAATTCACTAATATTTATGTATTGTGAGACTTGCCCGGACACCACCAGTCGGAAACCACATCTTTATAAATTGCACACGTTTATTAAACATTAATAAACACAGTCCCACCACTACACACAATGCACTCAGCAATAATCACTCCAATAAATCTGTTTCTCAGTCCTTGGCCACCTTTTCTCTCCTCCTGGGAGCTTTGTCCTGCTCCCACTCCCGACTCTGGCTCTCCGATTGCTGGAAGGCGGCCCCTTTTATTCCTACCTGGATGTGCTACAGGTGGCTGATGACGTCCATCCGGCAGCACTTCCTGGTGTGGCGGAAGTGCTGCTCTTTGCACCGGAAGCACTCCAGGCGTCTCTGGCTGGTTCCTCCGCCATCTTGCCAAGTGTGGCGGAAGTAACTATTTTCGAGTCCTACGAGGCTTGAGGCGTCCCCTGGCAGTGGCCACGGGTCCCAACAGGCCAGAAGCTTTTTGTTCTTCTTCTGTGGTCCTCCCTTGCTCCAGGGCGGTCGTGGCCCAGAAGCTATTCCTGCCACCTTCCGGTCCTTTTAGGCATCCCGACCAGGTAATGACCCCAGCCATCTGCCACAGTATGTATTTTGAAGAAGTCCAGAATCTAGGCTTTTCCAGAATAATGGGTCTGCAAAATGGGAGCCAGAACCAACAATTAGAAAAGATTTCTGATGTAAACTTAAATGACTGACATATAAGTATTAGTGATTTGCACATAGAAAAATAATTCTTCACCTGAAGGGGTCTCTGATGGATTATTATTATTATTATATTTAATATCCTGAACTGTTTGTTGAGAGGCATTTTTCTGAGGTTGATGACGGCTACTGCTCACTCCAGAGTGTCACTCAAAACACTTGCAAATGATTCAGATCACTCAACACCACAGCATGGTTGGAACTTAAAGGTGATTTAGTGATTGCTAGACCGTGCACAAGTATATTTAGATTTACAAAAGTATACAATTACATTTGTGTGGTTCTGCAAATGAATTAAGGATAGAAAGTAAATTAGTAAATTACAAAAATGTCCACTAGATGTCAGGAATCTATTAGAAATTGTTTAATTGGGTAACTTGGTGGTAATATAGTAAAGTTAAAGGAAAAAAGGTTAATACTAACAAGCTCAAAGTAAGGCATTATATAAACATTATAACATTTTAATAATACTCATAGTATTATATAGGTGTCCCTCAGGGATCCATTTTAGGTCCTATTTTATTCTCTATATACCTTCACCCTATTGGAGCGATTTTTAGGAAATTTAACATTTCTTTTCACTGCTATGCTGATGATACTCAGGTTTATATTCCCGTCTGCAACTCTGCAACAAATCAACTCCACAACTGTCTGTCTGAACTAAGATCCTGGATGGCCAATAATTTTCTTGATCTAAATCAAAATAAAACGGAGGTGCTTATAGTGGGTCCACCAGCTAAAGCCCAAATTGGTCTTGGACTTCTCGGCTCTTTCTCTGCCTTTTCCAAACCTCAAGTCCGCAATCTTGGTGTTACCTTTGATAGCAACCTCTCTTTTGAGAAACAAGTAAATTCTGTTGTCAAGAGTTGCTTTTTCCAACTTCGTCTATTAGGTAAGATAAAACCTTTTTTATCTTCTAAAGATCTTGAGAAAGCTACTCATGCTTTTATTTTTTCTCGCCTCGATTATTGCAATTCGCTGTATTCTGGGATTAACAAATCTCTGATACACAGGTTACAGCTGGTCCAAAATGCTGCTGCTCGCCTTCTGGTTGGGGCAAGGAAGTATGACTCTGTTTCTCCTATTTTAGCTTCGTTACACTGGCTGCCTGTCAGTTTTCGAATTGATTTTAAAATCTTGCTGCTAGTTTTTAAATCGTTACATGGGCTTGCTCCTGCCTATTTATCTGAATTGTGTGTTTTACACCAGCCATCCAGAGTGCTTAGATCTTCTGGTCAGTTGTCTCTTGTTGTCCCTCGTACCAAATGTAAAACCAAGGGGGACAGGGCCTTTGCAGCTGCTGCCCCTCGCCTGTGGAACTCTCTACCTCATCATATTAAGGAGTCGTCTACAATTAAACAGTTCAAAACAAGATTAAAAACTCACTTCTTTTCACTTGCATTCAGTGACCTTCAGTAATACTGATGGTTTTCCTCTTTGTGATCATATAACATCATTCCTATTTATTATCTATCTTATTTTATGTTTATATATTTTATTACTATTTATGTTTTATTTTTTATTGTTTTTTCTTTTATTCTATTATTGTAAAGCACTTTGGCCGCAGCATTACCATGTTGTTTTAAATGTGCTATATAAATAAAGTGACATTGACATTGACATTAATAATATTGTCTGTTCATAACATTAATGCAAACATTTTTCTTATTACTGAAATGCTACATTTTAAATAATTCATTTTACATTTATATAGCACTTTTCTCACTACTCATAGCACTTTACATAAAGAGTGGAGAGCCACTTTAACCACCACTAATGTGCAGCATCCACCTGGATGATGTGATGGCAGCCATTTTATACTTTCATTACACATTAGCTGTTAGGTGGTGAAGGGGTGGGACTGGGGATGATTAGGGGTCCAGAATGACTAGGCTGTGTTAGGCAATTGTATAACAAATAAGTAACACAGGAATGTAAATACAAATGCACTGACGTCTGGTCATTAAAGACACACTTTCATGCTATATCTGTGCAATACAAATTCTTATTAGACACAAAGTATCAAGACTCCACGCAGAGATGACTACTACATGTGTATAGTTTACTCTAAACTAACATAACATAATAACACATAATGCACTGAAACCTGCACCCTGATTAGTGCTGCCACCAGAAATAAGATAAACCACTTTCATGTCATCTAAGTATTGAGAGATAGTTATTTTAACACATTTTTGGTGGCTTACAAATCCTCAGGATATAATGAAAAAGGCTGTGTAAAATGCGACCAGGCAAAATTTCTTTATTGTTTTCTTGCTGAATTTCCTCACACTTCATGCATTCCAAGTAGAATACTGTAGCATATAACCAATTATTTTATTACTGATTTATCTCAGGGTTTTACATCACTAGAATTGGCAAAACATTTACCTCAGACATTTTTGGACTGCTTGGATTTCCTACATCTACTGTGATTCTCCATTTATTATTATAATAATATTTATTATTATCATTACTAATTTACATTTTATTTATGCAGCACCTTTTCTATGCTCAAGGCAGTTTTTTAAACAGCAGGATAGATGTATTTAACATTGGATACAAATGTTTTCTGCATATGACACCAAAACAGATAAATACAGGATATTCAAAACATTAAATAGAATAAAAAACAATAAACCAGAGTAAAATACTAAAATCAATATTAAAAAAGCCTAAAAAATAACATCATTTGTGATATAACACACACACAAATCATACTGACCATCTGGACAGAGATGTAAACTGAAAGAAGGAGCAGAATGTCAGGTTAAGTTAAAAGTCTTCCTGAACAGATGAGTTTTCAGTTGGTTTTTTAAAAGTATAAATGGAGTCAGCTGATCTAATTAATTTCAGGAGGCAAGGTGTCCAAATGAGGCACTTCATAGGAAAAGGCAGGCTCAGCATTCAGAAATCAACCTCTTAACAACTAAAGAAACTGAACAACTCATTTTTAAATCAAGACATCATTACTATGAACATGGAGAGAAAGCTAATAAGATCAATTAAGTTAAGTGTCAATTTGCAGGAGTTCAGTTTTGTTGCAATTTAATTTTAAAGAGTTCTCCCTCCAGGTTTTAATTTCATTGAGGTAAGTTGTGAGCTGAGAAATTCTGTTAAACTTTCACTTTTAACATTGAAACAGAGTTGAGTATCATCTGCATAAAAATGATAACCCAGTCCAAAGCTAAGAATAATATAGATTAGGAGAAGCCTATCAGTCAGATATAACTCAAACCACTGAAGGGCAGTGCCAGAGATACCCAGCATGTTCTCCATTCTGGACAGTAGAATGTCATGTCTGAATGAGTCAAATGCTGCACTGAGGTCTAACAGAATTAATATGCTGGTTTGTTAAGAGTCTGCTGTCATAAGCAAATCATTGGTTACCCGTAGCAGAGCAGTTTCACAGCTGTGCTGTGCTCTGAAACCAGACTGAAAGGGTTCATTCAAATTATTAGAAGTTAAGTGATTGGTGAGTTGGGAGGCTATGACATGCTCAAGAACTTTTGACAGAAAAGGAAATTGAGAAATAGTCAGAAAATTGTTAAGATTTTCAGCATCAAGACCAGACTTTTTTAACAGTAGGGTTACATAAGCAATTTTAAAAGTGAGCGGCACAAAGTCAGTGTCAAGGGATGAGTTTATTATTGTTGTAATAGTCGGGATTATGGCATGAAAGCAGAATTTAAGAAGTGTAGTGAGGATGGAGTCCAGTAAACAATTAGTCAGCCTCATCTTACAAAGCAGGTCATTAACAAATGCAGATGTGACTGGTGAGAACTTAGAGAAGGAGCTAAAAGGAGTGGAAGGGCAGGGCAAGATTTAAATGGATGATGGATTTATGTTAGTTTATTATTTTTTACTATTATTATTTAGATCTTTAATTTTATTGTGGAAAAAGTGTAGTAAATTTACAAAGACTTCAATAAAGGTGGTAATTAGGCCAGTTGCAGCTAGAAGTAGTTTATTAACTAGAGAACAAAACCCTTGGGTTATCGTGGCCACTTTCTATTATTCTGCCATAATGTGTGTTCTTGGCTGCAATTAGTGCATCCCTGTAAGCCCTTTGACGGTCAGAGAAAGCCTGGATGTGCGCAGTGAGGCCAGTCTTATGTGACATTATGTCAAGGCGTCAGTCAACTGCTTTCATAGACTATTATTCTGAATTATAGCACGGAACTGAACACTTAAAGGAAACCTCCTTACGTTTTAAAGGAGCTGTTTCATCTAGTGCTGAATGAAGGGCTGAGTTATATTAGTCAACAGTAGTAGTCAAGACTTTCTAGTGTTGATGGAATAGTGGAATACAGAAAAAGATCAGAAATGGCTCCACTAAGAGTAAAGGGACAGATATCTTTAAGGTTTCTGAAAGAAATTTGGCGTTTACAGGTAAGAGGATGGAGAGGTAATGAGACAGTGAAAAGTACTGCTTTATGATCAGAGAGTCCCAAATCACTGCTGTATATGTTGCTGACGGATAAGCCAGATGTGCAGATCAGGTCCAATATATAACCACCAGAGTGGGTAGGAAAATCAACGTGATGCACCAAATCAAAACAGTCCAGTAAAGATAGGAATTCATTCCTCAGTTTACATGTAGAAATGTCAATATTGATGTTGAAATTGCCAAGAGGAATGACTCTCTGGGAATGGGTTAAAAGTTCAGTCAGATCAGATTAGAAAGACCCATTGTATTTTGGGGGATGATAGATAACAATAAGTAAGGCAGGGCCAGATTTTGTTATTTATTTAAGCGCCAGGTAATCGAAAGACAGGGGACAATCAGTTGGGATTCTTTTAATGTTTAACTCCGATCTAACAATTACTACAACCCCTCCTCCTTGTCTTGAGCTGAAAGCATCTGAGAAGTAGACATATCCAGATGGTGTCACCTCTGTGAGACATGTAAAGTCATTCGTTTATTCATATCACATCAAGGTTGGAGTCCGTAATGAATTCTAACAGCACCAATGCTTTAACATTAAGAGGCCTTGTGTTAAACAATGAAATATTAGCTGATGAGGGTTTGTTGTGCACAAATCCATAGCCAGAGGTTATTTTAGCATATTGAATATTTGGCATACTGACACTCTTATTTCCAAAGCCATGTGTAGGACGGTGTATTCCTGAACAAATTCTGCCAGTGAACTTTTAATTCTCAGTCTGGAAGTGGCAACGAACTGACCCATGCTACAAATACTTTTTGAGCTCCCCAAACTTCCAGTGTTTTTTAGGGCATTACAGTCTGACCACTTGCTCTGAACAAACGGTTTAATATGAAGGAGTTTATCAGCATAATTTATGGCAATACTTATCTGATAGTAGCTGAGAAGCAGCACAGCACAGTGGAGAAGCTGAGACAGGTGGGTTGGAGTGGTACAGATGAGCAATGAAAGCAAAGGAACAAAAATCCAGAAGAAGCATGCTAGAAGATATTACAAAGATAGCTACCAGAGTTTGGAGGTTCTAACATGTAACCACATACATATAACGTTTTGTATTGCAGGCGTGTTTGCCCCAAAGACACAAGCCAGGTGGCTGCAATCATCAGATCATTTCTCAGTCATTCCCAGTCGAAGCACGTATGAAAGGAATCAACAGCAATCCAGTATATCCATTATAATCAAGGAGACAGAGCATCCCCAGATCTTAGATCTACGTGGTGCTAAGAAAAAATGTTTGTAGATCAAGCATCAGGAAGGACTGGGCAATCAAAAGAAAGTCTCATCCAGTGAACCACAGAAAGATTCAGTTGACCCCAGTCTGCAAATCCAGACAAGGCAAATCCATAGAAATAAATCAAAAATCAATACAATTTGAGTCGGTTCCATCCATTAATTACACATACAATAAAAGAAAATGAAAGAAATCTAAAAAGTGAAGAGTTAACACAAATTTTAATGAAAAGTGCTGTTAACAGGAAGGAGCGTCAGCAGTGTGACTGAAGGAATACATCACAAGTTTGAAAGGTATGGTAATTCTAACATTAATGAATTTAAATTGAATTGAACAAACAATCCTTGACAAAATATTCAAGAAATACTCACAGATCTAGTGCAGCTAGGAAATTTCTATTTAAATGCATGTGTAATAACTGTCTCAATATGAAGCAGTATAACAATAATAATAAAACAGTAAGCTTACATTGCAGGTAATTTAGGTAATTGGAATTTATTTTTACACGAATATAGTATATACTTGAAAAGATCAACTAACAGTGGAGCATGGGTACAGGAGTTTACAGAAATAATTTGTGATAGTTATGTCTTCCAATATCTCACAAAATGAACAAGAAAATTCAAACAAATCGTTGGACCGGTTTGATTTTGTAAACGCAATATTATAATTGTCATACTGCAGTGGTGCAGCACACATACAAACCCTAATATTTTTACATTTCATTTTAGTAAGATAAAGTTTGAGCAGATTTAACAAAGCCTTAAAGAAACAAATTAGGATTTAATTCTAGGAGTGGAGATGGTTGACAAGCAGTTGGGTCAGTTTACTTCATTTCTATATTTAGAAACAGCAGCAAATTGAAAAGTTAAATGTGCTCGGTGGATTTGCAGGAAATTCAGTAAGAAATTACTGAAAGAAAAAAAGGTTTTGTAATTAAGTAAGGGGAAGTATAAATACCAAAAGGCTGTTAGGGAAGAATATGATGAAAATACAACAGTCAACATAAAGAGGTTCTCTCAGAATTTCAGCATCAAGAAGAAAAAAATTGTCTCAATTCTTATTTTTCAGTTTCTTCTTCTATATAGAAGTAGGAAATCTCTCAGTAATTACAGGGAATTTTTATGAACTACTAAATGATATTCAAATTACAAAACTTACTGCTACTAAAAGAGAAAAAAAATCAAATAATTTATCAGAACTAGATAACATTTACTGAAGACTGCTCAAGGAAACTAGTAATTCATATTTGTAAGAAATTATTGTGATTGGGGAAAATCCCTAAAGACCATAACCTAGCAAAGTGCTATTGTGTAAAAACTTTGATTATTTATTATAAAGCTAATCTCAGGTTAATTCAAGCAATTGTTTAAGACAAACAGGTACAAAATAAGGCGAAATATTCCACAAAAACCAAATATACCTGTGGCTACTTTCAAATCACATCTAGAGATGCTAAGGAAACTAACGCACAACTTCCTCAATCTGGACATTTAAAATTAAGACATTTTCCATAAAGAAAATTAATATCTGGAAAGTACAGGAGTTTGAGGAAGCCATCAATGTGGGTTTAGAGAAGGGAGATTTTATTTCACAAGTATGCTACCCCAAATCAAGCAAAAGCCAATTCTCGCTTGTAGTCAGTCCCAGCAAGCAGTAAGCAAAATAATGGAATGGTACTCCAGAGCAGGGGTGCCCACACTTTTTCGGCTTGTGGGCTACTTTTAAAATGACCAGGTCAAAATGATCTACCTACATTAAAAACACTATATATATATTGTGGACTATGGCCGGCAGTTTATCCCGGCCAATACCCCCAAGACGCCAGGTGGAGCCCTCCTAGCAATGTAGAGATGCCCCGAATTCCAGCAGGGCATCATGGATCTTGGAGTTTCCCTTCACAGCCCTGCTGGATACTGTGGGGGCCACCTGAGAATGCTGCAGGGAGGCTCAAGGACTCATATGCTCAATATAGCCCGGAAGTACTTCGTAGTCATGAGGAATGGAAGAGATAAAGTACTTCCGGGCTGAAGAAAGAAGAGTTTTGATCTGACCCAGAAGTGATAAGAACCACATGGACTGGGGGATTGGAAGCAATTCTGGGTCACGGAAAATAAAAGGACTGTGGGAGATACCAGCAGTGGGCCGAGTTGGGAGGAAGGGTGACTGAGCTGCTGGGAGGTGTGGAGGATTATTGTTATTGTGAATTGTATTGTGATTATTAATTTATTATTGGATAGTAGAGGTGGAAGTGTTTTGTGCATTATTGTTCTAATAAAAATAATTCATTGGACTTTTACTTGGTGTCTGACGAGTGGTCTGAGGGTTCAAGGGGATGACAGTGCTGTCACAATATATATACATATATATTGTGGCATCCGGCCGGGGCTGGAGCCCAGCCGGGACGCCCAGGAGGACCGGAGGAGGGCTTGGACCTCCTCCAGACCGTGAGGGGGCGTCCGCCCTGGTTATGTTGGGGGCCACGGGTAAAGGGCTTAGAAGCCCAGCCTTGTAGGGACCCGTGGCCACCGCCAGGCGGCACCCCGGTGCCTGAATTTCCCTGGAGCCCAGCACTTCTGCCACACCAGGAAGTGCTGGGAGGAAGATGACAGGGGACACCCGGACGGCTTCCGGGTGCATAGCCGGCACTTCCGCCACACTGGGGCGTGGCTACAGAGGAATGCCGGGAAGCAGCTGGAGCCCATCCGGGTCCTATTTAAGGGGCCGCCTCCCTTCAGTCTTTAGCGGAAGTCGGGTGGAAGAGGACGGAGCTGGAGAGAGGACTGGAGGCGGCCAGGAGAGAGGCACAAAGACTGTGAGGCCTGGACATTGGGGGAATCGTTGCTGGAGGCACTTGGTTTTGTGAGTGCACGAAAATTGTACATATTGTAAATAAACAGTGTGTGCTGGAGCATACGATGTCCGTCTGTCTGTGTCCGGGCCAGCGTTCACAATGGCGTAGCCGGCAGGATGCTCCACCTGGGTCGAGGTGGGGACCTGCGAAACAAACAAATATTTCTGTGGACGGCCCGGCGCAGCAGCGGACCCCACACACTGGCCGCGGGAGCGGCCCGTGCACAACCCCGCAGGAGCGGTTTACCCCAGGGACTGCCGCCGGACCGCAGAATGGCCATCCCCGGGTGCGGGGGAAGAAGAACGGGTGTCGCCTGAGTGCAGTGGGCTCAGAGAGTCGCGCTGTCGCAAAGGACGGCCCAGCCGGCGTGGCGACACAGAAGGCCACACCAAGGCAGGGGCCTCGGAGTGACAGGATCCGGGAGGTGAGTGCCCTGCACTCCAGTAACCGGCCCTTCGGGGTCACACTTACCTTGTTTCCTACAGGGAGGGACGATCCGGATCCGCGTCTGTGGCAGGAGCCCGCTGGGCCACGGGCTGTCGACAGCGCGAGGGCAGCAGCGGAGGAGGCTGCGAAGTCGGAGCCGCTGCAGCTCGAGGAATCGCCGCAGCTGCTAGGCTGTGAGGAGGCACGCCACCGCACCCAGAGCAGGGGAGACAAGATGGCCGCGGGCCGGATGTCCCGACCGCTGACAGGCACAGGATTGGCCGGTGTGTCTTGTGTGCCCGCCAATGACGGTACAGAGGCGGGACCAAGGAACGCCAGTCTCGTGCCGAAGAGAGACCCGATTGGGCCAGAGGGAGTGGCCCACAGGAGGCAGACGACGAGTGGGGCTGATCGACAGGTAAGCCCACCAACGTCTGTCTCTCTGTTTTCGCCAGCGGCTCGGCGCGAGCCGGAGGAGTCCCTTCAGCCCGCCGAGTCGCCTTTGTTGCAATTGCTGGGTGCTCTTGTCGTCCGGTTGGATCAGCTGAAGGGGAAGGCGGTCGCGTCAGGAGAGACGCCGTGTGAGACGGAGGATCGGCACGGCGCTGGAGCCTTTGGCCGACAGGACACCGCGGGGAAGGTAGGTTATCCCGTCCCCGTAAAGCATGAGGGGGGATTTGCCGAATACGGCCGTAACTTTGTTAAGGAGGACCGGCATCGAGTAGGCTATTCCCCAACAGTGGAAGCGGCGGTGAAGACTGCCTGCGAGGCGAGGAGAGCGAGAACACAGGGGCTGGCAGGACTGGGGCTGATGAATGCCCTGGGTCCTAGCGCCCTGCGCTCCAAGCCCGCAGCAGTCTCCTGTCACTCTGCAGGGACGCAGACGGGGCTGAATTTGAGCTTTTGCCATGCTCAGACCCAAACCGTCAAGACGTCCAAGAGAAGGAGGAACCGAGGGGTGATTGCCGGTACCTCCGACAGGAGAGGACGCAACGCTGGGTGCGCGCGTCCGGTGAAGGGCCGTCCTCTGAGGAGGCAGAGGGAAACCCCTGGGCGGCTGGATGAGCCGCCTGCGAGAGCGGTTCCACTTACACCAAGAGGATGGGCATGGAACCTGCGGCGGAGGAGCCAACCAGGCAAGTCGCGGGCTGTCGATAGGGGGGGTGAGTACTGCCGGTACAGAGACCGACAGGACACTCGGGGTGAGTGTCCTGGCAGTGCTTCTGGCCCTCCCTTTTCTCTTTTTACAGGCTCGAAGCCCCGACGAGCGCTGGAGCCGATGTTGTTTGGGACCTGCCCTCCTGGAACGGGCCGCTCCGTGGGAGGGCTCCCCGCCAGGAGGCCGATAGTCCCCCGGCTGGCGGGGACGGCGGGGGCGAGAGCGGCACAGACCAGAGGGGCGCGTTGGCGTCGGAGGGGGTGCCGAAGTAGGGTGTCCCAGGGTGCTGTGTTGGACCCTAGGGACGTAGTAGGACCCTCTCTGGGGACATGCTGCCCTTTTGGGGAGTGCCGCTCGGACCCATATGTCTTCGCTGGCGGTGGGGCACTGTGGCATCCGGCCGGGGCTGGAGCCCAGCCGGGATGCCCAGGAGGACTGGAGGAGGGCTTGGACCTCCTCCAAACCGCGAGGGGGCATCCGCCCTGGTTATGTTGGGGGCCCCGGTGCCTGAATATCCCTGGAGCCCAGCACTTCCGCCACACCAGGAAGTGCTGGGGGGAAGACGACAGGGGACACCCGGACGGCTTCCGGGTGCGCAGCCGGCACTTCCGCCACACAGGGGTGTGGCCAACGTCAGGTGCCGGGAAGCAGCTGGAGCTCATCCGGGTCCCCATAAAAGGGGCCACCTCTCTCCAGTCAGGAGGTGGAAGTCGGGAGGAAGCAGACGGAGCTGGAGAGAGAGGACGGGAGGCGGCCAGGAAGGCACAGAGACTGTGGGCCCTGGACTTTGGGGAAATCGGTGCTGGAGGCACTGGGGTTGTGAGTGCACAGGACTTTGTAAATAGTGTATAGCAAAATAAACGTGTGTTGGGTGAAGCCATGTTGTCCGTCTGTCTGTGCCGGGGCCAGCGTTCACAGTGGCGTAGTCGGCAGGATTCCGGCCCGTCCATTTGGACCGGGACCTGAATAAAAATTGTGTGTAACGGCCCGGCACACCACCTGGGGGCACGTATAGCTCAGCGCAGGAGCGCACACAGCACCGCAGCGCCGAGCGCACTCGTGAGGCAGAGAGTGCGCTCTATTGTAAGTACAGCGCTAAGAGCGCCCTTTGGACTGCAGCGGGGCACGCTCCCGACGAGAGCGCGCCACCGAGGCCGAAGCGCGAGGCACGCGCCTGCCCGACTTGCCGGCGGACACGCGCAGCACAGCGCTGGGAGAGCGCGCTCGCAGCTGCAAGCAAGCAAGCCAGCCAGCGCAGCGCAGCACAGCACAACTGAGGCCGCCAAGGGACTCCTAGAGACACCGCGCCATGGGGAAAAAGAAGGCCGGGCGGACACAGAGGCCAACTGGCAGACGCAGCCACGCTAGTCCGCCGCACGGGTTGCAGTCGGAGGTAGGTGACGGGCCGCGGGTATGTTTTTCCGCCTGTGGGTCATCCTACCTCCTAGACGCCGAGGGGCGAAGCACCCGATGCGGGCACGGGGACGGGTGTCCATGGCGTGACGGCGGAGCCAGCTCGGGAGAGAGCGAGGCTGGGCTGTGTCTTCTCTTCGGCCCGATTACCCAGCTGGAGGAGGAGAGCCCGGAGGAATTTCCCGACGCGGTGACTCAGCTAGAGGAGCCGGAGCTCCTCTCCGAAACAGGTAAGGGGGGGGGGGGGAGTGTGTCAGCCGCCCGCTGAGGAAAGTTCGCAGGCGGGGGTGACGGGCCTTCTCCCCGAGCCTCTTGGACTCCCAGACGGACCTGCGGAGGTTGCGTAGGGTCTTGATGGCTCGCGGTCGGCAGGAGGGGACAAGGTAAGCCCAAGTCCACCGCCGACCGAAACGATTAACATTTCCTGGGCTGTAGGGGAGGTGCAATCTGTTGTCCTGGCCCTACAGTCCTTGCTGGAAGTATTTCAGGTCCTGCAGGAGTCAAAGGAGGCGCTTGAGAAGAAGCTCGGCAGCCCGTGCGGGGCTCTGGCTGAATGGCTTCGTGCCGGTGGAAGGCCAGCCTCCTACCAGCAGGACAGAGCGGTGCAGGTGAGTGAAACCTGGGCCGTAGAGGAAAGGGGGCGGAGCGCAACGGCTGCGGTTATGATCAGTGCTGCTTGCCAGGCCGCCCCGCCCACTACACAAGACGCCGCCGTGTGGACCGATACTGTGGCAGAGGAACGTGCGGAGAGGCAGCTGGTGGATGTCAGCTGCCAAACAACTCCGTCCCCTCTGTCTCGCGGTCGTCTAAAGGGGTGCAGGCGGCACAGGGTCTCCCTTCTTCCCATAAGGGGACCCAGACCGTCAGTGCACCCCAGAGGAAGAGGAGGACCCGGACAAAGAGGTCGGGGACTCCTGACAAGGTGCAGCGTAAGCCCGTCGGTGTGACAGTACAGGAGGGCTACGCTGCGGAGGGGCGAACACGTCACAAGCCCTCCCCGGAGTGGGCGAAGGGGCAGGAGTTTCCTGCGTGCTTCCGTTCCCGCAAGGGTCGAGCTGGAGGGGGTCGGTTGTGTTTTACCTGTGGTCACGCTGGTCATGTCTGGAGGGGTTGTCCAAAGAGGACGTCCGAGTGGCAGGGACGTCGGGGCAACACCCCCAGACCTGTTCATTATGTTTTTACAGGGCACAGCCGTGGAGCCAACGATGCCGACTCCCTATCCTGGAGAGGACCGGCCCTCGCGGGGCAGGTCGATGAGCCCCTCAAGCCTCATCTGAGGGAGGGGAATTGTGAAGGACAGCCGGGTCCCATGCCCAGCAGGGACGCCCCTGCTGCTTATGTTCCGGGGGAGCCTCCATGGACAGTCCAGTACCTTCCCCGGGACGCTTGGTGGCAGCCTCCCTGGCCGACGGGGTTTTCCCAACCACCCGCAGGGCTCCATGGGAGATGGAGTCCTCCACAGCTTGGTTGGGGCCCGGCGTGGCCGCTAGGGGGAGCTGCCTGCTTCCCACAGCCCGGCTGGACGAGCCTGCAGCCCCACCCGGAAGTCCAATTAGGACCAGGTGGTTAATCACCTTGAACGCTTCCCGGGTGGGCTATAAAAGGGCCCAGCCACCATCACTCGGTGAGCCTGAGTTGGGAGGAAGAAGGAGACGAAGCTTGTCTGGGAGGAGTGGTGGCGAATTTGTGGTTTTGTGTGCTTTGGGACTGTGTTTGGGCTGTGTGGCACGGGGAAGACATGTCACACAGCTGAAGAAAAGAAAATAAAGCCTGTGTGTTTTATACACGTGCCTCTGCGTGGTCTGTGCCGGGTCGGGCGCTATATAGCGCCTTTTACAATATATATATACTCCCTGTGTGGAGTTTGCATGCTCTCCCCGTGTCTGCGTGGGTTTCCTCCCACAGTCCAAAGACATGCAGGTTAGGTGGATTGCCGATTCTAAATTGGCCCTAGTGTGTGCTTGGTGTTTGTGTGTGTCCTGCGGTGGGTTGGCACCCTGCCTGGGATTGGTTCCTGCCTTGTGCCCTGTGTTGGCTGGGATTGGCTCCAGCAGACCCCCATGACCCTGTGTTCGGATTCAGTGGGTTGGAAAATGGATGGATGGATTATTAAGCAGTGTTTATTTTATACAACCCCATCAATGTATAATATGCCAATAACAATAGGATTTTTTTAATTGGAACGGATTAATCATTTTCCCTTTACTTCTTATGAGAAAAATTTGTTTGGTATACGTCCTGTTTGGTATAAGTCAAAGGGTCTGGAATGGATTAAGGACATATACCGATTTACCACTGTAATCTCCTTGTGTGCATCTTCCTCCACTCTTGTATGCCACCCTATGTTCCTCCCTCTCCTTAAAATACGTATTCACCACAGCCATGTCCATCCTTTTCACAAAATCCACTACCATCTGAGCTTCTGCATTCCTCTCCTTGACACCATACCTACTCATCACCTCTTCACCACCTCTGTTCTCTTTACCAACACATCCATTGAAATCCGATCCAATCACCACTCTCTCTCTCCTTCTTTCTCATTAATCACACACCCAACTTATGGGGCATACGCACTAACAACATTTATCATCACACATTCGATTTCCAGCTTCATAATCATCACTCAGGCGGCACGGTGGCACAGTGGTAGCGCTGCTGCCTCGTAGTTAGGAGACCTGGGTTGACTTCCTGGGTCCTCCCTGTGTGGAGTTTGCATGTTCTCCCCGTGTCTGCGTGAGTTTCCTCCGGGTGCTCCGGTTTCCTCCCACAGTCCAAAGACATGCAGGTTAGGTGAATTGCTGAGCCTAAAATTGTCCCTAGTGCGTGCTTTGTGTGTGGGTGTGTGCATGTGTGTGTCCTGCGGTGGGCTAGCGCCCTGCCTGAAATTTGTTCCTGCCTTGTGCCCTGTGCTGGCTGGGATTGGATCCAGCAGACCCCTGTGACCCTGCGTTAATATATAGCAGACAATGACTGACTGACTAATCATCACTCTGTCTGACAGTCTTTTCGCCACCAAAACACTCTTGACATACTGTTCCTTCAAAATAACCCCTACCCCATTTCTCCTCCCATCTACATCAGGACAGGACAATTTGAACCCTCCTCCAATCCACCTGGCCTTACTTCCCTTCCATTTAGTCTTTTGCACACATTTCCTTCTTTCTATTACATCATCTAATTCTCTCCACTTACCAGTCATATTGCCAACATTCAAAATTCCTACCCTTAGTTCTACTCTCTTTACCTTCCTCCTCTCCTCTTTTCTCCGGACATGTCTCCTCCCTCTTCTTCTTCTTTGGCCAACAGTAGCCCAATTTCTGACAGCAGTCTGTTGTCTAACAGTATTGGTGGCGGTTGTTGTTAACCCGGGACTCGACTGATCCAGCATGGAAATCTGTATTGTTGTCCACATGTTGATCTGGCAAAATTTTACACTGGATACCCTTCCTGACATAACCCTCCCCCTTTATCCGGGCTTGGGGCCAACACAAAGAAACACACTGGTTTGTGCATCTCCTGTGGCAGGGTTATGTTTAAATGCGTGAGTAATGCCTGTAATGTGACCCTGTGGAAATTTTAGGGATTTGTGTGGTATTTATTTTGTTTCTGGATTTCACTTTTTGTTTTTCACTGAGTAGGATTATTATTTAAATGTGTTTTGAGATTTCATCACTATTATTTGGGTGTTTTTCTTGTTGTGTGTGGGTTTTGTATCCTTTCCATTATTTCATTACCATTATTTGAAAGATCTAATTTAGCCTGAATCATGTGTGCTGAATTGGGACCAATTGGGAGGCGGAACTTCTACTTTTTTAAGGAATCAAATGTATATTTTTATTGTATAATAGTAACAATAAGAGCAGATCACTACTCAAAACATTTATTTTGGTACATGGCAAGGCTTGAACCCACGACCTGTAGATTATGAGTCAGAAGGTCTTACCATTGTACTAACTAAGCAGTCGTGACACTAACCTGATTTATTTTTCTTTGGTTATAGTTTTGAATAAAAACACACTGTAATATTTATACCTTTTGTGAAAGTGCTTATTTGATATTTGGACTTTAGTCTTCACACATTATACACTACATGTCTAAGTTTTGTCGTTAGTACTAAAACATGGGAAAAGCTTGTCTTTTAGGTATGTGTTCAACATTTCTTGCATTTCCTGTCATCCTACACCTACAGTACATAGATCTTTGTAGACATGGAACACACATGAAATGCATGTGTTCCAAATAATTATATATTCTTTACCCTATACAGCTCCCGGTACCTCACTCCCAGATAAACAAGGCTTCAGCTGAGAGAGCTTTTTGCCCTTCTTGCAATGATGGGAGGGATGGGATAGCAGGCTGCTTGCTGCTTGTGCTGATCGACACATTTACAAAACAAAAGACGCTGATGGAGAGGTGCGAATGGATATAAAATGGGCCGGGATTATGAGAGTGTTTTCGAAGGCTTTCGTAATTCTAGTGTTAAATTTACTGGCCTATAGTCACTTGAATTAGCCCAATCACCCTTCTTATATAACAGGGTAATGTTTCCTAGACTTTAGGAATCTCTCCCCAGTATGAAGAGATTTTTGAAAAATATGTGCCAGTGGTTTATGTATGTACTCACTTATTTCAAAAAGCACTTGAGGAGAAATGTTATTCCGGTCCTGGGGCCTCATGCATAATGCCGTGCATAGAATTCACACTAAAACATGGCGTACGGACAAAAGCCGAAATGTGAATAATGCACAAAACAATTCTGATGCACAAAACCTGTGCGTAAGCCAACTTCCATGCTCTTCTGCTACATAAATCCCAGTCAGCATGAAAAGTAACGCTTGTACACGCATTTGCCACCCCACCCCATCTCCTCCCAGAATTACGCCTCTTTGAAAATGGAAAACAATATAAATATTCCCTTACATACAGTGTTCTGTAAAAAGACAATGGCAAAAGCACAGGGAAAAAAGAAGTATTTCACTGAATGCCAAGTGGACGCAATGAAAAACTTACTATTTGTTGGTTTATGCAGTTGTATAAACAACAAAAGGAACTTGATCAAAAGTTCAATTTCAGAAAGTCGTGTGAATGTGTGTGAATCACTGCTTGTTTCTTTAACAAACTTTCTCTTATGCCGACAGGACACAGAATACATTACATTCATGATATTACAGCCCTCTGAGCAATTTAAACACTAAGATGTATACTTGATATCATTTTCATGATGATAGGCATTAAAGCATGTATTAAACATGGGGGCACGGTGGTGCCCTGTCCAGGGATTATTCCTGCCTCCCGCAAGATCCTTGCTGCGCTGTGTGTGACCCTCTATGAAATAACTTATTGCAGCAGTACTGTCTCTTTCAAATGTACTAACCCCCAATAGAAATAAAAGACAAAGAGTAGATGACAAAGTAGAACATCGTAAAGAATTCAAAAACATTGGTACGGTACACATTCAGAGCAGGTTAGAGATAATGGAAGTATGAAAATTTGAAAGTCTCAAGAAAAGGATAGTAAAGATCGCATAAGCTCAAACAAATGGAAATTATTACTTGATGAAATAACGGAACAGCGGAGACTTGTAGATCGTCTAATTCATGTTGCCATCAGGGAAAAAAAAGGAGTGTTTCTTCCCAATGAAGAGGCGTATCCGTGACAATTTAAAGATGTGTTATTTATTGAAAGTGAAATCTGGCGAGAGAAAATTTCAAACCCCACGAGACAAGAGCTTATGCAAAGAGATTTGAAAAAGTCCTGCCCACATAACCACGCACATGATTCAATCATTTCTCATTTGTGTGAATGATATTGTCAGACACATTTCTTGTAGAGAGAAAGAAACAATATTCACTCATGGGCAGTTATATGTTGCGTTGCGTTCCAAACACGGAATTAAAATTCAATGCAATATTGATGAAAAGGTAAAAGTAAAAAGAGATTGTATATATGGACATAGGTTATATGACAGAAGTATATAGATATTGTTTGGCTTTAAACTTTAAGTTGGAGATAGTCTAATTCATGTTGCCATCAGGGAAAAGTAGTGTTTTTTCCCATTGTAGAGGCCTATCTGGGAGAATTAAAAGTTTTGTTGTTTGTTGAAAGTGAAATCCACATACACGAGCTCCAGAGATGCGAAGTTGCTGGTTCGATGCACAGATGGGGAGTTGGTGAGCGATGCGAGCAGGAGCAAAAGCCCTCTAGTAAATAATAATAATATGATAAAAAAAAACAATGAAAATTATACAATATGAAAGCATAATTACAATATACATGTACATATAGTGCAGATATCACAACTGTAGTGCAATTTTACAGTGTAGTAATTTTAATTCTAATTAAAAAAAGTTCTACCGGGAGCATTTGATGGACTGATTGAGTGCGTTAGTAACTTAAAGGAAAGACTCTGAACCGTATGAGTGCTTTTCAAATAGACTGTGCCCATGGCTGATGTAGCGTGTGCTAGATGCTATATCCCGATAATTCTCTTTCTGATCAGCTGCTGTACAGCTGAGATTCCACACTCAGATACAGTGGGGTAAAATTCTCTGAGTGGTGCACTGAGAGTAACAGCGCTAAAGCACCTATGGTATTTGGAATAGCTTGGCCAATCCGTGGACCATTATATTGTTACAGGTTGATTACAATCAGATGCCTTAAATTTATAAACGATATGCCAGTAATTTCAGTGTATTTGATTAAGCTGTGTCAGGGATGTGAATCTAAAAAATAAAGGGAAACCACACAGGAACAGTAGCACTGCTTTGACGCTGGGTGCCGGCAGTTTCCAAAACTGAGCCAAAAACTTGCGTAAGCCACTGATTGAGCTGGCGTGAGAATGTATGTGGCTTTGCAAAATTTTTTGTTTTTATACGTCACAATGTGAGTGTGGAAATGGACGTACGCAACATTTTTGTGCATACACACTGTTTATACATGAGGTCCCTGGTGATTTGTTACATTTATAGATTTTATCCTATTTAATCTAATCAGCACCTCTCCATCTATACTTTTCAAGTCACTAAATGTCTCTTTAGTAATCCCTGTTACTTTTGGAAGTGTTTTAACTTTTTCATGCTTATAAACAAATTCTGTAAACTTGCATTTTTTCCATTTCATTGTATATTCTAGCTCATCTTTACCATGACTAATACTCTTCATCTTCTCCTTGACTGTTATGTTACTATTAAAATGTTGAAAAAATCTCTTTGGGTCATCTTTTACCTTTCTGCAATATTTTTCTCCACTGCCTTTTAGCCTTCCTATGATCATTGTTAACTGTTGCTCTAATATGCCCTGTGGTTATCAATTAAGTACTTGGTTTTATATGCCTAATACAGCTGTTTTTCCCCATTGTAACTTCCTTTTAGCTCCTCTTTTTATCCACCACAGGATTCTCTTTAAAATCACTCTAGCTTTTAATTTTGGGATAAAATTGTCCCACATTTAGGTAAAAACTGACTCGTATCTCCTCAGCTGTCTCCACACTTAAAAGCTTATACCCATTCTTCTGACTTTGTTGCATCTGCCCAAATTTTGTCCTAGTAAAATTTATTTTAAGTGTTTTAGTTTTTGAATATGCATTCTGCCAAAACACAGTTAAATCTGTTATATTATGGCCACTAGATACTAGTGGTTCAATCACATTTGTTACATTTAAATATAGACAGACCCCCCAAAATTACCCCCACCATGCTGGTGCTTTAACATACTGTGTTAAAAAAAACTGTCACTGATTACACATAAAAACTCCTGTTCTTGTGCTCTTCTATTTGTAGGGTTAGCCTAGTTTTTATAATTAAGTCCCCCCTGACTATAATAACCCCCTCTATAGTGCCTTTTTAATTTTATTAAAAAGATGCACATTAAAACTGTTGTTTGGTGTGAAATGAGACAAGGAAAGAGTTGAGGCACCTCCACAGTGAACCCTGTTTAACTGAGGGAAAAAAACAGATGATAAGGAAGAAACTCAGAAGATTAATGGTTCAGCTCCAATTCTTGTCATCTCTGGTTCAAAAATGGATGTCTTCTTTCAGTGACAGGGTGGTTTATATATCATGGAACCCCAAAGAGGTGGGGCTTCCAGGGAAATGTGGGAAGTGACCAGGCTTGGCTTCTTAGAGTTCTTTGGAACTATGGAGAAAACTGGAGAAAGCATTAGTGACTGTGTCCCTTTCAGTGTGGAGTGGTACTGCTTATCTTAACAGAACCCTGAAAGTATCTCCCAAGTACTTGGGTCTAGCATTGGCTTGGGGGTCTATAACATACTCCTAACATGCTCCTACCTGGAAAGGAGTCTGTCTTTGAATTGCCTTTCCTGAGATTTCTTCCATTTTTTTACCTACAAGGGTTTTTTTCTTGTGTTCCTAGAGATTCAAGGCTATGGGGTATTCAGAATACAGGTCCTGTTAAGGCCCATTGCACCACTCCTTGTGTGATTTTGGGCTATACAAAAATAAATTTCATTGCATTAAATTTGTTTCCTAATTGAGAACCTTTAAAGAGTTCATTAAGAGTTTACATCTTTACTAGTTTTACATTTAAATTCCATGGCATCCTTTGCCAGTTTATATTCTCTTACCCTCACTATATTACTATATAATAAACTTGAAAATTTTAAAAATATGCAAAAGATCATACACATCACTTTTAAGGGTACTTGTTGACATTGACATAATTTTTTTTTGTGGATTGATCACATCTAATTGTAGATCTTATATGAGGGAATGAATCCATATAGTAGATTTTCGTATGTCATTCAGCTTTTTTATTTTAGAACTAGGTGGCATAGTGGTGCTGTGCAGTGCAGCTCTACAGTAAGAGACCAGAGTTTCAGTCCCAGACAAACATCTACATGGGGTTTGCATCTAATAAATAATACAAATAGAATAAGTCAAGCAACAAATGAAGACTTAACAATATTTGACAATGTTATAATTTCACATAGACATCAGCAGCATTGAGTGTGACCAAATGACACTTAATTGAGTTGCCCAGGTGGTATGTTGTAACCAGTGTGCCACAGAAGTAGGTAAGTGCCATCAAAAGCCATGAGAGAATTGAAATTTACACTGGCATGGTAGTGTGAGCAAACAGTTATTAGACAGTGGACTCTGTCATTGGATAGTAGAAAGTACCATTGATAATGAACCCCTTTGGGAACACTCAAGAACAAGAATGAGAAAGAAATAATGAAACTTAACAGATGTGGCCAAAGTATATGGGTTCCCCAACCAGGAGAAAAAGTGAATTGTCCAAGCTCTAAAACAATCACTAAATATAAACATTTTATATTTCTGTCAAACTTCCATTATTTATGTTCTCCTTCTTGAACAGAGTTATAAATCAAATATGGTGGAAAAACAATAACAAGAACATTTATTTATATAGCACATTTTCATACCAATAATGTAGCTCAAAGTGCTTTACATGATGAAGAAAGAGAAAAAAAGACAAAGTAAGAATTAAAATAAGAGAACACTAATTAACATAGAATAAAAGTAAGGTCCGATGGCCAGGGAGGACGGAAAATACAAAAAAAAAAAAAAAAAAAAAACTCCAGACGGCTGGAGAAAAAAAAAATTTGCAGGGGTTCCAAGGCCACAAGACCACCCAGTCCCCTCTGGGCATTCTACCTAACATAAATGACCTAACAATCAGTCCTCACTGTATTCAGGGTTCTCATGGAAAAACTTGATGATGACAGTTATGTGGACTTCTGGCCTTTAATCCATCAATGTAGGGACATCACGGTGCTTTGATTAGGTGGTGGTGGTGCAGATCACCACTACAGAAAACCGGAAAAAGAACAGAAGAGAAAGTAGGGGTTAGTATGGATTTTGAAGCCATCATGAATAATAATGATAATTAATTGAATATACAGAGCATCAGGATTAAACTAAAATGAAGCTATGAGAAAGCCATGTTAAAGTAATGTGTTTTCAGCAGTGTTTTAAAGTGCTCCACTGTATTAGCCTGGCAAATTCCTTTTGGCAAGCTATTCCAGATTTTAGGTGCATAACAGCAGAAGGCCGCCTCACCACTTCTTTTAAGTTTAGCTCTTGGAATTCTAAGCAGACACTCATTTGAAGATCTAAGGTTAGGATGTGGCGTGTAAGGTGTAAGACATTCCGAAATATAAGATGGAGCGAGATTATTTAAGGCTTTGTAAACCAAATGCAGTATTTTAAAGTAAATTCTAAATGACACAGGTAACCAGTGTAGTGACATCAAAACTGGGGTGATGTGCTCGAATTTTCTTTTCCAAGTTAAGATTCTAGCAGCTGCATTCTGCACGAGTTGCAATCGATTGATGTCTTTCTTGGGTAGTTCTGAGAGGAGTGCGTTACAGTAATCTAGCCGACTGAAAACAAAAGCGTGAACTAATTTCTCAGCATCTTGCAATGTTATAAGAGGTCTAACCTTTGCTGTATTTCTTAAGTGAAAAAATACTGTTCTAGTTATCTGATTAATATGTGGTTTTAAAATAACATACCATAATAATGTCAAGTTCATGTCAAATAAAAATAGCCCGAAGCAACTGATATTGTGACCCAGTTGGTCACTTGTTTTTTGAACTCATGGATGAGAAAGCTGGTAAAAGTGTGAATGTGCTGGCAGAGCACCTTAGATGACTGTACTCCTACAGTAGATCAAGAATCAGATATTCCTATCTGGTCTACAGGCCATCCTTGATTGTTGCAGAGGTCCTCATATAGGCAGGTGCGCTGTTAAGTGGAGCCAGGCCAGAGTCACTGGTATTCTTCCAGCTTGATGACCTCCAGACAGACAGACAGGTTACCTCCTTGATACAAGGACATTACATCCATGGGTCCCACCAGCCTCAACTCAGTGATCACGTCCTGGACCTTCATTTAATTCAACTTTTGTGGTGGTAGCACTTGGCTGGAGCCAAACCCAACAGAATTTTGTAAGGTTAGCTTATTACAGTACAGATGAAGAACATAAATTAAAAAATATTAATAATAACATGGCAAATTAACTTTTTGTGTCCTCAAAAATAAAAATACACAGCAGTGAAATGTTGCTCACAGGTAAAGAATTACATCTTTATTAAAAAGAATGAGGTCCCTCAGTTTCACACTAACACAGGGTTTACTACATAATAATTCTAAATGCAGGATGGCTGCATGTTTGAATATGGGGATGTATATATGAAAATGGTACTAAAAAATGTGCAGAGACATAAAAGCAACATAAAGAAAAAACATGAGTTTAGAATGTATATGAGAACAATATAAATGCACTCACATATCCACATCCTGAGTCAAATATCCCAATTACATGGTCCCTGGGCAGCACGGCCTGTCACAGCAGCATATGACAAATGAAGAGGAAGCCTTGAATGAAATATAAGCTCACCACAGTCTGTGATAAATGTTATTTTATTTGAGGTGTAAATACACTAAGGCACCCAGTGAAAACCAATATGAACTTAACACATGCTAGCATTGTGAAAGGGGCTAGAAAATGTTGATTCATCAAGAAGACTGATAGAAGAAGAGACTGGCACAGCAGTCTGCTCTAATTATTGTTAAACAGTAGAGCTTCCTGTTGGGCTAAAGGAGATTTTTGACTTTAGTGCACCTTCATTTTAAATACACAGCACAACTGAAATATCTTTGTGGGAAAATCTTAATGATCTCATGGCATTAACCAGTGTCATACCTTAATGTTCCTTGGTGCTCCCTTTAGAAACAACGATGTGGGAAGATATAAAATGTTCTTGTCGCCTTGTTTTTAGCTTGATATTCTAGCATACTGAGGCACTCTAGGTTAGTTGGAGAACAATAAGGCAAATTAGGGACTAGAAAACAGATATAGACCTAGTCAAGAAATAAATAAATAAAAAGGTAGAAATCTAAAAACTGCAAAAAAAATGTGCAAAACAAAAGAGGTATCAGGAGGCCAAATCAAAAAACTAAACGGGAGAAATCAAAAAATTGAATCAATTAAACAGTGTATAGGGAGAAGAGTTTACATTTATAATATCCTTGGAACAAATTTGACAAGGTTTTATGTTAGAAGTTAATAAAAGCATCCTACATTTAATTTATTCAGGATGAATCAGGGAAAAAAATTAAACATCCCGCAATTTGTACAGCTTTTAAATATTCTTTACCTTACCATGTCTTTTGGGTCAGTTTTGACCCCCTACTGACTTTACTGGATTTTCCACTGCATTTACATTAACTTATTTGTTCATAACCCATAAAAACACTCAAATGTCATCTTTTCAGCACAGAAATATGAAAGCTTTTAATATATGTCACATTTTTGTGCAGCTGTTACACATTTCAAACCATGCTAAATCATTCAGGCCCGTTTTGACCAATCATATATTTTAATAGATTTGAAAACCTATGAAGTTATCACTGCAATTCTCCATTACAATTTCCCAGACCATGGAACATCTGTTACATAGTTGTAGTTACATACCCTGATGTTTTTATTACATTTTGAAAGTATAGATACAATTTAACTATGTAAGTACACTTGTTTTTGGATCAGTGATAAATTGTTACATTGTAACTATATAAACTGTGGAATAAAAATGACAACTGAGTAATTAACTATAACGTTACTTTGTATTACACAGTAAGTATGGAGTAATAACTCATAGCTACACTGTACTTATACAGGTAATTACATAGTAGTTACAGTGTAATTATGGACACTTAATGTAAAGTGTTACTGATTTGTCTCTCCTTTTAGGGCACGTTGCTTTATTACAACTCAAAAAAAAATCTTAAATGTCATCTCTATTGTTAATGACTCAGGTGGCGCTGCAGTCCTTGTCCACTTTGACCAGTCCGCTGCCTTTGACACTATTGACCATGAGATATTGCTGTTGCGGCTTGAACATCTTGTTGGGCTTAAAGGGGCTGCTCTTAACTGGTTCAGGTCATATCTAATTGGTAGACACTTTTCAGTTGCTTTAAATTCCTCCTTTTCGTCTACTGCTCCTCTTAAATGTGGTATACCGTAGGGATCCATTTTTTTTCCTATTTTATTCTCTATATACCTTCACCCTATTGGAGCTATTTTCACTGCTATGCTGATGATACACAGGTTTATATTCCCGTCTGCAACTTTGCAATGAATCAACTGCACAACTGTCTTTTTGAACTAAGATCCTGGATGGTTATAATTTTCTTGATCTGAATCAAAATAAAATGGAGGTGCTTATAGTGGGTCCATCAGCTAAAGCCCAAATTTGTCTTGGACTTCTCAGCTCCTTCTCTGTCTTTTGCAGACCTCAAGTTCACAATCTTGGTGTTATTTTTGACAGTAACCTCTCTTTTGAGAAACAGATTAATTCTGTAGTCAAGAGTTGCTTTTTCCAGCTTCGTCTTTTAAGTAAGTTCAAGCCTTTTTTATTGTCTCGGGATCTTGAGAAAGCTACTCATGCTTTTATCTTTTCTCGCCTTGATTACTGCAACTCGCTGTATTCTGGGATTAGCAAATCCCTGATACACAGGTTACAGTTGGTTCAGAATGCTGCTGCCTGTTTTTTGGCTGGGGCAAGAAAGTCTGATTCTGTTTCTCCAATATTCGCCTATTTATATGAATTTTGTGCTTTACACAAGCCATCTAGAGTGCTTAGATCTTCTGGTCAGTTGTCTCTTGTTGTCTCTCGTACCGAGTGTAAAACCAAGGGGGACAGACAGGGCTTTTACAGCTGCTGCTCCTCGCCTGTGGAACTCTTTACCTCATCATATAAAGAGTCGTCTACAATTGAACTGTTCAAAACGAGATTAAAGACTCATTTCTATTCACTTGCTTTCCGTGACCTTCCGTAATACTGATGGTTTCCTCATTGTGATTATGTAATCTTACTTCTATTTATTATTTGTTTTTATTTATGTTCATTTATATTTCTGTTTACGTTAACGGTAAGTTTTTTTTTTTCTTCTTTTGTTGTAAAGCACTTTGGCCACAGAATTCCTATATTGTTTTAAATGTGCTATATAAACAAATTGACATTGACATCTGTCCTAAAACATAGAATGACAGATACAATATGTTAAGATGGTTAATCATTATCAAAAATGTTAGGGATGAAAAACCTGACATCCAGGAGCATCAGAATCATGTCATAAAAAACCTGTAAAGGCTCAGCATTGAATCACCTTTTGATGATGTTGTAAGGGTGGAGACAAGGCTTTAATGACAGATGAGTAAATATCATCAGCTGACTATACTGACGCAGGCAGGGTGGTCAATGGACTGAAGTACTCAAAATGAAAAAAATTCAAAAGGGGAAATAAGTATTTTCAGCATTACTAGACAGGAGTAATTCACTTTGCTGCAACAGTTCCAGAAAATAAAAACTGCTTTCGACAGTTGAGGTCAGCACAATTAGCTGTCCAAATTGACATCAAAGGGCAATCTACTGATATCATCTGTAAAGCAAAAGTAAACCATGTGATTTACTGTAATGCTGAAATAAAGCAAAGTACAGTCAACACACTACATTATCAGCAGGAGTAAAAGTGATACAATCCTACACATAATATTTTTTGATTGCCCAATGACATCTTGTAAAACTAAAAAAAGTAAACTCACATGTGATTAAGATTTATTCCATTGTTTCTGATTTGAAGAGTTAGTTTCTCAGTTGTTTTCTTAACTCTGCCCTTCAGACGATTTTCTCAATTTACAGGACCTTCATGGGGTGTTTTATCTTGTCCTGCAGTTTTCTACAATATGCATTAGTAAAATTACCTGTTACGTTTGTCTTTCAGATTCCTGTATATTTACAGATAAAATATTTTTTTTTCTTGATACATTTAAATTTGAGTAGTCCATCAACTGTTACTACTATTGCAACAGTTCAAAGAAATTAAACTGATGTTGTAAAGCAGAATTGAAAGAATCTTAAAACTATTTTAACATCTGCCTCACAGATTATGCTAAATTGTTGTAATAAGGAACATAATCTTTTTTAAAAACATTTTATTAATTTTATTAAAATCAAATAACATTCCATACAAGCAAGTCAAAGTTAACAAAACTAGATATCAAAGGATGAAAAAGAACAAGTAAGGAACATAATCTGTTGCACTCTCTGTCCAACTGACTTGAAATTCATTCACTGTAAAGCAATTTATAAAACTAATAAAAAAATAACATGAAAGTGATGCCTCTGAAGGGACACCATTGTTAGTTTTTTTGGAAAGTTCAGTTATATTTTTTGAGAAATAAAAAATGTGTGCAAAACTAGGGTCCGTTTAGCAGTAATCACATACTTAGGTAATTAGAAGTGTATTTAAAAAGAGTAATCAACAGCAACAACAACATTCATTTCTATAGCACGTTTTCATACAAATGATGTAGCTCAAAGTGCTTTACAAGATGAAGAAAGAAAAATATAAAAATAAGATTAGGCAATACTAGGTAACAAAGAAAAAAGTAATGTCCAATGGCCAAAGGAGGACAGAAAATAATAATAATAAAAAAAAAAAAAAACTCCAGAGGGCTGGAAAAAAAAACAAACACAATCTGCAGGGGTTCCAAGGGCACAAGACCACTCAGCCCTCACTGGGCATTCTACCTAACATAAATGATCTCAATCAGTCCTCATCCATCCATTTTCTTTCGCTTATCCAGGTCTGGGTTGCAGGGGCAGCAGTCTAAACAATGATTCTCAGACATCCTTTTTCCACAAACTCCTCCAACTCCTCTGGGGGAAAATACCAAGGTGTTACCAGGCCAGCTGAGAGATATAATCTCTTCCGGGCATCCTGAGTCTGCCCCAAGGTCTCCTCTCAGTTGAACATGCCAGAAACACCTCCCTAAGGAGGCATCCTATTCAGATGTCTGAACCACCTCAACTGCCTCCTTTTTATGTGGAGAAGCAGTGGCTCTATTTTGAGCTCCTCACGTTTGTCTACACTTCCCACCCTATCTCTACATTTGAGCCCACACTGACTGAGCTTCCTTGCAATGTCTGCAAGAATGCAGGGTTCTGGAAGGGATGACTCAGCTTTTGGTCTAGCCACAGATTCAAGAGGAGCAAATCAGATTTTGTCCCAGATGCTTCATGTTGGTCCAGCTTTTAACGTTCAAAAGGAATCTGGAGGATTCGTGTGAGTATGCTCAGCCAGTCCATATATGGTTTGTGGACAGAATTTCTAGGGTCCATTTGGGTGGCCTTGGAATCAAATCTCTGCTTTTTGTAAATGATGTGGTCCTGTTGGCTTCATTGGGCTATGACAATAGACACAAACTGGGGAGGTTTGCAGCCGGGATGACTGGCTAAAGGTAAACGTCTAGAGACAGCTTTGGACCCAGTGAAATCAGATCCACCTTAACTTTTGTGGCATCCGGCTGGGGGTGGAGCTCAGCCGGGACGCCCAGGAGGACCGGAGGAGGGCTTGTACCTCCTCCAGACCGCGAGGGGGCGACCGTCCTGGTTGTATTGGGGGCCACGAGTAGAGGGCTTGGAAGTCCAACCCTGTAGGGGCCCGTGGCCACCGCCAGGCAGCGCCCCGGTGCCTGAACAACCCTGGAGCCCAGCACTTCCGCCACAACAGGAAGTGCTGGGGGGAAGAAGACAGGGGACACCCGGAGGGCTTCCGGGTGCGCAGCCGGCACTTCCACCACACTGGGGCGTGTCTGTGGAGGAATGCCGGGAAGCAGCTGGAGCCCATCCGGGTTCCTATATAAGGGGCTGCCTCCCTTCATTCAGTAGCAGAAGTCGGGTGGAAGAAGGACGGAGCTGGAGAGAGAGGACTGGAGGCGGCCAGGAGAAAGGCAATCGGACTGTGAGGCCTGGACTTTGGGGGGATCGGTGCTGGAGGCACTGGGGGTGCACGTAAATATTGTAAATAGTGTATATAATAAATTAATGTGTTGGGTGCAAAAAAGATGTCCATCTGTCTGTGTCCGGGCCATCTGCCACACTTTGTATGTGCTTTTTCCAGTTTATTGTGATCTTCAGACTACTTTGAGAAAAGCCGTGATGGACTCTCCTCCCTCTCTACTCTTCATTCTGATTAGAGATGGGAATAATTCAGGGTCTCTAAGTTTAGGCAATGTAGAATCTTCCTAACGGTCCTCTTTACTGCTCTTTTCTATTGTTCTTACTAATTATTTTCAACTGTCACAGAGTTTTAAAGATGCCATATCCATTTTATAATCAGGTAGCTGTTCTATATCAGCATTGCCATTGCCGTAACTGTAATGTTTTGGCAAAGGCTCCCCATTGCATCTGTGTAGCTACAGGAAGTTGCAGTGTTTGTCATCAAACTGCTGCTAAGATGCAGGTCTGCTATTTTTTGGTTATTTAAACTTTAGTGCAGTTACTTAGTAATTCTAAACGATTCAAGGAACTTAAAACTTTGCTTGTTTTTGTTGCACTTTGATTCTTGTTTTGCATATTGGGTATGGTTCCTGTCTAAAAACTCTTGCTTGTTTCTGATTCCACTGGTTCTGGGGAAGTCCTGCCTACTGGTTTTCCACATCTTCATTGTACCAGTACAAAAGTTGAAATATCGGGGAATAAACTAGTAACACAAAAGCCTCAAAATAATCTTTGTATCTATGACTTTGCGCTCCATAATCTGATGCATAGGTTCTTCAGTCCTATGCATCAGAGGCAATTGAGGCTCACAAATTTTTGTTCACCAGCTACTTGGCTCTGTTAATAAGATGAGCCAAGACTAGTTTCGCCGACTGACCCTGTTAAGTGGTTCACAGTTTTGTGATTCTTATACTAGACCTTTATTCTGCTAAAATGTTCTCATCCATATTTCCATTATGCTACTTCTCACAATAAGTAAATAAACTAAAAGATCTCCAACAATTCTAAGAAACCAACACAATCGGATCAGAACTCAAAAGAGAACTGACGTTATGGGAGTGTTTTTCTTCAAAAATCTGTTACTCCACCCTGAAGACATTCAATCTATTCCTTTTAAACTGAAGTGACTCTCAATAACATAGTCCACTGTGGAGTAAATCAATGTTGCTAGTTCTAGTACAGAAAGGAAAGTAAAAGGTCATGTTGATTGTGACTGGACATCATTGTTTCATTATTGATACAGAAAGTTATTACCCTTTCAAAAACAGAACTTTTCAAAGCAGACATTTCTAGTTTCTCTCTTCCCTTTATGTTCTGTAAACACCTCCCTCTGTTGAGTTCACATCTCTTTCTTTTTCCTCTGTTTTTGCCCATCCCTCCCCTCCCCTGTAACTATATAAACCCACCATCTCTCTCTGCCTTACCATTAGCATACCTCTCTTCTCTGCTCATCTCAGATCTCTTCTAGGTAATCATTGGAGGAAGCCTTCTAGATCTCAGATTTAAATAAACATAAGAGTGTTTTGATTGAAAAGAAGGTATAATAGGTTATAAAGTCAAAGTTCCTGCAAAGCAACTCAAAGCTCACGTTTTGATTTCTAAGATGCCAATCGAGAACCGAGAAGAGCTCAGTCTCTATGACTTGCTGTGGGACCACAGCATGGACATTGTGAACTTGATAATGAAGACCGACTTCTTGACTGATATGAACCTGAACACCTTGCAGGCAGAGCGCTATACTAATATGACGATTCAAGATGTCTACTATATCAAAGCTGTGTATGACATCTTGAGCACTGTGGTCAATGAGCCATGGTTGCCTGAAGATCTGAAGGAATTTTTCAGCCACATAGCTGATGGCTACTATCGATTTTACAAGGAAATGTTGATAGAAACAAGGCTAAAGGTAAAACACCAGATTTTATTTTTGTTTCTGTTCTTTGCTGAATCATAGTTTGATGTCCTTGTTTGGCATTCAAGTTATATCAAAAGTTAAATAATGGCAATAGTCAGTAATTATACTAAAATATTTAGTGCTAAAGCACTTCTAACATATTTAAGAAAATATATAACAAAAATGAATATTACTTGCCAAAACATAAAGAAAAATACATATTTACATATCCACTGGTTGTACTAGTATTTTATAAATAACTATATTGCAGGAATGCAGTAGTAATATGTCTGCTCTAAAGACTTGGGTTCAATTACAGCCACTATCTGTGTAAAGTTTGCAAGTTCATGTGAGTTTATTATAAGCCCTCTTCTTTCCTCCTACATCTTCTAAGCAGAATCCATTCCTGCCTTGTGCCCAGTGCTGCTCACCCCAAGACCCTGACTAAAATCAGTTGGGTGTGGTATGCAGTGGATGGACGAGTGCATGTGGGTATGTGTGGCACAGTGGTTAAGGCTTTGGACTTCAAACCCTGAGGTTGTGGGTTCAAATCCCAGCACTGAGACCCTGAGTAAGTCACTTCACCCACCTGTGCTATAATTGGAAAAACAAAAGAAATGTAACCAATTGTACCTCAAATGTTGTAAGCTGCTTTTGGATAAAGGTGTCGGCAAAATAAGTAAATGTAAATATATCTATGAATATCTCCCATAATTAGCTGCAGCCTAGTAATGTCAGCTCCTGGTGGACTTGTACTAGAAAACATAGTCTTCCATAATGAATTAATGGGCAGACGTATAAGGAGAAGCATTTTTGCTTTTGTTCTGTAGCACATAGAATCCCTAGCTTTTTATAGCAATAGGCAGCCTCAAAACTACATGAGTCTGGGTTCACACTTCAGATTGATCTGTGGGAAGTCTGCATGTTCTACCAGTACCTGAAATAGTTTTTTTTTCAGGTACCTGGGTTTCCTCCTACATCCTAAAGACATGGAGCTCACATTGTGTTAGTAAGCGTGGTTATGTATGTGAGTGCACTGTTGTAACAGAAAAAGTGGGTTTAGAGTTAGTATGAAAATAAACATATCCTGTATAAAGTTACACATATAGATCTTAATCTAAATATGTGCAGTGTACCCCATAAGTATGGAATCACATAACATGTTCAATGTGCCAGTCATTGTGACAGGTACATAAATTAAGCACATAATGGTGTTGCATGAGTTGACAAATTTATGTTATTCTCCTTATGGGATGCCTCTACATTCATTATGAAACTTTATGAAGTCTAAGATTGCTATTTTTTTAAGTCAAAGTTATTTTTTCATAGTAATGGTGTACTTTAATTTTCCACAGGAAAAAAAATACCATGACTGTTGTTTTCTCATTTTGGCTGAGACCCTGTAGATGTCATTTTAGACCACAAGAACAGACATGTCATTTTGTAAAATGTTTCAATTAAGAGCACAGTTTCCCAGGGCAAACTGAGGTATACCAGGTTTAGGACAAAATAAGTTTGATTTGAAAAATACCAAACCTGTCCTTTAAGACACTGACCCGACTCTGGACAGACATCCAAGCCACTGCAGGAGATATTCACCTGCACTGCGTCCATTTAGAGTCACCAATTCACCTAATGGCCATGTCTTTGCAATGTGAACAAATCCAGAATACCAGGAGGACACTAGTGAGATACAAGAAGAATGTGCAAACAACACAGAGGCAGTGTCTACATTTATGAATGTTCTGGAATTCTGGATCTTAGTTTATTTATGCACTGCAAGTGACGAGTGTTCAGGTAAATGAAATTAGAAATATACTTTTCTGGTTTTATTATACTACTGCCACTAGTCTATGAGAGACATACAAGTACAAATCTGAATATACTGTGTACATATGACAGCAAGCATTGAATATATATATTTTTTACATAAATACCATATATATAAAATGACACTGTTCCGTTGTGCATGTGGACGAAACCTCAGAGTATAGAAACACCATGACAAATGTGATGCATTATCAATAAAATATCTGTTACTTTGTTACTAAATGCTTCAATTTTCTATTTTCTTTTCTATGTGTCACCCCCAAAAGAACACAGACAGCATTGTGCCCAGTGAAGCCGTCGCTGAGTATGTGAGCTCATACAAAAGAGTGGCACAATTAGAGAGGAATAAAATATACATGGTGATTGCACTGCTGCCTTGCTCTAGACTCTGGCCCTACATCTCAGAGCACCTGAACCTCACAGAGGACAGCCCCTACTACGCCTTCAAGAAGAACAACGCTAAGGACGGCTCACGGGAGAAGTATGAAAAGTTACTTGAGAACCATCGGAAGGAAATCTGTGAGAATAAGGCTTTGGAAATCTTCCGTACTCAGATGAATTGCGAGAGGAAGTTCTTCACAAGTTTTTGAGCTCAAAGCCTTTTGATTATAATTTGTGTCCCACACCATTAATTTTGGACATTCACCTTTTTGTGTTCATGTTCAGTCCAAAAAGGTTTGGTTGTTGTTATGTATTAAATAAAAAAAACAAAATAATCATTTCATCTCCTTTTCTGTTTTACATATCATTTTGGTGTTTTACATATCCCATATTCCTTTTTTAAAAGTTGTGAAAAATACTATGTATTTAGCATACTAAATAGTATCCCCATTCTTGTGGTTTAAAATGGGCATTAAGGGGCACAAGTCCAAACATGAAAAAAAGCCTTATCAAACAAGAATAATTGATCTGTGTTTTGAGATGGCACATATATTGTACAACAAGGTATCTGTGTCATCTTAGGGAAAAAAAAAGAAACCATTATATTGAGATTCAGCCATTTCAAAAGAAAAGCAGTTGAGCTCATCACATGACTGTTTGTCTCCCCTCATGACAACCTTTCACTCCCAGAAAGTGGTCTTCATTTCACTTCAAGAAATGTCTCTTGCCATTATTATTGAAATAATTAAATTAATTGCTGTCTCCATTCTGTAGACAACTAGACAATAATCACTGAAACAATCCACACTTGCAGCCACTTAATAGTTTTTCTTTACATGTGATGACAAATCTGAAAAACTGTCAACAATCCATATATTATATCACAACAGGCATAAAATTTGTACAAAATTTGCTCCAAATGCAAACAAGATTTCATGTGGTTAATCAATATACACCATAAGTGTGAAGAAATAACTGGCTTGGAAAATTCTGAACTTATCCTCTAATACAACACATACAGGAGTCGATCAGAGAATTCACATACCTAGCATGGCCTAAACTGTAAACACAGACAAACTCACACAAGACAGCAGTAAATCCCAGTAAATAGAATTAAAGCCTTCAGAAAAAATAAACTGCAACCTAGCAAAAATATTTGTAAGATCTGATGTACTGAAGACTTCTAAAACATTTTAAATACTCGCAAAATGTCTTTGATGGAAACCCTAAAGAAGCTCTTCTGAGTAGCAGGTAGTGACCATTAAAGGCCAGAGTGTAATGAGGCTGGAAACAAACATTTCAAAATCTGTAATAGCGAATTATCCTTAATTAGGTGTTGAATAAGGTGCTATCATCCCAGCAAAACTAAAGAGCATCCGTCTATCAGTTATCTAATTGGGAGGCTAAAGCAAAAAAGGAGAACATTGCTATGAACTTAAAGGCCAGACTGTTCAAACTCGTGACTTTTTTTAGATTTAGTAAATGCAAAAAATAAAACTCACCCATGGCATAACTATAGACATGTATTTGGTTCATCTGAATATGAGAGTAGTCTTCTATTTTAACAAGTTCTTAATAGAAATAAAGCTATAAATCTAGCACCCAAAAGACAGGTCTGTAAGAAAATTTTACAGAAACAAGTAATCTGACCCTGCCCATGCGAAACTCCAAGTTTAATGTCACATGTGGAGCTATAAAGTAAAGCACACAAATGCAATCTAGGTTAATTTTTAATCTTTTAACACATCCATAATGCCATCTGCCTACTCCTTCTCTGCCACGTCAGTAAAGATGATTGTTCTTGTTTTTACAATGATTGAAAAGAAAAAGTTTTACAGAATAATAGGCAGTTGACTTTGAAATGAATCACATAAAATGACATTACTCTCATTTATTTGCGTGATAACAATTACTTTCCACCCTTCCTTTTTCTGGGCATGCTAACTCCAGCTCTGGGTCATAGTGAGCACAAGACCTTCCTGGCAGTGTCACCTGAACCTTGGACTTGGGGGGCCATTCCATTACAGGGGTCCCTCAACGATGCAAGGATAGTTTAAAGTTTCCAATCAACTTAACATAAAGGTGTTTGGGATGAGAGAGGCACCTGGTCTGTGTGGTGAGAACATGCACATTCCTTACACACAATGACCAGGCCAGGTTTTGGACACTGACCTAAAGAAATGTGGAGCTCTGAAATTGGAAGTAAATTCTAAAAACATACAGAGTGTTGCAGTGGTGGTTGTCCTTCTGGAAATTTCTTTGTTCTCAAAACATTTGTCTTGAGCTTAGCCACAGTGACTATGTGGCCCCTGTTCACCTTTTTTCAAAGACCCTTATCCCCAATTGCTTAGTTTGGCTGAGCAGCTAGCTCTAGGTAGAGTCATGTTTGTTCCAAGGTTATTCCATTTAAGAATTATGTAGGTCACTGTGTTGTTGTGAAACATCAATACTACAGAACTTTTTTGTAGCATTCCGCAGATCAGCAATTCCTTCAACCTCATGGCTTGGTTTTTGCTCTAATATTCTGTGGGACTTCCTATAAAGAATTGACCACAGGTGGAATCCAGTCAAGAAGCAGAAACATCTCAATGATGATCAATAGAATGAGATGCATCTGAGAGAAATTTCAAGATAAAGAATAGACCTCAGCTCATGCCACATTCCAGCTACAAACTGTACATTGTGCACAGATATCATATTTTAAGATATCTAATATACAGTATATCCAAGACAAGATTTGAACTGTCAACAATCACATGTACTTAGAGTGCTCTACACTCAGAGGACACTATTTTACAATTTTTGCACATTCTGTATCTCTGATACTGTCAGATCTAATATTAGACCCATAAACAGCAATATTGACAGTAACCCCAGATGGGAAAAGTCCGTTGTGGTATCCTATACTACATGGCTTGTGCAATTTTTTGTCTTGACTGATGGGAAAATCCTAACCCACCTGTCATAATTCAATCGGAATATGATGTCTTATATTACCCTAAACTGGAAAAAAGGAAATTCATTCTGTTTCCTAAGAAGTTGAACAATTTCTTAATATTGTTCAAGAACTTATTAATGTTATTGCAGCCTTTTGCTGCTTTTTTGTGTGATCAAATATATATTACAATTGAATAAAGACACATACAATGGAACTTTCAAAGTAAATGGTAAAATAATATATAAGTTTCCATAAAAGAAAAGGAAATCCCCTTCTTACCTCCACAACCATCACCCATCTCAGCTTTAAGCGATAGAAGCACTTTCAGTATTGGTCCGTGTTGACCAAAGACAGAAGATAACACATTTGGATCATATAGCCCTACACACATTCAAGGAGCATCCCAATCATGTCCAAAACAGTAACAATGCAGTCCTAGAGTTTGTTTTTTTAAACAGACAGCCCTGACCGTGATATACCATTTATTTTAGACACAGTTAGCTTAAACAGACTTTAAGCATCTTTTTGTAAGGTAGGCCATCAGGCAGTCTTCTCTCTGTCCACTCTGTTTGCTACCGTGGTGTGAAAAGTGGTCAACAACCTCTAGAGTTTTTCTCCATAGATGATGGTCTCTGGGGGTTTAGGAGAGAATCCTGGGTTTCTCAATACTGACCCACACAGGCAGACATCTGAAGATCATGGCAAATATCTTTACAGGTCTACAGAGAGTTCCTAGGGCTTCATGGCTTGGCTTTGTTTTTGCCTTGACATGCCTCATTTCTAAATGTTGTCCAGTCAATTCAGTTTGCCACTGGTGGACTCCAGTCAAGTTCTATATTCAACTAAAGGATAGTTAAAGCAAACAGGAGGCACCTGACCACAATTTGGAGTACCACAGCAAAGGGTCTAAAAGCTGATGAAAGATTTTAGGTTTTGATTTTTATTAAATTTGCAAACCTTTCTGAAAACATGTTTTCAATTTGTCATTATGGGTTATGGAAATTAGATTGATGGGCAAAAATGGCAAAGTTATCCAATTAATGTTAAATCTATGACACAAAAAATATGTAGGAAGTGAAGGGGTCTGAATATTGTCTGAATCCACTGTATATACTGTATATGTGAAGAATGTCAAGGAGATCCAGAGAATCCCACACATTAAGAAATGAGGACCTGTATTGAAATACAAAGATAGCTTCACAGTCATGGATGGACAGCTCTCCTCTATGGCTTGCAAAACTAGGACTAGTAACTTCAAAAACTGACAGATGCATAAGAATCAGTTGAAGCTCACCTGGACCTGGTGGGCATTACACAACCTATGTCCATTTTCAGAGTCTGCCAACATTTCACAAAGTAGAATCGATCTTCCTGGTGTAGTCTAATTCAGACTTATGATGGTGCACTTAAAATTTGAGCAGCTTGGGGCGGTTTCTTTAATTACAGGGTGACTTGCATAAAAAAGAATCTATTATGGGGGATGGGGGATGGGGGATCTTTAAAAAGATATGGTGCAGAGCTATCTGAAGAGCATGAAGATATGTGCTGCAATAAAATGATGGAGTGATTGCAAATAAACATTTATGACCTATGGAAAGTAAAGGAAAGAATAAAAACATGTATTGCTTTATTTTATCCTTACTGACATCTTACTTTCACATTATATGCAAAAATTGTAGAGAATGCAAAAATCCTGAATGTACCTGTGAAAGTGTACAAAGATCGAACACACAATTGGAGCTGAATTAGAGAATATACATTTAAAACTGCAACTAAAACAAAGATGATAGGCACACAACATTTGAAACCATGATTCACTAAATTTCAGTAGAAACTTCACGGTATTTCAGGAGCTTCCAGAGACAGATGAACCTTATATCTTTTCACCTATTCCTCCATTTTCTGGATCTGCCATTTCATATTTGGAGTCACAACGTACCAATGCTTCTTCCATTGATATAATGCTCAAGCTAGGAAGAAATGTTGTGCCAGTTTGTGGCAGTTCACATTTATACAAGCAGGGCCACCCACTCTGAACTTGGCATTCTTCTTCATTTTTGTGCTGCTTGGCACCAGTGTTACCTTGACCAAGGTCTTCCTTCCTGAGACAGGTTGGAACATGGAAATTAATGTGAGACATTGGCATCAAACTTTACAGCCCCCTAATTAAAATGCCAATCATGTACATTAGCCATCCATATCTGTGCATTGCATAATGTCATGGGAGAGCCTGAGTGACCCTTTGGCTTGGGCCATATGCACTTTTTAAAAGGATGTTGAGCCTCTAGGGTTTCCTTTCCTTAGACTCTGTGACAAATGTTTTGTTTTCTAATTTTTTTTTTTTAGCAATTGACCTATTTATTGCTAAAAAATCTTTTTATGTTGTATTAGGCTGGCTTACTTTGTGTGTTTTATGTGTTTGGAAATAGTGGTAAGTTCACAGACATCACTTCTTCTTTTTTCATTTTTTTACAGATAACTTTATGTTTATTTTCTTTTCCAGAGGCTTACTTATGCTTCTACATGGAGTCTAATAATTTGAAGATCCTGCATTTCTCTAGATGTGAGTCATAGATTATTCTTTACTTACTAATTGTGACTAATGAGAAAATGCTGTACCAGCATCTTCCTGGTAAGTTAACAGCTCCTCCAGTTATTTTCAAATTCCTGATTACTGTCCCAAGAGTGATAAGTGATATATTTTATGAACTTTATGTTGTAATTTTAAATCATTTATGTGATTGGTGATCACCAACAGCCTCTTTTATCCTTCAGCTTATCATCTCATTGTATTATCCCACTGTCATGAGCGGTGATGAGTGAAACAGCCAAATTTGATTCTTCTACAGTTTCACGAAACTGACACACAAATACGTTTTGCTGGAGATTTCACAATTGTGAAACTTTAAACTAACTAACAAGAGTTTTTTTTTTTTTCTTTAAGGGTAGAAAACAAGGACAAGGACTAATGCTCCCTAAATCTTCATTCAAACTTCTGTGTTATCTGTGTTTTTTCTGTAGTTCTAAAATGCCGTTAATCATCTGCACTCCAGTCAAATCAGTTTTAGTTATGCCTCTCATTCACATCATCCCAAGTGTGTGTATTTTTTCACCAAAAACACACTACAAAGGACCATCCTGCACATTACTGTGTGTTCTGAACAGGAGCACATGCTGCATGGAAAGCCTCTTCTCCCCCACCATTACCTAGTAACAGCCTTTTCCTGTTTCTTGATATCTTTACATGAAGGCTTGCACTCTGCATGTGCCTTGGAGGATCAAGTTTTATTTCTGTCTCTGATGCATCTCTAAGATTGCATTGCCAAGAATCTCATTATAACTTATAAAGTGCTCATCGTCTTAGCAGAACAAATGCAACTCATGTCTGAAGGCTCAACAAAGTGTCTACACATGACAGGAAATTAGTCTGGTGAATTTTTTTCATTACAAATCTTTAATTGTGTATGCAGAAGAAATGCAGGAAAATGCTTCCGGAAAGGAGCTAAAAGCTAATCTTCTGGTGCCAGTTGCACAAATTTCACAGGAAGCAAAATTCCAATTCGTTCGTGATTTTTTTTTTTTTTTGCAAAATTGAGTTTGGCTGTTGATTCAGTTTTTTTTAGAATCATTTCACTCAGTCATGAGTAACAGAAGCTTTCTTCATTTAAGTTACATGATAAACTAGAGTCCATTTAATTCGTTTTAGCCTTAATTGAAGGAAAATGTCATTCCAAATTTCATTTTGCTTGAATTTCCTTTTTGTTGAGTAATTTATCTAGCTTTTATTTAAAAAATATTACAGGTAGTTAAAAATGATCTTTTTGGAAATATTTGCAGTGAAGTAAATGTCTATAATTTTTACAATACTTAAACATATATTAACTACTAGCAAAATGCCCGCACTTCGCAGCGGAGAAGTAGTGTGTTAAAGAAGTAATGAAAAAGAAAAGGAAACATTTTGAAAATAACGTAACATGATTGTCAATGTAATTGTTTTGTCACTGTTGTGAGTGATGAGTGTTGCTGTCATATATATATATATATATATATATATATATATATATATATACACACACACATATAAACATATATATACATATCTATACATATACACATATACACATATATATACACACACACATATATACATACATATACATACACACATACATACATACACACACATATATACACACAAATACATATATATATACATACACACACACATATATAAACATATATATATACATATACATACATATCTACATATATACACACACACACATATATATATATATATATATATGTATATATACATACACTCTTTGGGGTGCGAGCAACTGTTGCTTGGGGTGGTAGAATCCATCAAGGAAGAAAAATGAAAAATATTATTTATACAAAATCTTAATTTATTTATCCATTCCTAAATAATTAAATGGGCAGGCTATTTTGTATCAGTGCAATACGCTGTTTGTTAAAACGGATGACTCCCGCTCTTACGTGCAAGTCTGCGTGGATATTATGAACTATCGTATCTGTTCAAGTTCTATTTAAATTTTAAATAGAAGGAATTTTTATTTAGTCGACAGAAATATCTTTGGTAGGAATGTAAGTTAAATGTAGGCATCATTGCATAAGTTTTTCTTCACCATACAAATGTAAAGAGTAAATTCGCCTTACATTCCAACCAAAGATATTTGTGTCGACTAAATCAGGGGTGTCAAACTCAATTGCACAGGGGGCCAAAATCCAAAACACACTTTAGGTCGCGGGCCGAACAGGAGAAACATTTATTGAAGACACTAAAACTAAACTTTTAAAACTTAACTTTTTTGAACATAAATATGAATAAAAACAGACAGGAATATTATTCCTGAATAAATCAACTCAAACCTTAAATAACTTATAATATTTTGCTCTCCATAAAAATATATCCTGTCTTAATTATACAAGTTAGAAATATAGTAAACGTTAAAAGAACAAACATTCAAATTTCTTTACTCTTATGTAATTTTATATAAAAAATAAACTTAGATTTTAAATATCCCAAAAGATTTTGCTCTCCATAAAAATATATCCTGTCAAAATTATACAAATTCAAATATGAACATGCTGTATAACAAAACCTGGAAATATAAATAAAATGTGTTCTTTTCAGCAATAACAAATCAAATCATTCAGTTGTCTTTGCTCATATGTCATTTTAGAGCTGGGCGCCTGGCATCTTTTTTTGGCAACAAGTTCGTTTATGTTTGGTGTGAGGTTCTGTGTTGTGGAGATTCTTAGGATGGACTGCAGGTGCTCATTAGTGAGGCGACTCCTGTGTGCTGTTTTGTTAGTCTTCATGACTGAGAAGAGCTTCTCACACAGATATGTGCTACCAAACATGCACAAGGTTCGAGCCGCATGTAGACGGAGCTGGAGCATTTCTGCGGGAATGGAGTGAATAAACTGTGAGGGCCCTGCAGTATCGTACTTTGCCTTCTGTGTGCCATTACACTGCAGCTCAATCACCTCCATCTGAATCTGCACAGGTGCAGTTTCCACATCGACGGCAAATGGGTTGCAAAACAACTCAAAATTCTTTTTTTGTTCTTCAAAGTCACCAAAGCGCCGTGCGAACTCAGTGCACACTGCGCTCAGTTTATCAGCAAAGTGCGTATTTGGGAACACCATTGTGCCGACTTGGTTCAACATTACTTGGCAACAGGGAAAGTGGGGCAAGTTGCACTGGTGCATTTGTGTCTCCCATAAAAGCAGCTTCACTTGAAATCACTTTGTGATTGTGCATGGGTAAAAACGTCTGCTGAAGCGTCAGATTCTTCTGTAATTCTTCTGCTTTCTGTATCTTCTGCATTGCATTCAGGTCTTTCAGGTTATCTTGATGTTTTGTCTCATAGTGCCGTCTTAGATTAAATTCTGTAATTACACCCACATTTGCTCCAGAAATGAGACACACGGGTTTACCGGCAATGTCAGTAAACATATACTCAGCCTCCCATCGGTTTTTAAAGGCTCTATTTTCAGAATCAACTTTTCTCTTCAGCATCGTGTGGGCTAGCTTCGCAATAACTTGCAGCATCATAAGCTAGACTTGATTAACGCGGTAAGTGTTCGGCAAGGCAGCTGAAGCGCTGCATTATGGGATCTGTAGTTTATTGTGTTACCAGCGCTTCATATACCCGGGCCATTAATAACAATAATACAGTATATAAAATGATCTTGCGGGCCGGATATAATTACACGCCGGGCTGGATGCGGCCCGCGGCCCTTGAGTTTGACACATATAGACTAAATAGAACTTGAAAAGATATATTTTTTCGAATGTGATCGCACAATTCAGATCGAGTTGACGCGCACTACAGTACATCGAGCCCGCGTGCTATTGTGGTTTTGCCTGCATGCCTCAATAAGTCACCCTCCCCTTGCTCTTACTTTTTTACCGTTCATCTAATGAATACACTGAGTATGGCTTTACCAAAACAATCATTGATGGCGAATAAAGTATCCATTATTCGAGTATGTAGATTGGGGTATATATATACATATATATATACCCGCGTATCGCAGCGGAGAAGTAGTGTGTTAAAGAAGCTATGAAAAAGAAAAGGGAACATTTTAAAAATAACGTAACATGACTGTCAATATACAGTAATTGTTTTGTGAGTGTTACTGAGTGTTGCTGTCAGCAAGGATTTGATTATCATTATTTTTTTCAATCAGGTTCGTATTTGTAGGATGTGTTGTATTCAAGTTACATTCCGTGTTTGTCAATCGTTGTAAAGATGACAGGTTTCATTCATCGATTCGTTTCTTACTGCATCAATAAACAGCTCGTCTTCTTCTTTATCTGAGACCTGACACACTGCATGCATGGGTTTTTTATTTACACTGTCTTCCTTTAGCGGGACATTGACTTTTTCCACTGTGTGCTGTGTTTCCGCAGTAGCTGCACTTATGAATATGCTTGTATGTATCAGACGCTTCATATTTTTTTGCTGCCTTTTCAATTGTGTAATTCGGTTTTTGTTCAGCGCTCTTTGGAACTGTTGCTTTTTGTCTGTGCACTGCGTCAGTTCACATGAGCCGCTCGGTGTACATGCATCAAAGTTTCCCAGCTGTGCTGGTGCCATGTCGTGCTATGTCCACGGCTGTATCTAATGTTACCTAAGTCCCGGCACTTAAAAGTTTCTCTCGCAGTTTCGCTGAGTTTGTGCCAAACACCACCCTGACCATCTCATCTTCCTCTGCATAAGCACAGTCCTTCACCCGTGAATATTTAGTGGCAGTGTTTCTATTGGATTGCCGCTGACGGACGACCTTATATGGGCAGGCACTAAATTACAAACGCCAACGGCAGCCTGTCTATGAACTTAATTTAAAGTTTAGGTTTACACCGTGCTTTGTTTCCGTAGTAGCAGCACTCATGAATATGGTTGTATATGTCACTCGCTCGCTTCTTATTGTTTCGCTGCCTTCTCAATTATATAATGCATGTTTTCTTGAGCGCTTTTTGGGGCTCTTCCTGGTTTTCTACGTACTGCGTGATTACGTGGGAGGCGTGATGATGTCACACGAAACTCCGCCCCCACGGCTTTCGAGCTCATCTCCATTACAGTAAATGGAGAAAAACAGCTTCCAGTTATGACCATTACTCGTAGAATTTTGAAATGAAACCTGCCCAACTTTTGTAAGGAAGCTGTAAGGAATAAACCTGCCAAATTTCAGCCTTCCACCCACACGGGAAGTTGGAGAATTAGTGATGAGTCAGTCAGTGAGTGAGTGAGTGAGTGAGTGAGTCAGTGAGGGTTTTGCCTTTTATTAGTATAGATATATGTTAACTTTGTATTTCATTTTCAACTTTTTTCCTGTACCTGTGTAGCAGTACATCTACTGGCTTTTTATTGTAGCTTTTTAATATCAGCATAACTTGCATTACTTTTTGATAATTGGGGTTAAGTGGAATTGTTTGTGACTAGACGGTATAATTGAGAAGAAGGCAGTAAATACCTATGATTTGGTCTAATTAGGTAAGAAAGAAAGAAAGAAAGAAAGAAAGAAAGAAAGAAAGAAAGCGTTCTCTTGTTTGTGGGTTTGATTACCTGTGTATATATAGTCTATTTTTTATTATCACTGCTCCTTGAAAGAATGGAAGAGAATGAGTGTGGAGGACTGAGCTGCCCAGGATTGGTTCCTGCCTTGTGCCCTGTGTTGGCTGAGATTGGCTCCAGCAGACCCCCGTGACCCTGTGTTTGGATTCAGCGGGTTGGAAAATGGATGGATGGATGGATGGATGAGTGTGGAGGATGAGGCAGTTAATCCTGGCAAAAGCCACATTATAGAGCAGCTGTCACATTGCCCCAACTGATATGACAGGAGAGGAGTCATATCGAAAAGTGATGTGTGGTTTATTTACTCTTTTAACACTCATGTCTACAAGTTAATGGATGGTAGGAGCTCTTATGCACTCCTTATTGATGGGACAGCTTTTGAAATGGTCATCTTAATGCTTCCTGGAATGAGAAATTTTTTGGTTATTATGATCTGTGGACTGCAGTGGTGCTCTTATCTGGATTAAGTTGTATTTGTAGTTATTATTTAACATGTTTGGTGAAATTTTGCAGCTACATTGTCAATGCTTTCTTCTTGTGAGTTTGAAAAATAATCAAAGGGAGTTAAGTTTAAAAGGTTAAATAAACATTTCAGGGAAAGAAGTGAGGGGTCATTATGTTGGTCCAGTCTGTTGGCCGTTCCTTTACAGAGCATAAGGGAGAACTCTAGACCTGTGAGGCAGCACAGCTAACAGTTGTGTAACTGGGCTGCTCAGAAAAACAAAATATGCTAAATGCATATAAAAATAGAAAATAAAGATAATTAATAGTGATACAAAAATCACAAAGTAGTTTGTTGCAGGATACCTCACATATTTCAGATTAGCTGATGATATTAACAACATTCCCAGGCCTCTTTTTAAAGGGAAAATGTGCCACTGAATTTGGTCTCACTGACTGCATTATCTTCTAATATTGTCCACTGTTGATCCCAGAAAAGAGTACGAAATTTCCATCCTAACAAAACAACATGAAAAACGAAGACACAAACAGCACCATTGTGTAAAAATTGTGCACAACTGTATGTACCTTAGGAGAGTCTCACATCAAAGACTTCCGAACTTTAGCCATGGAATAAGATATGTTCCTACACCTCCTAATTTTACTCCTTCCTTAATTTCTTGAAACACCTCATCATTTCTGAATTTATTAAAAATAATAAGACTAAAAATACCTGATAATAATAAGTAAATAGAGGATTTTTACAATCCCTTTAAAAAAATAAAGGGCCAACATGGATAATATTATTATTTATGGACTGCATATCAGTATATTTATAATGTTATCTGAAAAAGAGAATTCACTGTATTCCAGCAGACTTTTATCAGATGGGAACATAACTGCCTGTGGTTACCATCTTAACTTTGTGATGATGCAAACAGAAACTGAAAACACATCAGCTGTTTGAACTTTGCATGTTGGAGTTTCCCTTCCTTACTGTAATGGTTTTCATGTCAGAAGTTACAGGGTGGATTATAAGAAAGAAGAATTGTGTAATGGCTTTATGGACTCTGTCAATAAATGCAGACTCACAGAGTGTAAGAGCAGAAGGTGCTTTTCAAATAAGGTTTTGTCCTTCAGCATTCCTTTATCTGCTTATAAGATAAACTGAGTCAGCTGTTGCCTTGTTAAAAAAAAACAAAACTTATTTTTATCCCTATTACTATGTAATTATAAACCATTATTATTTAATATATGAACAGTCCCAATAAATATCTTCACAATATCAGTATTTCTTCAGGTAAGTATGTTTTTAGAACTGTAACTTACTAAGAAAGTACTTGTATATCCCCTAGATGCCCAGATTAGCATAACCTCCCTAGTAATTATAGTTTATTTATTTTGTTTAGGGTAGAAAAGGCAATATCAAGCCCCATGCAAACTTTCATTGGTGCAGTAAACCAATACATTGAAAGATGGAATATAAAAGGTGAATTAATGAAATAACTGTAACTGGGAAATATTGCCTGTGTAACAAATGACACAACGTCCACAAAGTGGCGGCACCAGTTGTCCACATAAATAATTCACTTTTTAAAAAGTGTTTGGGTAAAAAACAAATGGCAGAAATTGATTCCTTTTGTCTAAAAACACTTAAAATGACACCTAGAAGAACATGATCAGTTCTAAAAGTGCACAAATATTAAAGAAGTCATAATAAATGAAAGATAACATGTTATTATGAAACATATTGCTCACATGTCAAACTTTCTTGATTAAGAGCTTCCATCAATCTTGTACATATCCCTGTTGTTTTAAAAGCCACTTGTGTTTTTTTACTTTCTCATAAACAAAGTATAGGGAAAGTATTGTAATCATCCAAAAATTTGATGTCAAGATTTTGATAAATCTCGACGTTTTAGACCTCCCTGTCTTTCTCATATACAAAATATAGAGAAAGTATTGTAATCCTCCAAAAATTCCATTTCAAGATTTTAATGAATCTCAATATTTTAGACCTCCCTGAGTCTGAAAATACCATTTTTGGAATTATGTCTCACTTGGGTCAACTAAATTTGGCATACAAGTATTATGTACAAAATGTAGATTTAGGTTAACTTTTGGGCTATTTCCATTAACCAGAAGTGGTACTTTACCTTTTATTCATGCACCTGCACAGTCCAATTTATTTAACTTTACTTTTATAATAATTGTTCAATATATTATTCCTTTGATTTGATTTGTTGTTGATGGTTCTTTAATGTACACAATATAAAAATATAACAATTGTCTTGCAGTTTACTCCTCAAATATTCATCCCCATATCTGAGTATAACAGAAAGCCTAGGGGAGACCACTCCTGATTTCTGATAGTCATAAAATAAATCCAAACTGTCCTTGTCATTCCCATACTAATAGGCTAGTAGGAACCATTGTAGCCAATGTGTAGTTTTGGACAGTTTAATTACATGAGATTTAGTTATTTACAGAAGCATAAAGGATGCAAATTTTATTAGGTTAGCATAAGATGCACTATAGTGAAACCAAACAAGATAATTCTAAAGCTTAGGAGAGAATTTCAGCTTTTCCTTAAACACCTGCCGGGACAGTCCTCCAGCTACATTATTAGGTGGCCCCATCCCCATGGCTTCCATGTAAAGGAGACATGGCTAGTAACACAAAAGATTACTTAAGAATTTAACATAACTTAACAGTCAGTTCGGATGGGCTGCAACACTTCCAGCATCATTACACTGAGTACTGGAGCGCCGCAGGGCCGTGTGCTTAGTCCACTGCTCTTCACCCTGCTGACTCACGACTGCACAGCCACACACAACACCAACCATATCATCAAGATTGCAGATGATACGACAATGCTGGGACTGATAAGCAGGGATGATGAAACAGCATGCAGAGATGAGGTGGAATGGCTGTCTGCATGGTGTGAAGACAACAATCTATCTCTCAATGTCGACAAGACAAAAGAGATAATCGTGGACTTCAGAAAGTCACACCCTGCCCACATCCCACTCAGCATCAATGGTTTAAATTTGGAGACTGCTAGGAGTACCAAGTTCCTCGGTGTGCACATAAATGAGGAATTTATGTGGATGCATAACACCTCATCACTAATCAAGAAAGCCCAGCAGAGACTACAATTCCTGAAGCGGCTGAAGTGAGCAAGTCTTTCCCCCTCCATCCTCACCATGTTCTGAAGAAGCGAGCAAGTCTTCCCCCTTCCATCCTCACCATGTTCTACAGAGACACCATTGAGAGTTTTCTGACCAGCTGCATCACTGTCTGGTATGGCAACTGTAACATATACGACCGCAAGTGCCTGCAAAAGATAATGGAGACAGCAGAGAACATTATTGGGGTGCCTCTACCTTCACTACAGGACATACACAGCGTCCACAAGACCTGTAGCATTGTGCAGGACCCCTTACACCCCTCACATGGACTTTTCACACTTCTGTCATCCAAGAGAAGATACTGCAGCATCAAAGCCAGATCTGCCAGGCTGCAGGATAGTTTTTACCCCCAAGCTGTCAGACTCCTTAACACCATGCTGCCCCCTGGGATCTTCCACACTGCCTCAACCACCTCTAAAAACAGAACTTTTATATATTCAATCCACTGTCCTGCAAAGATGAGTATGCATGTACAAAAGAACTGAAAATCTTATATTGACCTTTAGTATTTTGACACTCTTGCTATCCTTCTGCTGGGAAACATTCTGACCTGTCATTGTTTACACATGCCTTAAACAACTATTATCATACAATTATAATTTCTGTATTATCTATATCTATTATTTATTTATTATATTACATATCTATTGACTATATTTATGTATCTAGATTGCAAATACCATACATTGCATTAATGTTCGTATTGCTTACTACACGTCAATATTGCTTCAACTTCTTTGTCTTGTCTTTGCACAATGTCTTGTCTTGTTTGTGTTTTCATTTTAAATTTAAACTTAAATTTTAATTCTAATTTTAATTTATTTGCACTTCATGTTGTTACACTGTGGACCCTGAGCTTCGCAATTTTGTCTATCTGTATACTTGTACATGGTTGAGATGACAATAAAGTTAACTTTGACTTAATACACAATAGGAAAAATAAACAGCAACATATTAAATAAATGAAACATATACAGAGAAAAAAAAACAAAAAGCTTAATTAATTACATAAAATTCAAAGTTTTATTTAAATAATAAGAAAAAGACACAATAATCCTAATCCTAATAAAGTCAAGTTAACTGTTTTTATTCATCATTCATTGCAACCTAACCCCAAACTTTTCTCTTATATTTCTTGTCCTTTACATTACAGTTTTACTAGGAAGGAAGACAAATATGTCTGGCACCACATATGTTAGTTGTGTGAGAGCTATTGAAATAAACGTAAATGTTGTGTGTGAGGCAAAAATAAGGAAAGACAAAATCTATTTCTTTATGCAAGAGTATTACTGGTTCAGTAAGTCTGTATGTCTGGTACCCCCACATCAATCAGATACTACGTACATACTGTATGTTCCACATGCTAGCTTACTATTCCATGGTGTGCCTTACCCATGTTGCATCTTGCACCATGCTTCAGTGTATTGTGACCTATCATGCTGTGCTTTCATTCTGGAGTTTAACAGTTTAACAACCACAAAAAAACATTTTCAAACCACAATCACATACAGAAGGAACACACTTTCAAATAACTTAAAGTTTTCCTATGTAGGACCAGTTGTAGAAAACACATGGTGTTATGAGGCTTTAAAGCCAGCTCAGTTATGTCATATTTTGTTCTTTGTTGTGTGCAGACCACCTGTGGCTCCACTCCTGCCACCATTCCTGCCTGCCTTCAGCTGGACACTTCCGAGGAAGACGTCTTCATGTTCTTTTAACCTGAAAGACCCACTGCTTGAGCAAAACAACAAACAAGTTGACAAGTTTGCTGTGTGTTTGAATAAAGCCCCAGTACTGAAGAAAACACAAATACTTTAGCTTCAGTTGGCAAAATAAAAGTCTCTTTTCTCATTTCTCTCCAGGCTGTCTTTTTATGCAACTCAGAAACAGAACTGTGACAGTTACAGTATGTATTCATGTAGAGTGTGTTCTGTAGAACTGAATGCGTGATACACTGAAGTGAACATCTGTGTGGAAAATCAATTTAGGTACTGCTGGTAAAGAGCAGAGATTACAACACTTATTCAGTAGTCAATAATAATCACACCACAATGATAATAGTTTTTTCCAAAATAACATCTCCACTACTTTTGGTTCCATGCCCCCTGGTCTGAGTAGTTCTTTGGAATTAGCTAATGCCTCTACAGTAGAATCAATTATCAGAGCACTAACTATAAAACTCAAAGGCCAAAATACTCTCAAATTCCCAAATCATACAGTTGAAATTTGAAAGTTGAAAATTACAGTTGAAATTACAGATCCAAAGCACTAATAATGTATTGAAGAAACAAAAATGCAAAGCCAAAAGTAATTAGTCCACAGATATCCAGTTGGAACAATATCTTAAATGACTAGAAGACTTCAATACTATTGCACTTTTCAAAACAAGAAAAACTAGAAACACTTAAATAACTATTGATTTAGATTGTAGAGGAAAGCCAGAGTGACAGACACCATCAAAGGTGGCCTCATCAAAGGGATACAGCAAAATAATAACAGTCTGATATCACACACCTTTTGGAATGGCAGCAGAAAAAAATAAAGTCAGGAGCAAAGTCCTGGAAAGAGTATGCAGGCACATTTCCAGAGCACTGGTACCAAGAAATCTCAGTTCAGTTTCTGAACATTAAGCACATCACAGAAAGAAACAGGGGAAAGGAGAAGCAAAAAACATTCAGAAAAATCTCTCCTCCAACATTTATAAGCTTGTTCTTCTAACTACAGCTGGGAGATTCTTGATAGAGACTGACAAAAAGAAAGACAGAAATACCAGACTAGCAAGTAATGCATGAGAACATGACAACAAAATGTAACAATGCTGCCACCTTGTGGCATTTTAATCTGTAGCAGTGTAATAGGATGCCACCTTTGCCAGTCAGTACATGCAATTATATAAATACAGCCACACCTGGAAGTGCAGCCTGAAGTAGGTCAATGAGCACCAGGAGCACTTCCGGGGGTGCTATAAGAGGAGCCTGCAGCCACTACTCTAGGCACCAGAGTTGGGAGGAGAAGGACAAAGCTGCCTGGGAGGAGCGGAGGAAGAAGAGTATGTTTTTGGGTGTTTGTTCTTTTGTGTGTGTTTTGGGAACTGTAGGAAATGGGGAAGACGCAATTACAAAAGAACTCATTCCAACAAAAGAGCTAATGCCCCCCACTCTAGATCCTCAACAGCAACAGACTCATTTTTGATGGCCTCAGTCTGGAGTGGGTAAGTAGGTATTTTTAACCCCACTGAACCACAACCAAAGTAATTCTGGCAAGATTTAAAAACTTCCAGTCACTGTTCAATCATTCTGTAAGTGCCCAATTGCAAAAGCCTCTCTAAGTGCAAAAGTTTTTCCATGAGTTCATAAACAATCCTAGATTATGGAATCTGCAAGTGCAATCAATGTTAATTACTCCACTTGTCAAAAGACCCTAGGTAAAAACAGAATCTGTGGCACAGTATCTTGACCAAAGCTACTCTTCACTTATATTGTAAGAACTAAAGTTGAATAATTCTCAAGGGATTGTGAAAAAAGTGTTTATTATCAGTTTTCTGTTTCCACTGTAAGAAACAAAAACAATTTTCTTTTTTAACCTCCTTAATGTTAACCTCAAGCCTTTCTTGGGCTCTGAATACTATGTAAAAATGGTTAACCCCAAGTGTCTTTCAGGTTAAGCTATTACAGTCTGACATATGAGGGGTGCCTAATAACTCATCTACTGACTATGAAAATAAAATCTGATGGTCTAACACACGTCATTACTTTTCAATGTAACCCTTCTTGACTTCAACACACTTGGACCACTTTGCCTACAGTGATTTAACTCATTTGGAATAGAAGGGTTCATCTTGGTCCTCCAGCCAACCTGTTACCGCCTCGTTGAGTTCATACTCATTGGGAACATTCCACCCATGAAAGAATTTCTTCAGGTATCAAAAGAGAGAATAATCACTGGGTGCCAGGCCAGGAATTGTGAATGGTTAATCTTTATAAATCCAACATCCCTGATAGCAGCCCTCACTTTTTGGGACTTGTGTTTTGTTGTGAAGCAGCCTCATGTAATGACTTCATTGTAGAAATGTAACTTTTTCCATTGATGGATGTCTTGAATGGCATGAATTCCAACAGCTTAATACTCTTTGTATTCCCGAAAACTGCCACCAACCAAATACTGCAGATAAAATTTCTTGGGGATCAGCAACCCCTTATATACTTCCACTGCATGGACAATTGTTTGGTTTCAGGGTCATGGCGGTGAACCCATGTTTCATCCCCAGTAACAAATTGTGAGAAAAAGTCAGTGGGATTTTCTCTCAGAAGGTCCAAGTTCCTGACTGTATTCCTAGCGACATGTTTTCTAGTTCGGTTTCAGCGTTATGGGAACCCATCTGAACTTTTACTATCATCAACTGAGCATGGATGATTGTGGAAATTCTACCAGCTGAAATGCCTATTTAATGGGCTATAACATTAACCTTAACATGACTATCTTCCATAATCATGTTTCCTGTGAAAATACCTCCACAGGATACCCTGTGTGGATGTCATCTTTAATCCACTCCTGACCCACTCCTAAATTGCTTGGTCCACCTTATAGTACAAAGGTGCATCACCGCTATCCAGAGCATTCAACCTCTCATGAATTTCCTTTGGTTTCTTCCCTTCTTTTGTAAGGAATTTAACAATGGAACAATGTTTTCAATTTCTTTGTATACTCACAGGTAAGGTATATGTGTTTGCTGTCATCTCTCTCTGAGTGCTTGATATAAAATGACCTCAAAATGCACGTGTGGCATGCCAGAAATTTGTCCTGATTTCCAGTGACAAGTTTAAATTTGTAACACAGACACATGATACTCAAGTAGATAAATTATTGAACACCCATTGTACAGTATTAAGCCTGAATAACTCTCAGGACAGTATTTTGCTCCAATCTTGTGGATAAAATACCATCATGTTGCAGGAAAAATCATGAATATTTCTTTGGTCTCTGCCACCCTATGGTATCTCAGCAATATTCATGAGTGCGGCACAGCCTTCAACCAAACACACAACAGCAGTGGATTAGCCAGTTTCAGAACACCAGATTTCATTTGGTTAAGGCAATCCCAGATGTATTAATCTGGATTAACACACATTCACAGCTAAATTTACAAGCCCTTATGAGTTGAGAACTGAACAGTTGATCAACCAAGGACTACAAGTCTTTGAAAAACAGAGGACAGCTCTAATGCCAGCAGAGAAAAACGTCCTGGTGACAGTGAATGAAGATTATTGGCACATCCAAGAAAAGTGAAGCAACATTGTAGCAGCAATTGACAAGGAAAGGGAGAAGCCATGAAGTAATAATGCTGAAAGAATTAATGCATAAAAGAGTTAATAACTGAAATCTGTGAAAACTTTGTGTGGTAAATTTTATGTATTATGCAAGATATACTCCTGGCAATATGACTTTTCTTCAAATGTTATTGCCTTCAAAAAAGCATTGTATTCCATATTTTTGCAATATTAATGATATCAAAAAAGTCTAAGACCCATGGTAATAAGCACAAATGGAATTGTTCAATTTGTTACTATCAGAGATGTGGAATGTTCTTCCACCTGCACTGACACTTGTGCTGTCTGGTGATTGCATCCAAAAAAAATGCAAATGCTAATTACTTTAATGAACAAACCTGTAATAGCAGACTCCCAAGTACCCACTCTTTAATTGGTTGTTTACCCTGTTCAATCATGAGACCCGGGATATTTGGCTTCAATATATGTAATTATGCATGTGGCATCTCATATTGTCTAAAGAATAGAAGGCACATTGATATTTGTACTTCATTCAGAAAAGTCATAAACCAAAGGAACTATAATAGAATGCAGAAGTCATATTGTTGACTTTCTAAGTTACAAAACCTTGAAATGAAACTGCATTAATAAGCATATCAGGACTCCACAGAGGGCATGAATGTGGGCAGCTTAGCTTGTTCCACCAATTATAATAGCTCAGAAATGCTGCAGTTGTTTAAATTGAATTGACTTACCTGAGACTCTGTGGAATTCCTCTTTGATGGTGATTATTTCTCTTTTGGGAAGACATTTGCATTGTATTGTGTCTTTGTGTGTATGTGTGAAGACGGCACTTCAAAGTTAAACACACTTTTGCAGTCGCTTTGCTGATACAGTATGTGTGGCATTTCCAATATTGTGAAAAAACTGCCCTATAAAAACGAAACAAACAATGGGAAAAGTCTATGATTTGCAGTGATATGAGCTCAAAGCCACAATGTGTTAACTCTAAATATGTCACGTTTTAGAAGATTACTCATATATATTGAAGCCTAGAATATAGCATTAACATTCATGCAGATACTCCTCTGGGCATGCCAGAATATCCAGTCATGATCTCATTAGGCTATGTTTTTTGGATAGAATTTGTTGAGGGAGTAATGCTAATGTGTTGATTGTTTGTTTAGTAAGGAACATGACATTTTCAAAATTTTGTTGCCTTTTCCTGCTTCTTAAGCATTGTAGCCAAGATCAGCATTTCTGAATGGACATTTACAAACTTTGATCTTATTATTGGATGCTCTGCAGCAGCTTGAAAATGTTAATCCGTAATGTTACAACTTCTCTTTTGCAGATTAGTTTCAGAACATTGGTTGCCCCAGTAACTGAGATGAATTTTGTCAAACCTTTCTTTCTGAAACAGGCAAATCCTGATCCTATTCCAAAAAGCATGATTAGCATGTTATAATATGTTGTTCCTGAAACATGGATTTGGCTATATTCAGGTTTTATGGAATGGGATTAACCCAATTTTCATAAATCCTGGTTTACTGGTTTTATACTAACCCTGCTTTCTGAACAAGACCCAAGTTAAAGAGCAAAGTGAAGTTGAACTGCTAGTTGAATCAATTGATAGTGATGACAACTTGAATTGGCCTTTGTGAAACTGATGCATATGTCACTAGTGCAAGCAGGTGTTTGGCAAAAAGGTAAATGACTGTGATCAAGAGGAAGGACACAAAGGACGTTAGCCCCCTAAACACAATTCATAATTTAGCAGCTGTCAGTGTTTGTGTCAGGGGAAATGTGGAAAAGACTAAGCATTGCATTGTGGTAGGCTACAATAACACAATGGACCTCGCTGATCGTGCAGATCACAGACTGACATTTTATCCACTCATGCAAGCAACAGAAAAAATGTTATAAGAAAACTGTTCAAAGTAACAGGCTTCTGTTGTCCCAATTGTGACGTGAGCTGTGCATTTATAACTGTTTCAAAACATATCACATGAAGGACATGGGCTAAATCTAGACATACCTTTCACACTGAATTTATGCTGATTATGGTATTTGTATGTTTCTGTTACACGGAATAACATGTTTTCTTGTTAAAAAAAAATGTTTTTGGCTAATTTTTCTCGTAGTAAACATAAAATTAAGGAGGTTAAAGATACTAAGTAATTTGTAGGAATGTAGTACCTGCAGGCTGCCATCCATCGTTTTACTTAATAAGAATTAACCTTAAAGGCTCCAAAAAATTTTATTCACGATATATCTGTCAATGGTGATGGTGTTGTGCTGTCCCTAAAATGTCTTGATAACAACTAGTTGAAACTTTGGGGTAGGAACCTTCTGCATAAACAAAAATTTACAAAGTGCAAATGCAATATTACAAAAAATGAACTGTTGCTGACAAAATTAGCACTTGATAAGTGGGGACACTGAGCCACTCATCTGTTTATAGTGTTCATTTCTTCTACCTTGAAATAACTACATGGCTTAAATCCATCACAGTATAACACTCTTTGTCTTTAAGCTGTTCATTTTGTCATTTCCTAATGGATGGAAGGTAAAAACTAGTAATGTTATATTTTTCCTTGACAAAAGTTTGAATACAAAACCAGCTTTGACCTGGGGTCCATTTCGCTACACCTCTGTTTTTTTTGAAGTCTACCGAATGGTACAAAGGTTTCTGCTCATATATTTTTGAATTCATGCATTTTTTGTGGGTCCAGAACAGCACAATGTCCACACAGATAACATTGATTTTCAGTTTGTATCAAAACCAGACGCACAACAAGCAGAATGAGAGCAACTGCCAAGAGTTAGAAATCACCCTGCTTCATAAAGAAAGGAGACAGCAAAACATTCATCTCATTCAAATATACAAGAATAAGTGAATCATAAGACTCAAAATATAAGATGGCCACTGTTCTGCAAAAATAAAATAAAGAAAAGGAAAAAAAGTCACAACAAAGCTCCTTTTCTGGCTCACATAACTAGTTTCCTTGTCCTTTTGTACTTGGGACTCCAAGCAGATGCTTGTACTATTTCAGTCAGTGTTTGGATTTTGTTATTTCATTCTGCTGTAGCTCTTGCTTTATTTGCATTACAGAAAGTGACAATCTGTACTTAACTTCTGCCTTCATACCACTAATAGTGATAAAAGAATCTGGTTTCAGACAACATACATTTTCCAAAGGTCTTATTCATTTGATACCAATAATCTAGGGAAAAAACAAATAAATAATAATTAAAACAAGACATAAGTTCAAGTTTATTGCCATGTGAGTACAGTAAATTAAGATGCATGTCTACTATAGCCTTGTAAGATCTAACTCTAATGGAAAGATCAAAACTGTCAAATTCTTCCCAAAACACAAAACACAAATAATTTTTTATATTATGCTTATATATTGGGCAAATATATTAGAAAAATGAAAATTAACAAAGGAGAGGTGCAAGTAGTAGTAATAATAATAATAACAATAATAATAATAATAATAATAATAATAATTTTCATACAAAAAATAAGAGCCCCTTAACTAACAAATTCTAAATACCAAAATGCTTTAAATTGTGTTCAGCCAAGCTTCACTCTGTAGTGAGGTACTACATCCAGTTTGTTTATGATGTAGGTGCTTATACATAAAGCACCTCAAGTGGTTGACACAATAAAAAGGAAATTTGTAGCAGTGTCTGGTTCTCCTAATGTTATTGGAGCAATTGACTACATTCATATTGCAATAAGTACAACCTAACGATAAATGAAGCTGCTTTTGTTAACCGTTAGTAGTTACATTCCATTATTTAACAAGTCATCTGTGATGCCATGTATTCCAATTGCAGTTTTTTCAACTAGATTTTTTTGAACTAGATTCTTCAAGAAGCCCCTGCCAATATCTCTTAGGCAGGTCCAAGGTAGAGATATACAATGCTTGACTTAGCTTTTCCAACAACTCACCAACATCATCAGGTATGCATCAAATTTCAAAACCTTATACAATAACCTAAAATCTATACAGAAACCAGTAGACCTGTCTGGGTTTGAAATCAAAACAACAGGACTATACAATTCACTCCTACTTTCATGGATTAAACCCAATTCAAGTAGTTGCTTCACCTCCACCTCTAAGCACTTTTCTTCTAGCTTTGGGTGTTCTATATGGACACATTTGTACTTTAACATCAGGTTAAGTGATTATACAGTGATCCGTGGGTAGAGATAAACACAAATCATTGTTCCTTTTTATTAGAGACATCAATTCATTTTGCTGTATGTTAGTTAAACCATCTCCTATAGTAACTTCAGAAACAGCAGTGGTTGCCTCAAGTAACCTCCCCGGGTCATGCCATTCTTTGATATGTAGTATTTTAACTGGCTTGCAATATTCAAGTATTAAAAATTTGTAATTTAAAGGATTTACTTGATCTTTGATCATGGCCAGACCTTGCCATTTTGCCAGAATCTTATTTGGATCAGTGGTGACCAGAATAAGCAAGAAATCAACTCTGCAGAATTCATAGTTTTGATCATACAAACATTTATGTGCTTCTTGTTCATGTTGTTTTAGATTTAAACATTTTCTCTGTGAGCAGCATCTATGTCTCTAGAAGAAAAAAAAAAAAACTTAATGCACATCTTTTAATTTATATTTTGTCTATTTAAAAAACAAACCTCAGAGCACAGGACTGACCTCTTCCATGATAGCTCTCTTGTTCTGAAATCTGGAATTTTAAATCTCACTGATAATAAGCTTCTGCTTCATTTCTTTGAATTAAAATTAATCAAACAATGAGAAGGGCAAAATAAAATGCAATTTTTGTTTTTTAAAAACAGAAAGAAAATATGTGTTATTTTAGAAGTCTGCTAGCAGATATGTGCAGCTCAATTTGTGGCTTATGCATTGTAAGACATACATCACCCAACTAAATAAAAGAAAACAATTTCTCTAAATGTGTGTGAATCTGCAAATTTACCGAGAATAATCAAAATGTTTTGTCCTGTGTGAGAGGAAACACGAAAACTTCCTGTTTCTCTAAATCTGCTCAGTTTCCTTTAAGGCAGCAGCAGTGATGCAGATGAATAATTGGAACATGTCTGAAGAAAGCGAAAATATTTATGAAAATTATAATAAAGGACAACAGGAGGGTAGGTGGGCATATTTTGTATAACACTACTATGAGGATATGTTATTATTTTAATTTGTCAGGTGACCGTAAGCTTCTGAATATTCAACTACTGGCTCAATTTTAAAGCCAACTATCTAGAAGACTCTCATTGTAATGGTTTGGCAGCTATTAGGAGTAAAAACTGGGAATTGTCTCCATCCTTGCACCCAAGTGCTCTGCTTGTATTTATGACAGTGTCTGTCAGGTGGAGAGAAAAATTATTTTCTCAGCTTGACCAGAAAACTCTGGTGCATCTCTCTGTAACCTGAACTTTGTTGGTTCATGTCCCAGGGCTGGCACTAATGGTGACATCCACAAAGTGAATTGTTAAACTGATACACTCAACACCTAGATGTTATCTTTGTAATGATTGTAGGAAAGGCAGCTTGACAAATTTAAATTACTTTATACTTGTAAAGTAAAATTCTATTCATAAAGGCAGAATACTAAACACCAGCCATTCTCTAGTATGATCCTGGATGGCCACGCTGACTGCAGATTTTAATTCTAAACATATTGTATTTCTTACTTAAGAACCAATTATTGCTGCAGATGCAATTATTGCTCAGACAAGATACCCATGCTTCATGTTAGTTTAACTTGTTGTAAAGATTCCACCTCCTTTACTTCTCCTCTAAGTCATAAAGAGCTGCACTCTCTGTTTTAGTTGTTTCTTGTTTTTTTAACCAGCTGCCAGTACACAATGATGTACAAATAACACAAGAACCAGCAGCTCAATTTAAGCAAGAAGATGCTTAAGACATGACTAAATTGTTTAAAATTTTGAAAGGACTTAGAACAATAGATTGAGGCTGGTACTTTAAACTGAGTTCAACAAAAACATGTGGGCACAGTCGGAAACTTATTAAGGGTAAATTCTGTACAGGTGTTACAAAGGATTTCTTCACTCAGAGCTCCATAGACTCATGGAATAAGTTACCAAGTACTGTGGCAGACAGTAGGACTTTAGGGACCTTTGAAGTTCAAGTTGATGTTATTTTATAATAATGAGTTGGATAGGCTTGTTGAGATTTCTTGGGCTCAAATTTTCTAATATTCTAATTTTTTTTTTTTTTGGACCTGAAATTGATTAGCCTGTGTCTGGGGTAGGCTCTTATGGACACCAGAAATACCTACAAGGACTAGAATTCCCCACAGGGGCAATCTTCATCTGTTTTAAAAAAAATGATTAATGTTTAAATTAATTATGATATTTATTAACAAAAATCAGTTATTATTAAGAAAAAATAATGAAGTCCAGATTCATAAAAAGATATTGGCCATTCAATGGCTATTTGTTTGTTGTAGACCACATCTAACATTTATAGACAGACTGCTGCCCTGGCCTGAGCTACACACCACAGCAAAGAAAACCCATTCAGACAGAGTCACCTTCTTTACAGACGCAAACTCCTGAAGTTGTTTTTCCATGTTTACATAACACAGCGAGATAATTCTAGTTCCTTACCATTGATGAGCCTAGTGATGTTAGATATTGAAAGTTTGTTGTGCTAATTAAACAAATAAGAACAACCTTAAAGAAATAAACTATTCAAACTCCGAAAGACTGCATATCCAGGAGGTGCTAAAACTTAGCAGTATAAGTATAATTGCAAATATAAGAACTAAACAATCAAATTCCTGACTCTCCCAATAGTACACACCTAAAAACTCAAAAAATCAGTCAAGCAAAAGGAAAAGCTAAGAACTCTTAAGTAAAAGACTGAAGAGTAAAACACACAAAAGCATGCAGTGACTCTGCAAAGTTCTGTGGCCAAAGCATTCTTTTATCTGAACTCACAAGGCTGACATAATCAGAAAACCACACAAGGAGTAAACAGTAATTGGAGGCTCTGCTCTCGTAGGCCTGGTTCTTAAAAAGAAACAATTAAGAAGCAAAAACCTGAATGAGTAGAAACTTAATATATGCAAAAATATTGCACAATATGGAGGTAGTGTGTTTATCAAGAAAGGATTAAAGCAATGAAACATGGAATTGACTTCTGAGAGAGGCTACAGGCCTGTTTAATAATATTTTTCTAAAAGTCAGAGTCAGAATTTAGAATTTGGACTAAGCCTAGACATCAGGGTTATTATAGAAACCCTAAGGACTGTGGAAAGTTCTAGGAGGATGGCTCCAAGATTTCCATTGAACCTCAAAGAGGATTCTACCTGGCAGTTGAAACCTGGGTGAAGCTTAAAAGCCACTTTTAGTGTTTGCTTCAGTGAAGTTGCAGTTGGAAGATACAAAAAATGCTCAACTGGTCAGAGAAAGTAAGACCAGGAAATTACAGAAAATCAGGTGTTTACTTGGTCTTGTTTTACAGTAACATTTAACCAGAAATAACAATATACACCATTATTTCCATATAATGTATGCAACATACAGCAGCAATAACATTTACTGTTCATTGTCTAGAAGACTGAAAGTAGTATCTCAGGCTTTCTTATTCTTATTCCAAAGTGGTGATGTCTAGTTGCACCTTTCATTGTTACTTTTAGAAAATGATTTCCCTAGTTTCTTATCTTTGATATGAACTGATATGCTTTAACAGTTCTTTAGCTTTCTCTATATATGACCTATAACCTAACAGCTTCTACTGTCTTGTAAAAGGAATAGACTCGACACACTTAAAAAGGGTTGGGGCAGCCAACCTGGCTGCAAAAGATTTGTGAATAAATACAGAGATGTTCTCTATACCGAGTCCAAAACAGAACTGTTGATGGTTTGTCAAGATGGTGGTTTTAAGGGATAGGACAGGAAGTGACGCAAGGGAACCAGAAGTGATGTTCTTCTGTAGTCAGAGTAGGTGCCGGAAGTGATAATCTTCTAGGCGCTGGAACCGGAAGTGGTATTCTTCTGGGCGCCGGAACCAGAAGTGATATTGTTCTGGGCGCCGGAACCAGAAGTGATATTCTTCTGGGCGCCAGAACCGAAAGTGACATTCTTCTGGGCGCCG
>JANRMT010062807.1:30005288-30025970 GCA_026402145.1 Polypterus bichir lapradei
TGATATTCTTCTGGGCGCCGGAACCAGAAGTGGTATTCTTCTGGGCGCCAGAACCGAAAGTGACATTCTTCTGGGCGCCGGAACCAGAAGTGATATTCTTCTGGGCGCCGGAACCAGAAGTGATATTCTTCTGGGCGCCGAAACTGGAAGTGACATCATCTGTTTTAAATCAGACAGGTTTTCCCGCAGTTGGTCTGTAGAGATAATAGGACAAGGTTTAGTGCACCCCACCACCCCCTGGCCTGGCGTGGAATTACCTTTGCTTGGTCCACACAATGTCTTCCTAGTCACACGTGTGTGACAGTCTATATTCTCCTTTCACAGTCTTGTACCAAACTGACCAGACAGCCCTTTCATAACATTCTAACACTACTGGGTGGTGTGGCTGAGATTAAATGATAGTCATACACTGTCATTATTAACTGTCTGGACCATGTAGCATCCGTCGATGATTCCAAGCCTGTTCAAAGGCACTTTACCTTCTATTTCTATCAATAACTCAATGCTACTTTATCACATAAACTATATAAAAAACATAATTAGAAACCTTAAAGTGTACACTTTCAGATGTGCCCACTGTTAAAAAATGTGTTTTTTTTAAAGGTGACTTACACAAAAATTTCCTTTTCTCTGAAAGAGCAGAGTTTGAGCTGCAGAGTGCCCGCTTTTGCAGAAGGAGGTGTACTCCCATGGTAATGACATGTAAATTGGGTTCATCCTCCAATAAGAAGCAACATTGTAAAGTATAACACCCACTTGATCATTATGCTTTTGATGTTTTTAATATATGGCGCACATCGCATGGGGAGTTAGCCCAGTTCAGAATAGCATTCTGCAAATTCACATAGCACACTGGGATGGATTTGGCTCAGGGGAATAAGGCATTCTTTGCAGAGACGCACCTTCCCCTGACTTCTTAGAATGATACATCAAGGGTTTATATATGTACTCACTAACTTCCTTAAGCAACCGAGGATAAATATTATCTGATCCAGGGGCCTCATGCATAACGCCGTGCGTAGAATTCGCACTATAACATGACGTAAGCACAAAAGCCGAAATGTGCTTACGCACAGAAAAATCCAGATGCAGGAATCTGTGCATACTCCAACTTCCACATTCTTCCACTACATAAATCCCGGTCAGAGTGAAAAGTAACACACATGCACACGCCTGCTGTCCCGCCCCAATTCCTCCCAGAATTACGTCTTTTTGAATATGCAAATCAATATAAATAGCCCTTAAGCTCAGCGTTCTGTGAAAAGACAATGGGAAAGCACAGGGGAAAATATAAGAATTTCAGCGAATACCAAATGGAGGGAAAGGAAAAACATACTATTTGTTGATTTAATCAGTGGTATAATCAACAAAAGGAAGTCGATCGAGTGACATAGCGTGTCGGAGAAACTCAAAAGTTCAAGTTCACAAAGTCGCACAGTGCCCGAAATAAAAAAGAAGTCGCATATCAAAGTCACCGTGAAAAAACGAGTCATAGCCCACTATCTGAGTGTCATATGAAAGCTTATTAGGGTACAGATAAAAAAAAAAGGCACACAGTGGGGAAAAAGCACGAAATGTCAACTTTAATCTCGAAATTTCCACTTTAATCACGTAGTTTATTTTGTCATTAAAGTAGAACATCATAAACTTAATCTTAAAATCGTTTAATTAACTAGTTTCTCAAATCCCATTGTAACTAAAGTAGCACGTTAAATGCTTTGTTTTGTAATTGATCTTAGATGTGCTCTATGTGTGTGAATTGCTATGTGCTTCTTAAATGGGCTTTCTCTTCCTTTGACAGGACACAGAAAAGAAATCTCAGACTGGCAGCCCTGTATGTCAATCAAGTGGCAAATGCCATAGGGAGGATATATGATAGACTAACATTTAAAAAAAAAAATTTGAATGCAACGCGATCTAACACTCGATCGCGATTGACGTTTTGAGCATCCCTGATCTATGTAAACACATCGTTAAAACAGAAACATTTTTCATGTTTTGGTAATAATTGACAAAATGTAGAAGTGTATAATGTGTGAAGCCTGAATTCCAAATATCAAAGAAACACTTTCACAAAAGGTACAAATATAACAGAACAAATGCGGTTTTATTCAAAAATATAACTACAGAAAAACAACCCGCGTTAGGGTACGACATTGACACGCATTTGCTACGACAGCTTCGGTGGCGCAATGTTATCAACTGTTGACGAGTCCGTTCTGAGAAGTGAGCTGCTCGTATTCTTACAATAAAAACATAAATTTGATTCCAGTCTGTATTTATTATACTTGTAAAGGTTAGCTTTGTTTTCTTTTATTCAGTTTTATTCTCTCAGCCGCATTCACGATCCCAACACCCCACCCCACCCCCCCTTTGACACTGCTCTTTTCACAAAGACGCACTATAACAGAGGTAAACTCAAATCATGATGACAGTTCTACATTGGATCAAGAATGCACTTTTGCCATCACTGTGCTTTGTATATGTACATGGGAAGCTCTGCACTCATTACTTAATGCTGTAGGAAGAAAGTAAATAAATAAAGGTAAATAGGTAAATAACATTCAATCTGGCTCTTACCTACAAAGGACAGTGCATGTGCCCAAAACATTAACATTTATATGTTATTACATAAAAGCCAGATCGAATATGTTGTTCTCTAGGAGATAAAATGTGCCTCAGTCCCAGAGATGGGGGAGCCCACCCCCGAGTCCCCAGGCTCTGCTTCCTCATTGGAAGGCATGTTACTGGGATTGAGGAGGTCTTCGAAGTACTCCCCCCACTGACCCGCAATATCCCGAGTCGAGGTCAGCAGCGCAACATCCCCACCATATACAGTGTTGACACTGCACTGCTTTCCCCCTCCTGAGATGCCGGATGGTGGACCAGAATCTTCTCAAAGTCATCCGAAAGTTGTTCTCCATGGCCTCCCCAAACTCCTCCCAAGCCCGAGTTTTTGCTTCAGCAACCACCAAAGCCGCATTCCGCTTGGCCTGCCGGTACCTATCATCTGCCTCCAGAGTCCCACAGGACAAAAGGGTCCTCCTGTAGGACTCCTTCAGCTTGACAGCATCCTTCACCGCCGGTGTCCACCAATGGGTTCGGGGATTGGCGCCACAACAGGCACCGACCACCCTAGGGCCACAGCTCCAGTAAGCCGCCTCAACAATATAGGCGCGGAACATGACCCATTCGGACTCAATGTCCCCCACTTCCCTCGGGACGTGGTCGAAGTTCTGCTGGAGGTGAGAGTTGAAGCTACTTCTGACAGGGGACTCTGCCAGACGTTCCCTGCAGACCCTCACAAAATGTTTGGGCCTACCAGGCCTGACCAGCATCCTCCCCCTCCATCGAAGCCTACTCACCACCAGGTGGTGATCAGTTGACAGCTCCACCCCTCTCTTTACCCGAGTGTCCAAGACATGTGGCTGCAAGTCCGATGACACAACCACAAAGTCGATCATCGAACTGAGGCCTAGGGTGTCCTGGTGCCAAGTGCACATATGAACACCCCTATGCCTGAACATGGTGTTCGTTATGGATAATCCGTGACGAGCACAGAAGTCCAATAACAAAACACTGCCCGGGTTCAGATCGGGGGGGGCCAGTCCTCCTAATCATGCCCTTCCAAGTCTCACTGTCATTGCCCACGTGAGCATTGAAGTCTCCCTGCAGAACGAGGGAGTCCCCAGGAGGTATGCCCTCTAGCACCCTCTCCAGGGACTCCAAAAATGGTGGGTACTCCAAAGTGCTGTTCAGCACATACGCACAAACAACAGTCAGAACCCGTCTCCCAACCTGAAGGCGGAGGGAGGCTACCCTCTCGTCCACCAAGGTAAACCCCAATGAACAGGCTCCAAGATGGGGGACAATAAGTATGCCCACACCCTCTCGGCGCCTCTCACTGGGGGCAATCTCCTCTCAAGGAAATTGGTTCCAGAGTCCAAGCTGTGTGTCGAGGTAAACCCGACTATATCTAGCCGGAACCTCTCGACCTCGCACACTAGCTCAGGCGCCTTCCCCTTCAGAGAGGTGACATTCCACGTCCCAAGAGCCAGCTTCTGTAGCTGAGGATCAGACCACCAAAGTCCATGCCCTCGGCCACTACCCAACTCACACTGCACCCGACCTCCTTGGCCCCTCTTATAGTCCATGGGAAGGGGGACCCACGTTGACTCTTTGGGATGTGCCCGGTCGAGCCCCATGGGTGCAGGCCCAGCCACCAGGTGTCGCCATCTAGCCTCACCTCCAGGTTGAGATTCTTGGTGTTGCATTTTGACCGGCTTCAGCTGATGTATGTCTTTTTTTGGAAGTATTGTTTCCAGTTATTTAAAGTGATCTAGTCAGCTAAAACCTGTAAATCTGTTTGTAGTTTACCTTGTGCTTCAGAATAATCTGTCTACATGGGAGCAAGAATTGTTGATGGAGAATAACACTGGGCCCAGAAATGGAACACAGTGACACATTGTATACAATATCATGGATGTCTAACATACAAAAATCACAATTTACAAGGAATTTCTACCTAAGACAGAAACTAGCATCAGGCCCTACCAGATAGACTCACCCATTGACTAAGGTGGCTACTGAGAGCTGTGATCTGTGATGCAGAATGCTGTAATCAATTCTAAAAGAACATAGGTAGATATGTCACCAGTGTCAGTGTTAACCTGCATGTCATTTGCCAAAGCGGTTTCCATACTAAGATTGTCTAACTGATACTTATCCGTAAGAGTTTCTATGCATCATTTAACTGCTGAAAAATTACTTTTTCTAGAATTGCCATATAAACTCGCGGATAAGTAGGGTCTTGATTTTACCGTATAATTTCCGGTAATTTATATTGTTGGTTGTATAAGTCGAACGTGGAAAACTCATGCTGTTGGTCCAAGAGACTATAATATGCTAATACCCACCTGAGAAAGTAACCACGGAACATACTGCCATTTCTTTTCTATGTATTGTGCCTACATGACCACACGGTAATACCTGAACTATTCCGAAGCAACATTTGCACTGTTTTGTGTTTTTGTTCTCTCAACCGTCCAACTTCAGCTGACCCTCTAATGTACTCATTTCTAATCCTGTTCATCCTCATCACGCCCAATGCAAATCTTAGTATCTTTAACTCTGCCACCTCCAACTCTGTCTCCTGCTTTCAGGTCAGTGCCACCGTCTCCAACTCATATAACATAGCTAGTCTCACTACTGTCCTGTAGACCTTCCCTTTCACTCTTGCTGATACCCGTCTGTCACAAATTACTCCTGACACTCTTCTCCACCCATTCCACCCTGCCTGCACTCTCTTTTTCACATTTCTTCCACAATCCCCATTGCTCTGTACTGTTGATCTCAAGTATTTAAACTCATCCACCTTCACCAACTCTACTCCCTGCATCCTCACCATTCCACTGACCTCCCTCTCATTTACACACATGTCTGTCTTGTTCCTACTGACCTTCATTCCTCTCCTTTATAGAGCATATCTCCACCACTCCAGGGTCTCGTCAACCTGCTCCCTACTATCGCTACAGATCACAATGTCATCAGCAAACATCATAGTCCATGGAGTCTCCTGTTTAATCTTGTCTGTCAACCTGTCCATCACCATTGCAAATCAGAAAGGGCTCAGAGCTGATCCCTGATATAATCCCACCTCCAACTTGGATGCATCCGTCACTCCTACCGCAGACCTCAGCGCTGTCACACTTCCCTTGTACATATCCAGTACAACTGTTATGTACTTCTCTGCCACTTCCGACTTCCTCATACAGTACCACAGCTCCTCCACCCTGTCATATGCTTTCTCCAGGTCCACAAAGACGCAATGCAACTCCTTCTGGCCTTCTCTAAACTTCTCCATCAACATCCTTAGAGCAAACAATGCATCTGTGGTGCTCACTAATCATCACCTCACTTCTTAACCTAGCTTCCACTACTCTTTCCCACAACTTCATGCTGTGGCTCATCAATTTAATTCCCCTGTAGTTACTGCAGTCCTGCACATCCCCCTTATTCTTAAATATTGACACCAGTACACTTTTTCTCCACTCCTCAGGCATCCTCTTACTTTCCAAGATTCCATTAAACAATCTGGTTTAAAACACCACTGCCATCTCTCTTAAACACCTCCATGCTTCCATAGGTATGTCATCTGGACCAACGTCATTTCCATTTTTCATCCTCTTCATAGCTGTCCTTACTTTCTCCTTGCTAATCCGTTGCACTTCCTGATTCACTATCTCCACTTCATCCAACCTCTTCTCTCTCTCATTCTCTTCATTCATCAGCCTCTCAAAGTACTCTTTCCATCTGCTCAACACACTCTCCTCGCTTGTGAGTACGTTTCCTAACCTGCTGCACATCTTTCCCAGCTCGGTCCCTGTCTAGCCAATTGGTACAGGTCCTTTTCTCCCTTCTTTGTGTCCAACCTGTCATACAGCTCATCATATGCCTTTTCCTTAGCCTTTGCCACCTCTTTCTTCACCTTGCGCCTTATCTCATTGTACTCTTGACTCCCTGACTACCTCCCTGACTACCCCACTTCTTCTTTGCCATCCTCTTCCTCTGTATACTCTCCTGTATTTCCTCATTCCACCACCAGGTTTCCTTTACTTCCTTCCTCTTTCCAGATGTCACGCCAAGCACCCTTCTTGCTGTTATCCTTACTACATCTGCTGTAGTTTCCCAGCTGTCTGGTAACTCTTCACTGCCACCCAGTGCCTGTCTCACCTCCTCCCTAAACTCAACCTTGCAGTCTTCCTTTTTCAACTTTCACCATTTGATCCTTGGCTCTGCCCTCACTCTCTTCCTCTTCTTGATCTCCAACATCATCCTACAGACCACCATCCTATGTTGCTTAACTACACTTTCCCCTGACACCACTTTGCAGTCTTCAATCTCCTACATATCAATTCTTCTGCATAGGATGTAATCTACCTGTGTGCATCTTCCTCCACTCTTGTACGGAACCCTATGTTCCTCCCTTTTCTTAAAATACATATTCACCACAGCCATTTCCATCCTTTTGGCAAAATCCACTATCCTCTGACCTTCTTAATTCCTGTCCTTGACACCATACCTACCCATCACCTCCTCGTCTCCACTGTTCACTTCACCAACATGCCCATTGAAATCTGCTCCAATCACCACTTTCTGTCCCTTGGGTACACTGTTCATGACTTCATCCAACTCACTCCAAAAATCTTCTTTCTTACCCATTGCATACCCAACTTGCGGTGCATACGCACTAACAACATTCATCATCACACCTCCATAATCATTACTCTGTCTGACAATCTTTTCACCTCTAAAACATACTTGACATACTGTTCCTTCAGAATAACCCCTACCCCATTTCTCCTCCCATCCACACCATGATAGAACAGTTTGAATCCACCTCTGATCCACCTGGCCTTCCATTTAGTCTCTTGCATGCACAATATATCAACCTTCCTTCTCTCCATCATATCTGCTAACTCTCTCCCCTTACCAGTCATACTGCCAACATTCAAAGTTCCTACCCTCAGTTCCACTCTCTTTACTTTCCTCCTCTCCTTCTGCCTCCAGACATGACTCCCCCCTCTTCTTCTTAACTTCTTTCAAGTTAAATAAAGAGAAAACTGAAATCTTAGTGATTGGCAATAATGGATACAATGAGGCTATTAGAAATAAACTGGATACATTAGGATTAAAAGTCAAGATGGAGGTAAAAAACTTAGGGGTAATTGTTGACTGTAATCTGAATTTTAAATCGCATATTAATCAGATCACTAGGACAGCATTTTTTCACCTAAGAAACATAGCAAAAGTTAGACCTCTTATATCTTTGAAAAATGCTGAGAAATTAGTTCACGCGTTTGTTTTCAGTCGACTAGATTACTGTAACGCACTCCTCTCAGGACTACCTAAAAAAGACATAAATCATTTGCAACTAGTGCAGAATGCAGCTGCTAGAATCCTAACTAGGAAAAGAAAATCCGAACACATTTCTCCAGTTTTAATGTCACTACACTGGTTACCTGTGTCATTCAGAATTGACTTTAAAATACTGCTTATGGTTTACAAAGCCTTAAATAATCTCGCCCCATCTTATATATCGGAATGTCTGACACCTTATATTCCAAATCATAACCTTAGATCCTCAAATGAGTGTCTCCTTAGAATTCCAAGAACAAAACTTAAAAGAAGCGGTGAGGCGGCCTTCTGCTGCTATGCACCTAAAATCTGGAATAGCCTGCCAATAGGAATTCGCCAGGCTAATACAGTAGAGCACTTTAAAACACTGCTGAAAACACATTACTTTAACATGGCCTTTTTATAACTTCAATTTAACTTAATTTAACTTAATCCTGATACTCTGTATGTTCAATTCATCATAATAACTATTCATGGTGGCTCTAAAATCCGTACTGACCCCTACTCTCTCTTCTGTTTGTTTTTCCGGTTTCTTTGTGGTGGTGGCCTGTGCCACCTCCACCTACTCAAAGCTTCATGATGCTCCAACAATGATGGATGGATTAAAAGGCAGAAGTCTACGTGACCATCATCATCAAGTCCTTCCGTGAGAACCCTAAATCCAAAGAGGACTGTTTCATTTATGTTAGGTAGAATGCCCAGAGGGGACTGGGCGGTCTCATGGTCTGGAATCCCTACAGATTTTATTTTTTTCTCCGGCCGTCTGGAGTTTTTTTTTGTTTTTTCTGTCCCCCCTGGCCATTGGACCTTACTCTTATTCGATGTTAATTAATGTTGATTTATTTTGTTTTCTTATTGTGTCTTTTATTTTTCTATTCTTTATTATGTAAAGCACTTTGAGCTACTGTTTGTATGAAAATGTTTCACCCTACTTATAACAACACGACATGAAAAGAAATAAGTTTAAGTTATTTGGGTGGATACAAGTTAATTTGTACAGTAATTCAATATATTATAACCTTTTACAGATTTCATATAAAATCTTCTATTGTATATAAAGACAACTTTTTATTTTATGATTTATATGTAGTCTTTCTTCTCAGTAATTTACCGATTATACTTACTTACTTTTATTTACTGAGCTTATACTTTCATCCAAAGCAAAGTACAAATCATAAGGGATTGTGAAGTACTCGCAATTTAGTTGACATGGTCAATGCTAAACAGTGTGCCACTATTAACATGTTTAGATACCTCGTGGATTAAAGTCCTGGATATATGAAACTGACGCTCCCTCACAATGCAGGTAATGTGCCTCATTCAGGACTCCATGAGCAGCTGCTCATTCAACACAAAGTCAAACCAGCGGTAGCCAAGGATTCTCCAAAGAGACACAGTACCAAAGAAGTCCAGTCTTCGTTTCAGGTCACTGGATAGTGTGCATGTCTCACAACCATATAGCAAGACAGGAAGCTGATCCATCTCTGTTTAAACTCATCCTTATTTCTTCTCTCATCAGCTCCAGAATCTTATGTCAGTCCAGACAACAAAAAACATCTTTCCAGGCTGCTGATGCTCCTATGTGCTGTGCTAGTGGTTACCATCATCATCCTGGTAGTATTTTGTAAGTGTCTTATGAAACTGAGCCAATGTGATGGGCTGGGATATAGTGCTGATTTTATTAAACTGTACTGGCCATGTCTTATTGATCTTTTTCAGCACAACAGGTATCACTGAATTCTAAAATGAATTATCATTCTGTAGCATAAATGTATATACAGTATAAACTACCTGCTATTAATATTTTTTGTGTGTCTGTGTCTTTTGTTAGTACTGTATTATTGTCAACTCATCTGCAGAAACTTGACTTGACTTGGTTCTCACTTCAATGTATCTGCATTATGTGCATAGTGATAATGATACTAATTTCTATGCTCTTTGTTTAATATGTTAATAAAGAATTGACAGATCATTTGTTTACTTGGCAATTTATATTGATTACACATTGCTTTTAGTTTGCTTTCAGGAGTAATGAACTAGCAGGCACTGAAGCCACCTACAACTAGCTTTGGTGTTATGCATGCCTTGCAAGAAAGTGTTTTCCTAGAGGTAAAGAGAGAAGAGAATCATCAGGAAATTAAAATGTTAATAGGAGCAGGCAAAACCTTAGGCTCGAGACACGTCAATAAACTGAAACATACAGTATAAAACCGATCATCAAAATGAGATGTGCAAAACCGCAGTCATAGTTAAAGTGTGCAGTTTGAAAAGGTTCATAAGTTATTTGACATAATATTAGAAATGAGTACTTCACACAAATATTAAAATAAGTTTCAGAATTAGAAAGTAACTTCTGCTTTCTAAAAGTCAAGATAAATAATATCATATTCTCCACTTTGATCATACTCTTTTGTTTCTTCCTCATAGAATTCCGACATATTAGTAAAACATATCCTCCCTCTTCGGAACCCATGCTGACTGTTTAGAAAAATGGCGGTTGATGCCATGCATATTAAAAGTGTTTTAACTAGTTTTGTAGTTAATCCCTTTTATTAGACATTGTTTTTTATTTTTAGCAATATATGTTTTCCTTATTTTGTTTTAATGTTATTTTAATGTCTGCTGCCATCCACTGGCTATTTTTCCTGCCACTGGCCCCATTAATTATAGCAACAATGGCCATTGCTGGCACGTGACATTATGGAACCATCTCTTTTGATATTACCATTCTGCCATTATTAAAGATGGCCGCTCAGTAGCCAAGCTTTTGCCTACTGAAAATAGAACCTTGAATTGCTATGGGTGAATAACAAGGGATATCTTGTTAATTTCAATTAAGATTCCAATCTTTGATTTTTCAAACTCATTTCGGTCTTTGCTTGCTGGCATTCTTAATGACTTTTTACTCGTGCCTGACTATTTGTTTGCCTCACTACAAATATTTCTTTACTTTATCATTTGATCCAATTCAGCTCCTAAAACTTGGTCTTTGATCAGCCTGTTTTCATCTCTTATGTGTAATGAAGAGTAAATTAAATGTATACACAGCAGAATTTTTATTAGTGTTTCTTGTCATCTAAACTTGGGTTGCACAGAGTCTTGAATCACAATAGCACTGAATGGGAAAGGGTCGCAAATGGTTTGCTGAATACCTTTCAAAGGGTCGCCATGGGCAAGGGATAATGGCCACCACCCCCAGGGTGACGACTGTTAGTGATTTTCCAAGGGGGAAATTTTAAGGAATTTAGTACAATCTCTAAACAAGCCCAAAAGATAAACATGCATCTGGCAGGTCTAAATATGTGTTGGATGGCTGACTGCATGGAGTCTCTTCCCAAATCTGTTTGTAATGAGTGAAACTGCAAGAAGTGCAAGACCTTAGGGTGCATTAGCTCTTATCATAGCAAAAATGTGCAATCCATCACAGATGACAGCACTATTTTCTTAATTAATCACTTTGTTTAACTTTATTTATTTCTGTCTCATTTCTTCACTTAAAGGCTCTCACACACGTGTGAGTAGGAGGCAGCTAAATGGCTTAAATAATTGCAATAACACATCCGACCAGGAGGTGGCGGGGTGCACTGACTATCTTTCTCAGTTCCCTGCAGACCTTTCCTGGGAAATCCTGCAAGGTTCCGGCACCTCTGAAGACGCCACTTCCAGCCCAGGCGACGTCACTTCCATTTCTGGGGCCTTTGATGACATCACTTCTGGTTCAAACAATGTATAACGGCTGCAAAAGGCTTTTAAAGTAACAGAGGTGTTCACCAGACTGAGTCCAAAACAGAACTATTTTATTGTAAGTAAGATGGTGGCTTTAAAGGCCCGTGTAGGAAGTGACGTCATCAAAGGTGCCGGAACCAGAAGTGACGTCATCTGGACCAGATGCTGGCAGCTTCTCAAGTTTACCATTTTGAGTAGAGAGCTGCTATTATTGTTAATATTATACAATAAAAACATAAATTTGATTTACGTCTGTAACAACCTCTGTAAATTTATAGTGCTTGTCAAAGTTAGTGTTCACGCTCACCCCGATCTGACACTGCTGTTTGCAAAGATGCGCTATAACAGAGGTGAACTCAGATTGGTGAAAACAGATGCCCTCTCTGCAAGAAACGTGCACTCACATATAAGGACAACGCATCTGCACCAGGCATAAAGGCAAAAGTCCGGCATCATCCTGCCAATCACCTGTCCTTCAAAGAAATAGCACGGCTTACAGAGTTTGCCAACGCTACACCGTCCAGATCTAAACACTAGCGTGGTGTATGTACCCAAAAAAAGTCTAACTGCATTCTCATACCATTGCTCGCGTACTAAAGTGTCAGCAGGCATTTTTTGTGGCATTACTTGTGTAATTTGTGAGCATGCCCTTGCCAATCAAACAGAGGAAGCTCTGCAGTATACTTGTGACTTTATTCTGTAGGAAGACAAGTAAATAAAGTAAAACTAATAAAACTAAAAAAAAGACGCTAACTTTGACAAGTATTATACATTTACAGTGGCTGTAACAGATGCAAATCAAATGTATGCTTTTATTGTATAATATTAACTATAAGAACGGCTCACTACTCAAAACATTTATTTTGGGAGAACCCATAACCTTCTGAATTGGAGTCAGCAGCTCTAACCAGTATACTACCCGAGAAGTCAGGACAACAAGCAACACTAACCTGATTTCTTTTTCTTCGGTTATAATCTTGGAATAAAAGCGCATTTGTTCTGTTATACTTGTATCTTTTGTGAAAGTGTTTCTTTCATATTTGGTATTCAGGCTTCACACATTATACACTTCTTGTCTACATTTTGTCAATTATTACTAAAACATGAAAAACGTTTCTGTTTTAACAATGTGTTTACTTTTGCATAGATTGTTGTAGACACGGAACACACATGAAATGCAAGTGCTCCAAATAACGATATAGTATTTATAAAAGGTGTCATTTTGCTTGACTTTTCACTCTATACAACTCTAAGCAACTGACACGCAGGTAAACAGACTTGAGCTGAGAAAACTGTGTGCCGGTGGGGTAATGTGATAGCAGACTGCTTGCTGTTTGCTGCTTATCAACACATTTAAAGGACAAAAGACACTGACGGAGAGGTGCGAAGCGTTTTAAGGTGGGACGGATCTACGAGTTTTTTCGTAGGCTCTGGTAATTCTAGTGTTAATTATCTTACACGCTAATGTTGGCTACTTGCTTATGGGTAGTTGCGTTGCTTCCACACAAGGTACAATACCATTAGATGTCCCCTCAGGCCTGGCCAAACTCACCTTAGCTTCTTACCTGCTAATGCTAAATCCTGAGGGTTGTCAGGCTTCATCTTTTCTAAAAAAGAAATGAATTGTTTTCAGCAATGTGATCACATTTCACAACGTTTTTCTTTTTCATTTTTCTTTTAGCACACTTACTAAGCCAGAAGTTCTTAACCTTCTTTTACTCAGGGCAGCAGCTCTGGTGTCAACAGGCTACGTGAGCCACACAATAAGAAATCAATATGGCTGTTTGAAAAGGACATTAAATATTAGGCTTACACATAAAATATTTTTAATTTAATGACATAAACATTCATTTAATATTGTTTGAACTCAGATTTTCATAAAAATCAAACTGAAAAAGAGCACTGAACAAAGAGACAGTATAATATCTTTTTACAATTAGCAGAACAACCCCCCCCCAATGCCCACACTGTTTTTTTATTTAAAATTTTAAAATATCCAATGCAATTTACTAGAATATCTTCCTACATAAAATTGGTAACTTTTAATAAATAACAAATTTTTATATCAGTGAGCCTTCTGATGTTGCGCTTAACGACTGGACTGAAAAGAGACTTTCCATTTTTGTTTTTTTGTTTTTTAAATACATTATAGAAGTCCAGAAGTGGAAGGCTGTGAAAGACCATCCATAGACTTTGATTGAGTTTGACCAAATAATTATAAAATAGATTGTTTCCACTTCCAATTTCTTTGAAGACATTATCACCTTACAAAATAAAAAAACACTTATGAGCAAACAAACAAAGTGCAACTGGGAATGAGAAAGTTCAACAACTTGCAAACACTTGAGCGTAAAGGTTCAAGATCATGCACAATTCAAAAATATTTGTACCCACAGCGTTTGAAATTTTTGCTCAAGAAGCACTCTTAAGGCAACATCATTAATTCAAATAAACTGATCTGACAGAAGGGTGGACTGGTGGCACAGTGGTAGCACTGCTGCTTTGCAGTAAGGACACCAGGGTTCGTGTTCTGGGTCCTCCATGAGTGGAGTTTGCATGTTCTTCACATGTCTGTGTGGGTTTTCTCTGGGTGCTCATTTTTTTGCCCACAGTCCGAAGACAGGCAGCTTTGGTGGATTGGCAATACTAAGTTGTCCCTAGTGTATGTGTGTTCACTCTGTGATGGACTGGCACCCTGTCCAGGGTTTGTTTCTGCCTAGGCTCCAGCATCCCTTACAACCCTGTACAGGACAAAGCAGGTTTGAAGATGACTGACTGATTTGACAGGATTGCGAGGTATTTTATATAGTTAGGCATCAAAGATCAGCTTTACACAAATGATTTGTGATTGCATGACAGTAACACCCTGGGGCTTGTCTAGGCTGCATGTGAAAAAAAAACAATAAAATAGAAGACTTTTTTTTTTGCTTCTGAAGTTAAGAAAACCTGCACTAAGCTGATGCCTAGCCATTTCGTTTACTAGACTGGAACCGTTACAGGTGGTACAGAAAGTATGGAAAGGTGGTACAGTGAATGTAGGGTGCTTAGCAAGTATGTATTCAAGTGTGCACTTAACAGTTTATTTTTTTTTCTCATCCTACAGTTGTATGCATTTCAGAAGACTCACACACACAAATATTGAGTTGCCCGTCATTGAAGTGTTCCTATTTAGGGTCTTTGTTGCAGGTGACCCCCAGATCTTGGTGCTCCAGGGCACCCACCCTAAATACTGCTTTCAATGTGGTACATTAAACCTTTCTAGAGAAAATCTTTTAATCTTTTTAGAGAAAAGTCTAATTACTTAGCCACAAAGCTAAACTACCTACTGTACAGTTTCCATTTCCACTCTAAAATGTACAACAATCTCAATTGAAATCTAAAGGATACGTCAATGGTTATTACTGATTGTATTATATCAATGTTTTCCTCAGATTTCACAAAATCTGAAAATAAGCATCAAGGCCAAGAAAAGCTGAATATTAACTACAGTGTTCTGATGGAAAAGTATACAACCCTACAGTCTCAATTTGAAGTTCTGAATAAGAGCAATGCTGAAGTGTTAGCAAGGTTTAGAAAAATGAAGGAATGCTGCAGTCCTATTGTAAACCTGTCACAGGGTAAGTGCATTACTGCAGAATGAATTAGACTGTGGGAGTTTTTTAGCCTAATGTAATTCTTCACATATATTTGTTCTTTTTTTTCTCTTTAAACAGAGAAATTCTGCCCTATATGTCCTGAGGGTTGGGTGCCCTTCCATACAGAGTGTTACTTCTTCTCTACCAATAAAATGGATTGGAATGCCAGCCGTGATCAGTGTGAGGGAATGGGTGGACACCTAGTGATTACAGAAAGTTCAGTGGAACAGGTATGCCACTTAATATATGAGTATTTAATATATGAAATATACTGTACAGATAACCATAGCTCTGTGATTTTCTACGCTTTGGTGAGCACCCTTGGGAACATCACATCAAGAGAGACCCACCAATTCAGCAAACTAATTAAAAAGGCAGGTTCATGGGACATATTCACTACCCGCTGGAGGCAGAAGCAAAGGAGAGAATGAAAACAAAAGTGAAGATCATTATAAACAATTCTTTGTGTCTTCTATCTGACACACTAATAATGAGGACTTTCAGCCAACGGATCATTCATCAGAAGTGTGTCAAGAAACGCTACTGGGGCTTCATTGTACCAATGGTGATAAGTGTGCATAATGCCTCACTGGAACTGGGATTTTCTTTTTATCTTTGGCAAAGTCAGCACTTAATCTTTATTTTAATTTTTCTGATGAAGATATTTATTGAGCTTCTGTAAAAAGCTAAATGTTCATCTTGAAACAAACAATTTGGTGTCTATCTATCTATCTATCTATCTATCTATCTATCTATCTATCTATCTATCTATCTATCTATAGTGAAGCAGGGGACTGGGAGAGGGGCAATTCCTACCTAGGGACGCAAGAGGGCAGCCCTTCGGGATTGCATGGGAACCATGGAACTAGGAAACTGAAACTTGTGGGGACCTATGGCCACCACCTTGGGGCACCTGAATGGTTCAGAAGCCATGGTATGCAGCACTTCCACCACACTAGGAAGTGCCATAGGAAGGTCATCAGGTCATCTATCTATCTATGGCTAAAGTTGGTGTCATAAAATACAACTTCTGCTTGTAGGGTATTTCAGACTTGCTGATTGAAGTTGCTGATCTTGTTGCCAAAGACTGTAAAATCACAGGGAATGTCAAATTTAACAACTCTGCTCTTTCTGTGACCGCCAATAGGGCTGTGCCTTGCAGAGTTGGTGCTGTACAACGGGTTAGCAGGTACAGTAAGTTAAGTTGCAATCTCTGCCTTTTTTTCTTTTTTCTATTCTATTAAGGTATGTAAAACATGAGACATCAGGCATCTTCTCATCAGCTTCTCTTCTCTTTTGTCAGAGCAAGTCAGGGACTAGTTAGAGTGAATTGCTGGCTATGTCAGACTACATGACTAATAGTCAAAGAGTGCCTCTGACTCACTAAGATGATTAAATGAAGGCTATGTCTAAATATTGCTGGAAAGATTCAATTCTAGGTGCAGGGGAAGTCAAACTTGTTGACTAAAGTTTCTGATCTCATCACCGGACCATGGCAATTCTCACAATTAAAAAAAATCACTTGTCATGTCAGATTTACCAACTGTATGATGACCTTTCAGCACAGCTGTGCTAAGCCCTTTTTGTGAGAGCCAATAATGTGCTGCCTTTTGGAGTCCATGCTGTACGTAGGGTCAATAAATATGGCGAGTTCCACTGTAATTTTCTTTTTTTCCATTTTATTGTGGTATGAAAACATGACACATCAGATAGATGAGCCTCTCTTCTATTTGTGAGCACCAAATCCCCCATCTCTCTTATCAATTGTTGCTGCATTATATGCATTCATTGGTTGTCAGCTGTCATGCACACACAGCCTGACCCTACAACTAAAGATGAAATCAAACATTTTGTCATAGTGAGTTGTGGACTAGTTGGATTCAGACACCTAATTTGTATTTTTTGGCTCATGATTTCTCTCCTAGACAAGTTGTTTAACCTGAGCCACACAGTCAGTAATGATGTATGAAACAAAATGAACACATTTTTTGACTTTTTATAAATGTATATTGTGACCATTATTTGAAACTCTAAGTGAACATACAAAGGCATTTGAGTATAGCTTCATTAATTTATTTTTTCTTCTTTTTAGGAATTTTTGGAATATATAATTTTCATCAAAGGAATTAATGAAAAAGCCTACTGGATTGGCCTGACTGATCAGGCAAAAGAAGGTGAATATGTTTGGGTAAACAACAGACCTCTAGATCCAAAGAAGAGGTAAGCTAAAAAAAAACTCTTTCAAAGTGGGACAACCTGTTTTAATTAACATGAGATCCTTAACAAAATTAAGGTAGACTGAGAGAAGTTACCTGTGGATAACCCTTTCCCTTTATTTTAACAGAAAAGACCAATAATTTAATCCAGGTCTTCAAAATAATAAAAAAAGAAAAACTAATAAAGTAAATTCTGCAACATTATTTCAGTTAACTAGTTAGTCATCTGCTCAAGGACAACAGAAACCAGAAACTTTCAAAATATTTCTAACATCACTCTCAAGGTTAAGCCTTTCTTCACTGTAAACAATAGTGACATAATCCATTCATTTTGAGGATTTCCTGTTTATTTTTAATCCAGACATCCTAAAAGTTCCAATGTCATAATGTATAGTATCCATTGAAGCATAAGAAAAAAAGTTTTAAAATGTTCAGAAAACAATGTGATAATATATAGTGTGTAATGTTTTATGTGCAGGAGATTACACAAGTATGCACAAATGTCTCAGTCTGTAGAGTGACCACTCAATCAAACAACTCATCTGCCTTTATCCTTTTCTGTTACATTACCTCATCCAATCCATCACATCATCTGACTTTTAATGTGCAAAATATGTAGAGCTTCATCCAATCAATGAGTGGCATCAGTGTTTAAGACTCCTTTAGACTATCCCATTATTCTGAATATTGCCTTGTAAATAGGGGTGATCTGCGGACTCTTCTATTGATTTTAGCACCGCTTCATAGAAGGGGTATTTGGGCTTTCCCATTAATTTATTCCCACTTTCTAGAGGTAGGTGTTTGTTACTCATCTGGTTTATTTTAACCTTAGCAACTATCTTGATGGCTCCTCTAAAATGAGGCAAGAGCCTCACATGCATAGACTTAAAACAGCATTTTAGTTAACCCTTTATTTACATTAAATTCTTATCTTTATCTTATACATAAATGTCTATGCGTGGAAGTGTGTGTGTTTGTCCGGCCCGGAAGTGAGAGGTGGAGTCGGGGTAAGGGCTCCACCTCAGAGGAAACAGAAAACTCGCTTAGCCGCTAATAATACAAGCAAGGCGAGCATGTCAGCAAAACGAAACCTCTGAAGAAAGACAAAGTCGCTTAGCCACTAACATTGGAAAAACGGTATCCCTTTTACTTTTCTTCCTGCCACTAATGCACAAGTGATATGAGCACATCGGGAAAATGAATCCTCTTAGGAGAGAGAATTTTTTTTCTGACAATTTCAATAGTTTCTAGGACCCCGGGCTTTTTACAGCACGGGCTTACACAGCTAGTGTTTAATAATTCACTCTTTTGAGACCCTCCCCAATGGGACGACGTGCAGAAGCCTATTGCCACGTTTGTTGACAGTTGCTACAATAAATAACCCTGCTGTTCCTGTTTCAAGTTGAATAAAACTGTCGTCTTTGGCGTGCAAGACAGTTAGTCACGTGTCACAACTACTAATAAATTGTAAAATTATATCATGTATTGGGTCTTCATCATCTTGGAGTATTCATGACTTGCGACTGAGACAGAGCTTTCTGACACTGTGCCTATTAAATTGTCAGATTATATCATGTATTGCTTAAAAATATAGATTAAAATTTTGTATCAGCTGTGTATTTTGGGTCTTCATCGTCTTGGAGTATTCATGACTTGTGACTGAGACAGAGCTTTCTGACACTGGGCACTACTTTTTGCTCCAGAATGTCTTGATAGTCTGGAGATTTCACTGTTACCTGCACAGAATCAAGACCCAGCTCCCTCCATGTTTCGTATTAGGTATGGTGTTCTTTTCTTTGAAAGCTTCATTATTTTGTCTGTGCACATAGAGCTGATGTGACAAAAAAGCTTCAGTTTTGTCTCATCTGTCCAAAGAACATTCTCTCAGAAGTATTGTGGCTTGTCATTATGCATTTGACTAAAATCCAGTCTGGCTTTTTATATGTTTTTTAGTCAACAGTGGAGTCCAACTTGGACTTCTTCCATTAAGCCCACTGTCACTCAAAGTTCAACGGATGGTGCAATCAGGCACTGATGGACCTTGACCTTCGAGTTTAGCCGAATGACTGATTGCATAATTGGAGGCATGTTTGATACTAATTAAAGAACAGTTAGCTTAACAAATCACTCAAATCCAATTATTTATGATCTTTTCTAAGGGTACTAATAAAGGTGTTGTAGAATAAGCAATACTTGATCTTTGTGCACACTTGTTTTGCTTTTCTCAATGACATTTCAAAGGCATACAGGTATACATGGAGCAACGCTTTTCATTTAATCACTTTACAGAAGGCATACAGCACTTTGTCAGTGAGCTGTAAGGGGACCAACACATTGGTCCACGTCTGCATGTGAAGATGGAAAGACACATGAAAAAATTAGAATAAACAAGGCAAATAAAGTATACAATCAAATTAACAACACCCTAATAGTGAAGAAAGAATTAAGTATGAAAGCAAAGATCCATCCATATAAAACTCTATATGTGTTGGCAATAACTGCTGAATAATATTGGGTAAGGCTTGATAAATCAATCTCTAAAATAACAGAAGTTGAAATGAAGTATTTAAGATAATTGGTAGGTAAAACAAAATGAGACAGGATAAGGAATAAAACAATTTGTGAAGTAACTGGAAATACAACCCCTTATAAGCAGAAGAAAACAACTAGAGTGGTATGGACATGGTGTTCAAAATGAAATGTGAAGGAAGAAGACAGAAGAATGGCATGGGAAGAAAATGTCAGAGATGCAGCCAAAAAGAGTGGGATGACCATGGAACAAATAACGATCCTGGCAAAAACACAGAATAAAATATAATCAATGGCTCAAGACCTCATGGAACAATGGGACAAGGTAAAGTAACTCAATATTGCATATACAGCAAAAAGAGCAGATATTAATTATTCTCATTATGATGGACAAACACAAAAATGACACTGGTGATTTAGCCTGTACACACATAGCATTGTCAGAAGTTATGTGTTCCATTTCAAAATAGAAAAGCTGTATTTTACCGGAGCTGATCAGTGATGTTTTGGTCTTGTATTTTGTAGTCAAACCTAACCAATCCTAGTCATTTACAACAAATGCATTTACAGTAAACCCTCGTTTATCGCAGTTAATCCGTTCCAGACTCTACCGCGATAAATGAATTTCCACGAAGTAGGATTCTTTATTTATAAATCTA
>JANRMT010062807.1:30026370-30039650 GCA_026402145.1 Polypterus bichir lapradei
AAGACAAAATAAATAAGAATTAAAATAAGGGAACACTAATTAACATAAAATAAAAGTAAAGTCCGATGGCCAGGGAGGACAGAAAAAAACAAAATAAAAAACTCTGCAGGGGTTCCAGGCCACAGGACCACCCAGCCCCCTCTAGGTATTCTACCTAACATAAATGACCTCAATCAGTCCTCATAGTATTTAGGGTTCTCATAGAAGAACTTGACGATGACGGTCACATGGACTTCTAGCCTTTAATCCATCAATGGAGGGACATCACGGTGCTTTGATTAGGTGGTGGTGGTGCAGATCGCCACCACAGAAAACCAGAAAAGGAACAGAAGAGAAAGTAGGGGTTAGTACAGATTTTGAATATGAATACTATGAATAATAATGATAATTAATTGAATATACAGAGCATCAGGATTAAACTAAGATGAAGCTATGAGAAAGCCATGTTAAAGTAATGTGTTTTTAGCAGTTTTTTAAAGTGCTCCACTGTATTAGCCTGGCGAATTCCTATTGGCAAGCTATTCCAGATTTTAGGTGCATAACAGCAGAAGGCCGACTCACCACATCTTTTAAGTTTAGCTCTTGGAATTCTAAGCAGACACTTATTTGAAGATCTAAGGTTAAGATTTGGAGTGTAATGTGTAAGACATTCCAAAATATAAGATGGAGTGAGATTATTTAAGGCTTTGTAAATCATAAGCAGTATTTTAAAGTCAATTCTAAATGACACAGGTAACCAATGTAGTGACATTAAAACTGGAGAGATGTGCTCGGATTTTCTTTTCCTAGTTAAGATTCTTGCAGCTGTATTCGATTGATGTCTTTTTTGGGTAGTCCTGAGAGTAATCTAGCCAACTGAACACAAAAGCATGAACTAATTTCTCAGCATTCATTCAGAAACACAACACTTGACCCTAGTACTTCTACCCAGTAGAATGGTTTCATTTCTGCTTAATGTTACAGCTGTTATCCTACACCCACTCCAACTTTTACCCACAAAAAGAAAACAAAACAAAAAAAAATAAAAAAAACAAGTGGCTGCTTTTATGTGTGATAGTAAACCACAGCTGAGCAACAATACCTCACAGGCATGTTTCGAGGAAATGATACTGCGGTTTTCACCACAATGATTCAGCACTGGCTCTCAATCAGTCAGTGTGTCTTCAGTTTCCTTTTCACCTAAAGGCTTCGTTGTTTGTAATTCATTGAAGAGGCACACCATGAAGAGATGTGGCTTGTCAAATAAAGATGAATAAAGTCTAATAAAGCCTTTTCAGTTTCATTCAAAAGTGCCCATTTTGTTTTGTTTTTTTGTGATTTTGGGAAAATGAACTTTTTTTGTGCAAGGTGACATGACAAAGTTTACACTTACTGCAGCAACACTGCTTACTAGCACTTTCTAAATATAGGATATTTCTGCCTGTTTCATTGCAATGAGTAACAGTCTAAGTCTAAATATTAACTGTGTTGAAGGTGCAGTTTTCAGCAAGACGACCTCATGGATTAAGCACCAATAATTTCAATAAAATGCACAAACTATATCGATCTTCCTCATCGGACTTTTGCATACATTACTGGCTGAAAGTTTTAGAACACCTCCATTTTTTCAGTTTTTATTTATTCCTAAGTAGTTGAAGTCCTGTTAATAATCTGGAATTGTAAAAAAGTAATTGGTAAACTGTCAGAGGTTAAAAAAGATTAGGCTACCAAAAACTGAAAAATAATATTTTTAGTTATACAAAGTGTCCATTTTCAGGGAACAAGTGATTGGATTAACAATTTAAAGTTTTTTTTTTTTGCATTAATGGGAGTTAACGAAGCCTTGAAAGTTGAGCAAACAGTTACTGCAGATGTCCCAACATTTGTTGATTACTTACAAACCCTCTCTCTGAATAAAATCTCCCTGTCGGGAAATCCTCTGTATAAATGTTACTGTGCCTGTCATTAACTGCAAGTCTAAGTCATTAACAAGAAAGCAATTTGAAATGAAGAGCTGGTAATGGAGCCTCACACACAATGTGTGGTATGACTGTTTCAGTCAACCAGGCTCCGAAGATCTCACCCTTAAGACTTAATTTCAAACCAATTAATGATGTCACGCGCAAGTACCTCAGCTCTAGACATGACACACTGCAACAGCCAGCTATCATGAATGTCTAATTTCTGCAAAGGAATACATTAACACATTTTTCTTTTATTAACAGTAATAATCAGTGACATTTTAGGCATTAAAATTCTGGTGGAGCCATACCATAATTTTACTATATACTGTATGCCCAGACGTCCTCTCCTACATTAAGATTAACTTGCCTAACTTATGACTAGTGAGTTATGCAAGTTTACACACCTTACACATGGCATTAAAATCAAACAATGGGATGTTTGTGCATGGTCTGTCTCAACTGACATCAGAGTGTTGTGATACCTTCTGACGTTGTCATCTGACAAAATGCAAAAACGTAGATTTAATCACTGTAAATAAAAAATTAGGAACCTCACAACCATTTACTGCTTGGCTATGAACTGCCTAACTTGCAAAGGCAACACCTCAAGTATAGAATCAAACAAGCCAAAATAACACGGACAGAACACTCAAGAGTACACACACTACATGACATGAGCCTGTCTGGTAGCGGTGCTAATGTGACCATATGTCTGCTGGTATGTGTGAGGACAGCAAATAATTAAAAAAAATACTTCTACATATAATACATACTGTCACACAAGTGCGAATAGGAGGACATTGTGTGGGCCAAGTGAAGGTATTTCCACGCCATGCCAGGGGGTGGCTGGGTGCACTAAATCTTCTCCTGATATCTCTACAGACCAGCCGTGGGAAAACCTGTCTGGCTCAGCATTAAAGACGTGACTCTGGTTCCGGTGCCTAGGAGGAAATCACTTCCGGTTCCGGACCCTCGACTGACATTAGTGTGTGTGTCGCCTCCCCCAAAGATAACATCATTCTAAAGTTCACAGATGCCACCGCAGTGATTGGACGTATCACTGATGGGGATGAGGCAGCCCACAGGAGAGAGGTAGACTGTCTGACGTCATGGTGTGAGGACAACAACATCACCCTCAACACAGAGAAGATGAAGGAGATGATAGTGGACATGAGGAAGGAGAGGAGACCTCACCGGCCACTCTTCATCCGAGGGCTTGAAGTGGAGAGGGTGAACAGCATTAAATACCTGGGCGTCTACATCAGTGAGGACCTCACTTGGACACTTAACACCACACAGCTGGCCAAGAGGGCTCAACAGCGGCTGTACTTTCTGAGGAGGCTGAGGAAGTTTGGTATGTCGACTAAGATCCTCTGAAACTTTTACAGCTGCATTGTTGAGAGCATCTTGACCAGCTCCGTCACAGTGTGGTACGGTAACACTACTGCTATAGACCGCAAATGCCTGCAGAGAGAGGTAAAAACTGCTGATAAGATCACCAGGACCACACTGCCCTCTCTGCAGAGGATCTACAACTGCAGAGTCTGCAGGAAAACCGCCTCGACCCTCAGGGACCCAGGGACCCCACCCACCCCCAGCACGAACTGTTCACACTTCTACCCTCAGGCAGGAGGTATAGACGTATGAAATGCAGGACTTCCAGGCTAAAGAACTCTTTCGTTCCCAAGGCCATTAGACTCCTAAATAACTGACTCGAGTTTATAACCATGGTCCACCTGATTCTATCTACCTCACACAACTGTAACTGTATTTGACTTGTCCGTCATACACCTACCTGCACATTACATTTTATACTTCTATTCTGTTTTTATACTTTATGCTGCCTCTGTTACATATTATCTATCTGCTACTTATTATTTATGTTTATCTTTATACGTTGGTTTTGTCATTTGGTTGTGGACAACAAAGAAAGAATTTCATTGTACCGGGAAACGTGTTTCCTTACTGTGCATATGACAATAAACTTTGAACTTTGATCTTCTCGCAATACCAGACCAGGATCTTCACCTCTTTGAAACAGGACCATCATGGTACTGGTCTTTACCTACCTCTTTACTGGCATGTTTTGCATGGCCTCAACTAAGAGAAGCTCAAACCAAAGTACATGATTAAAAACAAACAAGTACAGAAAATACAACAACAACAGGCTTACCAAATTTTAATATGGGCGATGACCTTCAACCCCAGTTGCTAAACTGGAAGATTCAGTTTACTCTTATGCACACACAATCAAGGGTACAGAAAACACTGCAGGCCTATTTGTCCAACCCCTGAGCTGGACACAGGCCTGCTGCGCCTAGCACAAAAACCACTTCACATCCTACAAGAAGCGAGATTTTTCTAGATTACATCGACCATTTAACATAATAATTAGACAAAAAATGCATAACAATACAAAGCTGATTGTTGTTATAAACAGTGATGAATACACACACATCAGGATGCATGTTCTGCTTCACAAAAAGTTTGCAAAACAAATTATGTTTCTTCAAAATTTGTGCTATTGACAGAAGAATAAAGATATTTAGTCCTGTCTGTAAGTTTTTTTCATGCATTAATTTCCCATGCATCTGCCTGTCATTTAGTATTTAAAAAGGAAATAAGTATTTAGAAAAGAAATAAATAATTTCATTAATAAACACTGGACTAATTTTTGGTCTTGTATAGACATCTTGTTAAGCCTCCAGACATCTTCTGGTATTCCAATTCATACTTTGTCAATTGTGATAACAATCGTGGTGCTCACAACCCTAAAGATGCATCAGAGACAGAAAAGAATCTTGAAGGTCCATAATTCCTAGAAAGTGGATATCCTCCACCTCTTCTGAAGGAATTAAGAAACAGGAAATGGCATTGCTAAGTAAGAAAGATGATGGTTCCCATGTAGTGAGATTTTCCAGTGGAAAAAACACGGGCATTTGCGTCTTTGTGTGTAACGTTTAAAAAACACACTGCTCTTATCCATTGTAATGTGAATGAGAGACATAGATAGAAATGATTTTACTACTGTGCGACAAATTACACGCATTACATAGTGGCAGATAAGAACACGAGTAAACATGGAAAAGTGAACAAGCTTTTATCAACTTGTTTTCCAGCTCTGAGACTCTTTTTAGTTAGTTTCATGTTTCATGATTATGAAATTGCCTGCAAAACAGATTTTGTTGTAGGTTTCACAAAACTGTATGTAAGTTAAAGCTGTCTATTTCACTCATCACTAGTTCTAAACACTTTAATAGTAGGTTAAATGACTGAGGGAAGCTTATTACTTGTTTTGCACAACATTTGTCCAAATAATGTAGAAAAGGCACTGGTAATAATAATACGTTTTATTTGTAATAATAATTCTTTGCATTTATATACTGCGTTTCTCACTACTCAAAGCACTCAGCAATTGCAGGTTAAGGGCCTTGCTCAAGGGCCCAACAGAGCAGAGTCCCTTTTAGCATTTACGGGATTTGAACCAGCAACCTAAGTGCTAATGCAGATCCATAGCCTCAGAGCCACCTCTCCACCTACATAGCATACTAAATAGCATAGTTATGTCTATGGGTTTCACCAAGTAAAAAATCACAGAAAAAGAAAGAAATGCAACACTTAAAATATAAATAAAGCATTAAAAGGTATTGATAGAAATTGATCACTCTGAATTAATGGAAGCATGTTGAAAAAGCTAACTATAAAAAATGAAGGGTTCTTTAGATGTTCTTTAATAACAGACAGACCTAATAAATAATGTCAGCTTGTTCCATAGGAGTAGACCAATAAAGCTGAAAGCATGGTCATCCAGAGTGCAAAGCTTTGTCCATATAAGAGCCAAGAGGTTAGAAGACCCAAAACCTCAGAGAATCAAGATGTGTTTGTACAGTGAGGTGAAAGTAGTGGTAAACAGGAGCACTTACACATTTATGAAAAAAAGAAGGAGGATCTGAAAGTGAATCCTGTCATTAATAAGCAAAACTAGTGTTTTATCAGTATGCTTTTGTGAATGTGTTTTGGACATGGTGCAGCCTTTGGGTGGTTTTTAGGTGAAGACTATCAAATCCAGAACTGCATTAGTCTAAAAGGGATGAGATAAAAGAAGGAACCAGTTTTTCAGTGGCATGCACAGATAAGGACAATATACTGTACATTTTACTCAGTTCCCTAAATGATAAAAGGAGGTTTTTACAAAATGAGGCAGTGCGGCTTTGAAAAGAAAGTGAAGGTTCAATTTTGACCCCAAGATATGTAGTCAAGAAAAAAAAGAGAAATCACATGTTATTATTAGAAATATGCATAACAGTAGACTTTATTCAAAGTCATCCAAACTTTGAGAGGCTCAGTTTAAACCAATACTGACATCAGGAGAAGTCTGAATAAAAATGTGTGTGTCATCAGAGCATAACAATAGAAGGAACTGGTTTTAACCAAGGACAACATATAGATCGCAAATAGCACTAGGCCAAGTACTGACCCAAAGGTGGATTTTATGTTTTCCAATGGTAACATACTCTTTCCATTCAGTAAGATAACAGCTGAACCAAACAATAAAGGACCAATGATTCCAATAAATCTCAGGTAATGCAGATAAATGCTGTGATCTGTAGTATCAAAAGTAGCAACAAGGTCAAACTGTTATAGGGTGTCACTCACACACGCGTGTGTTGGGAGACAACCTCAGAGATCATGTAATGGTTGTTGCACTCCGAACCAGAGAGTGGCACTGTTGCCTAATGCCTTTTCTGTTCCTCCCTCTGTAGAATGGATGATTGAAAGTCCTTCTACATATGACGTCACTTCCAGTTCCCATCCTACTGAACCAGCCCTTTCTCGGTCCTACCATACCTCCATCTTGGATCAGTCTGAAGAAGGCTCCCATTTGAATAAGAAGTCATTTATTATTTTCTTTTTTGCAAACTTCCTTTTTATTTGCCATCACAATATACAGGGTTCACTTTGGTGTTCCAAACCTTTTAATGTGTCTCTTTGTTTTCATTACAAGGGTTAAGGCAAAAAGTGGCAGATATGCCAGATCACAAAAGTACTGTGAATCTGAGGGCAGCAAAAGTGTATTGGAGATGAAATTACAGTCCTCAGTCTGTGCCACTAAACTGTAGGGGTAAATAGTAATGCAACTAAAAATAAAGACATGTAATGGTTATAGAAATCTATATATTTTGATTACTATTTACTTGCATTTTTCATAATCCACAACAAAACAGGAAGTCTGCAGGACAGTAAAATACTCCTCAGAGTGCATATATCTCCAAACAGGTTCTTATCTAGGCACAGCAGTGAAGAAAGGAGCACATGAGAAAGTAGATGTTAACTTGAAATTAAAACACCAGTTAAAATTCACTAAGCAGTGACCAGAACATGTCAGTAGGCTGTTTTTTCTCTCATAAGAAATGCCACAGATAAGAAAAAGGCCATTTAGCCCCTCAGGCTTGTTTGACTATTGTGGAAGGAGATCTCCGAGGACAGGAATAGTTCAATCAATCAGTCTTTATTCAGTCAATGATAAGTACATGGATTCTACGTTCCAAGGCAGAAGAGCAAAGTTCGGCTTTTCAGTCAGCTTTTAAAATTTTCTCTGTCTCCCTTTCTCTTACTTCTAAAAAAGGATAATATCGTTTATCTATGCATTTTATTTTATATTCCGCATATCTGCCAACTGTTTCTGTTTTATGTACGTGTCAGAGGGGCCCAAAAGATGGAAACGTCATCTTTCTTGTTTCTAACAGACACGTTCCTAGGAAAGGAAGTTACCCTACGTTAGCTTATTAATAACCTTTTACTATAGCAGAACAGCTTTTATCCCTTCGTAGCTTGCAAGTAGTTTTTTTCTTTCACATTTCTAACTAAGATGTCCCAATATTTCATTCAAATACTCTTAAATGTTGTTCAGGTTTCCGCTTCAACTACATGACTTGGTAGTTTAATTTCAAATCCCAAACCTTTTTGTGTGAAGTAGTGCTACCATCTGAAAGGAGTAGTCTGTCCAAAGATGATATTTTTTATGCATTAGATGAAACAGGAACACTGTAATGACCAATACTGGACAACAGCAAACAATATCTAAAACATCAATGAAAAAATCTCTAGTTACTTGTGTTGTATAATCCACATTTCGTGTCATCCAGTTGTATACTCACAAAGTGCAATCTATTTTTTTAATAGAATAATGTTAAATAAGCTCCTTCTAAAAATGAAAGTAGTCAACAAACAGACTTTTCACACAGGATCAGATGAATTGAAGACCTGTGTCTCCTGCACATTCATTGGTCAAGAGTGACCTATACCTCCTGGATACAGTAAGTGATTAAATTACAATTGCATTGGCGGAGTGGTGGCTCTGAGGTTAGGGATCTGCACTGGCAATCGGAAGGTTGCCAGTTCAAATCCTGTAAATGCCAAAAGGGACTCTGCTCTGTTGGGCCCTTGAGCAAGGCCCTTAACCTTCAATTGCTCTGTCCTGGGTATGACATTAATCTTCATCCATCCCTGCATGTAGGCCCTCCAACCTGCAGGGAAAAACATTGGGGTTGGTGTCAGAATTGGCACTCCAGCCACCATAAAAAACCTCCCAGTGTTCCATTCCATCTGAACTAGTGTGGTGCTGAGGTATCGCCCATTGCATGGCTGCACTCGGGTCTGGATCCTGAGTTGGTTTGTCGTGTGGTGGGTGCAGCAATGCACTGTATCAGTGTGTGCTCTCTCTGAAGAGACAAATGAAACAAATAAGATCAACAAGTACATTTTATAATTAATGTAAAACAATTTTTCTCATACTATATAGTTTAAGAGGCACATAACTGTCAAAAGGTAACAGCTTTACAAAAGTACAATAAATGAAGAATGACATTACGTTATAAATAACTTGTGTATGATGTTAACATGTACATTCAAAAAAATGAATAAAATAAAAAAGATTATATACAAATGTGCCCTGCGGTGGGCTGGCACCCTGCCCGGGGTTTGTTTCCTGCATTGTGCCCTGTGTTGGCTTGGATTGGCTCAGGCAGACCCCCGTGACCCTTTAGTTGGGATATAGCGGGTTGGATAATGGATGGATGGATGGATATACAAATATGACAAGAATAAATAATTGAAATGACAGAATGTGAGTCAAGGCAAAGAATGTATTTAAGCATCAATAATTATAAGAAAAAAACAAGATATTATGTATACACTGAATATAATTATATATACACATTTACTGAGAAAATATGTATTAACACTCAACTAATACTGGGTAGGGCCTCCTTTTGCTTTTAAAATTGCCTCAGTTCTTCATTCATGGATTCCACAAGATGTTGGAAACATGTTTGAGATTCTGGTCCATGCTCATATGATTACATCACTCAGATTCATCAGATTTGTCAGCTGCACATTCATGAAGTGCATCTCTTGTTCTACCACATCCCAAAGATGTTCTACTGGATTCAGATCTGCTGACTGGAAGGTCATTGAAGATCACTGAACTCATTGTCATGTTCATGAAACCATTCGGAGACAAATTTTGCTGTGTAACATGGCAGGTTTTCATGCTTCAAGTAGCCATTACAAGATGGATACATTGTGGCCATGAAGGGATAGCAATGATTGATTGGTATTAACAGGTTCAATGTGTACCAAGAAAACATTTCCCACACCATTACATCACCACCTCCAACCTGTTGGTTGACATAAGACAGGCTGGGTACATGGATTTGTGCTGTTGACCATAAATTCTAACCTTACTCTCAGTCTGCCTCAGTAAAACTCAAGATTCATCACAACAGGTGTGGAACGAGCCCTGGACACAGACAGGTAGACATGTTCTTAATGCACCACACATGTTTATAACACAAGGTATTTACAACTAAAATGAAGCACAACCCAGTGCCCCAGCACCAATCACCCCTCAAGTCCTGGCCTTTCACAATGCGTTTGTCTTCTTCTGACCGCCTCCACTCCTCTCCTCCGAGCTCTGTCCTCTTCCACCCAACTCCAGCCATCAAATGGAGGGAGGCGGCCCCTGATATACACGCCCGGATGTGCTCCAGGTGTTTCCCGACACTCCTCCATGGACACTTCCCTGTGTGGTGTCCCCGGTCCTCTTACCCCCAGCACTTCCAGGTGTGGCAGAAGTGCTGAGGTCCAGGGCTGCAAAGGCACCGGGGCGCCCCCTGGCGGTGACCACATGGCCCCTACAGGGTTTAGCTTCAAAGCTCTGTACCCGTGGCCCCCAAAGTAACCAGGGTGGTTGCCCCCTCGTGGTCTGGAGGAGGCGCGAGCCCTCCTCCTGTCCTCTTGGGTGTCCCAGCTGGGTACCACCCCCAGCCATGTGCCACACAAGCTACTCTTTTCCAGTCTTAATCTATCTAGTGTTGGTGAGCCTGTGCCCACTGCATCCTCAGCTTTATGTTCTTGGCTGGCAGGAATGGAACCCAACGTGGCCTTCTGCTGTTGTAGCCCATCTGCCTTAAGTCTCGATGTGTTGTGCATTCTGAGATTTTATTTTTTTGCTTACTGCAGTAGTACAGAAAGGTTATCTGAAGTACCATATTCTTTCTGGCAGCTTGAACCAGCCTGGTCATTTTCCTCAGACCTCTGCCATTAACAAGGTGTTTCCATCCACAGAACTATTGCTTACTGGATTTTTTTTTTTTTTTTGTTTTTTGCACCATTCTGAGTAAACTCTTGTGCACAAAAATCCCAGGAGGTTAACAGTTACAGAAATACTCCAAAAAGCCCAGCTGACACCAACAATCCTGCCACAGTCAATGAAAAAATATAGTAAAATTAACTGAAGATAATGACCTGTATCTGTATAGTTATATGCATTGAGTAGCTGAAATATGATTGGCTGATCAGATAATTGTATGGATAAGCAGGCATACAGGTGTTCCTAATAATTATCTCAGTGAGTTTATACATATACCAAAATTAATAGTTTTGGATTTATTATTATTATTTTCTTTTTCTGCTGAGGGTCTTAGCGGCAACAGACTAAACTGGTCAGACCAAACATCATTAATTGAAGCAGCAGTCTCAGGCTTATAAAAACAAAAACAACAGCTAAAAAAGAAATTATCTACACATCCATCAAACTTGCTTAATTCAGTTCATTGCCTAAAGACATTAAAAAGCCATCCCCAAAATCTGTCAAGTGCAGTATCAGTAAAATGCTTTCCTTCCGCAAGTGTTCAAAAGCCGCTGAATACACAAGACTTAATAATTTATTTCTCATGCTCTCGCCTCGACTTCATCGAGTGAACTTTGAAGATAATGCCTCTTGGGGCCCTGAACTGTCTACAGAATTCATCATGTTTACCACTGCCTCTTTTCTGCTCTCACTTTGAAGAATACCAGCCATGGACACAGAGGGGATTTACACATCTCTGGAGAAGCACTCTGTTGACACCTATGCAACAGCAGGACAGTCCCGGCAGAAAAGAGCAGCTGTGCAGCCAGGGGGTACATATCAGGATCTTCAGGTCTACCCAAAGAAACTTAACTCGTATTGACTGACTGACAAACCGATTTGGCTTTCTATCTATCTATCTATCTATCTATCTATCTATCTATCTATCTATCTATCTATCTATCCAGGGGAAATGTAGTGCTCCAGAGTCCACAGTTAAAAGTCATATGATAAGTTACTGTCTGCGTGGAGTCTGCACATTCCTCACACCTTTGTGGATTTTTCTCTGAATATGCTAGTTTTATAGCCACATCATAAAGATGTGCATATTAGGTCAATTGACGGCTCTAAAATGGTTCCATGTGAATGCAGAAACTGAAATATTGAGCATGACTGATTCTTGACTTATAGGTTTCTATGCCCATTATTATCATATGTATAGAGTATACTGAAATGATTATTTTCATGTGTTATCAATATGCAACACAGAACCTTGACTAATGATTTAGTTATCTTACCTTGAAATCATTGCTTTCCTTACTTTAAATAGGTACCTTAATGCAAACCTTCTGTTTTCCTTTCCTGAAAAACCTCAGAATTCATATTTAAACTGTTATTTGAGTATTTTGGGGTTGTGTGTTTTTTGCAAATGATTCCCTAAAACTAAATTTTTAGGTGTAACAAGGCACTCTTTCCACTCCAACCTAAGCTCAGTATTATTGACTGTTTTGATCTAATGATGAGAGATGTTTCTCTGTATCTCAATTTAATACATAGACATGCAGGTTTTAGTACATAGGCTGGATAATTATGTTGGCCTATTGGCCTCAGGGCTCAGTTTTGGGTCCAATTATTTATTCTCTCTCTGTGCAGCATGACTCTTCCCATGAAGTCAGTACACGGATTGGGAGAGCATAGGGGGTCATGAGGTCGCTGGAAAGGGGTGTGTGGCGCTCCCGATATCTATGGAAAAGGACGAAGGTCCAAGTCTTTAGAGTCCTGGTGCTTCCTGTCCTGCTATATGGTTGCGAGACACGGACGCTATCCAGTGACCTGAGGTGAAGATTGGACTCCTTTGGTACTGTGTCTCTCCAGAAAATCCTTGGGTACCATTGGTTTGACTTTGTGTCGAATGAGCAGTTGCTCACGGAGTCCCGAATGAAGCACATTACCTGCATTGTGAGAGAGACTCAGTTATGGTACTACGGCCATGTGGCACATTTCCTTGAGGGATCCAGCTTGTAAGATTCTCATTGTTGGGGACCCGAGTGACTGGACCAGGCCAAGAGGTTGCCAACGTACAGTAACACCTTCCTGCGGCAGATAGAGGGTCATTTCCAGAGGGTGGGGCTGGACTGTGTGTCTGCCTGGTGGGTTGCCAACCAGGATCCCGAGTTGTTTCGTCATGCAGTGGGGGCAGCAACGCACTGTACCAGTGCATGCTCCCCAACTTGACTTGTAAAGCTTGTTGGGGATTTAATGCTATGTCTACAATTACATCATTAAGTAAACTACTTCATGGATAGAATATACTTGATAAATGAAAATGATTTGTCCTTAAACTTAATAAGTTAAAGAAATCCTGTTAGAGGGTGGTAGCTCTGTGAGTACTAAGGCAGTTGACCTGATCCTGCAGGGATATGACGTATTATATATGTACATTAGTGGACAGATGGATAAACCTATTATATAAAACTCATTGTTTTCCAATATTATTTTTGTTTGTGTGTTTTAGAGGTTATTGTTAAACAAATTACAATACTTGCTATTTTTCTTGTAATGTTTATGCCATTTTATTGAGTTTGTTTATTGATTTAGAGGTTCATACATTCATATTTGTTTTCTTTTTTGCTCTCATGCCATTCTTCTTTACTTTGGTCTATCTATCTATCTATCTATCTATCTATCTATCTATCTATCTATCT
>JANRMT010062807.1:30039660-30053687 GCA_026402145.1 Polypterus bichir lapradei
TTCTTTCTTTCTTTCTTTCTTTCTTTCTTTCTTTCTTTCTTTCTTTCCATTGTACTAATCAAGAATACTCTCATTTGCACTCTATACAGAACCACATCTACACTGATTATTTCTTTCTTTTGTTTTCTTTCTAATTATAATTTAATTCATGTGTTATCTTCATTTTTTGTACTTTTTAATTGTGTTTCCTTACTTGCTTACTGAGTTTGTCTTTGTTATTATTTCTGCTTATTATTTTCCATTTCTCAGTTTTATACTCTTCTATCAAGACATTTTTATCATGCTGCCTACAACTAATGCGTACGATGCTCCTTTTTCTGTTCTTAAGCGTGCTGCTATTACTGTATGTCAGACTTTGTACACACATTGCAGTAGTCTGATTGCTGGGCGATGGTGCAATGCTACTTCATATAAGAGGGTGCATCCTAAACATGAAAAAGTTGAAAAAAGTGGAAGATACATGTGGCTCAGGAAGTGTGTATTAAGTAAGATTAAGCAACAGTAGAGAAAAGTAAAAATAAACAGAGAATGACTTAGGAGTGGTAAATTAGGTAGAAGCTTCTTTGTAAAATAATTCTGAAGTAACGAATGGGAAGAGAAGAATAAAAAGGTGAAATATTTAAAGGTGCTACAAGACAAAGATGAATAAGATAGAGTTAAATGTGTTTATGTTTAGTAACAAAGTTGGCTTATTGGAGAAGCCCAAACACTAGCTTTGCTCGATGATGACAGCCAATGCCCACTCTCCTTCCAGTGCTCTGTATGTATTTGTGCTGTTACTGCCTATGTGTGTTCAAAATGATCTCACACAGTGTAATAGTTCAACTAGAGCCAATTCCAGCTATGCTTATTAGTCTGTGCTTCAACAGTTTATATGTTCTACTCCATTTTAACACAATCAGACACTGTAGAAGAGACTGGGAGGTAAGCCTAATACAAGACTAGAGATATCTAAATATTTTTGAGTTTTTTTCTTATTTTATTAGAATAGCAGTGGGCTAAAAGCAAAATGAACCCGACCCAGTAGGCCAGCCCATCTCAAGGGTCGCTGTCTTACATTACTACATTAACTTAACTCTCTGCTGGCTATTAAAAGATCTACAGTGTTACTTACAAACAGCCAGAGTAACATTTATTATGTTATATTGTGAGAGAGCATGGTTTTTTATGCAGGTACTCCAGATTTCTCTTTCATATTTGAGGCTTATCTCAGAACTACAAAGCTCAAGGTTCCAGTGAGGGCTGCTATCAAAGTAAGCCTTACCCCAAGGTTTAGAGGCTGGCTTCTGACCTGCACAGGCTCAACAAAAATGGGTAAAAGTTTCAATACTGGTAAATCTCAGAAGGAAGATTGCAATCCAGAATTTAATTATTTAAGAAGTCGAAAAAACTACAGAATCAAAATACAGAATTTATAATGATTAAAAAAAAAAATCAAACGTCAAACAGAAGCTGAAAGACAGATGTAGGAAATTAATGGTGCAATGTTAGCCCTATGGCTTTTACAGGCTTACTGTATAAGGCCTCAGAGAAATTCCATACCTGCAGCATTAGGCTTAACATAAAGTGGACAAGAAAACATGCAGGTAATAAGCAAAACAATATTCATAAAGAAATAACATTAAAAAAGAAATAAAAAAAGAAAACATAATTAATAGCAACGGCTGTGCTGTCACCCTGTGGTCAGGAGAGTTTTCCTGAGCTCATTCAGAAGTAACGTCTGGGGCATGATGCCTCTCTAGCAAATCACCCATTACACTGACATTTTTTTCTTAACTAAAAAAAACACATACATGTTTAATTCTGTATTTTTAAATGTTTTATTTTCAGTGAAAGAAAATTCATAATCATTCCATTGATAATTGAGAATAAAGATTAGCCTTAAAACTGTTGCATAATAATGTTTTTTGAGTTTATTTGTAAAATAGGCAGTAACCATACTTAATTAGATTTAACAGTTTTAAGAAATATGGCTGTCTGGACATTTAGTTTTGTTTACATATTCTATGTATACTGTATATTTATATATTTCATTCTTTATATTGTCTGTAGGGTGGCACGGTGGTGCAGTGGTAGTGCTGCTGCCTCGCAGTTAGGAGACCCGGATTCGCTTCCTGTGTCCTCCCTATGTGGAGTTTGCATGTTCTCCCCGTGTCTGCGTGGGTTTCCTCAGGTGCTCCGGTTTCCTCCCACAGTCCACAGACCTAGTGGGTGGGTGTGTGTGCCCTGCGGTGGGCTGGCACCCTGCCTGGGATTGGCTCCAGCGGACCCCCGTGACCCTGTAGTTAGAATATAGCGAGTTGGATAATGGATGGATGGATTTTATCTGTAACAGCTACTCATACAGTACAGATTAATACAGACTGAGTCTGGCTTGTTTTCCAGATCACTATCACTCACAGAAAACTGCAACCGAGATAAACATCTACAACACTCTCTGTCAGCAAGGAACTGGACACACCAAACAAACCACAGAACGTACCTCTCAAGGTGAGGCTAATAAAATCAAATATAGGTAGTAAGACTTCTGTCTCACTGCAGTGAGGTTTATCTTCAGACATACCCTCATATTTTCTCTTTAAGTGAATAAACGAAGCTGCCTACTGAAACTGGCACTGGGGCTTCTGTTTGCCATACTGGTGGTTGCCATCATCTTCCTGGTCATGTACTGTAAACACTGCAGCCCAAGGCCTATGGAGGGTGAGTATTGTGTGATCAGCAGGTCAAACTATGCCAATTGTTATTCATGATATTACACTGTTTCAAATGGGTGTGTTGCAAATTAGGATGTTTCATCCTCATTTTAATTCTCAACAATTCATTTCACCATTCATCTTTCCCGGTATATTAAAAATATTATTACCATTTCTTTTTTCTTTTTTTTTTGATTTTATTAAAATCACACAACATTCCATACAAATAAATCAATTTTTAGAAACATAAGATCGAAAACAAATCAACCCCCACCCCTGAGAAAGAGAGCTAAGCCAGCAGAGTAAAACTTAAAGCTAATGGAAATAAGTAAGTAGATGAATTAATAAGTGAATAAAGATAAATGGAGAAGAAAAATCCTCAGTGCTTTAAAAGCTTATTCTAAAATGTTACTGATCAGATCCTGCCAGGTTTTGAAAAAGTTCTACACAGATCCTTTAAGTGAGAATTTGATTTTTTCCAGTTTCAAATAGTATATAATTTATTACCATTTCTTATGAAACTTCTTTGTTTTGTCTTCAGCTTGGCTGCTGACATAGTTCATAACAATCACTCTAAATTTCTCCATCAGTTTATTTCAGTAGCATCCTGAGTATCAAATATGATCACAATATATTATCCAATAATTCATCGAGAATGTAAATTAAAGAATGTTGGTTAAAGTCATCAGTTTTGTACATACATTTCCATGCTATATTTAACTGCTTCTTTGGACATTTTTTTCTCTGTTTGTTTCTAGCAATTTTCCATTATCTTCCACCTTCCAGTATGGTCTTGGTATCATGATGATGCTGTCTGTAGCTGGCAAGATGCAAGTGAGCATAGTAGCAGCAAAGCACACAGGTGTTGGTGTCTGACTTGAATTTGGCCATTTTTCTAAAAAAAGAAATTGTCAGTTTTTCTAATATTCATCAGAAAGACTGTCTTATTATTATTTGTAGCTCATTTTCTTTTGCTATTTGCTGTTACACATTATATTTTCAGCACTTTTTTTTGCTCCATTTCCTTGATGTATCCAAGTGTTTATGTTATCCAGGGTTATTTTTCAGCATTGAGATCGTATTTGATGCAGTAGCTTGAGTAGGCAGGCACTCACATTTACTATGTAGGGCCACATGAACAAAACAAAGTCTAATACTTTTTTGAGGCACCATTTGCCAACATTATTGTTGCTATATTACTTGAGAAACCTCTGCAGCACATGTTGTGCCTTGTAATTTTTATTATTATTTATTTTTAGGTGTGATCGCATATAGTATTTAGTAGTCATAGTGGACTCTGAGCTGTCAACTTCCCGACAGTGTTCAGAAGCCATTAAGAAGGCAAACAGAATGTCAGGTTATATAGCACGATGTGTGGAGTACAAGTCCAAGGAGGTTATGCTCGACCTTTATAATGCACTGGTTAGGCCTCATCTTGAGTACTGTGTGCAGTTTTGGTCTCCAGGCTACAAAAAGGACATAGCAGCGCTAGAAAAGGTCCAGAGAAGAGTGACTAGGCTGATTCAGGGCTACAGTGGATGAGTTATAAAGAAAGATTAAAAGAGCTGAGCCTTTACAGTTTAAGCAAAAGAAGATTAAGAGGTGACCTGACTGAAGTGTTTAAAATTATGAAGGGAATTAGTCCAGTGGATCGAGACTGTTATTTTAAAATGAGTTCATCAAGAACACGGGGACACATTAGTTTTTCTTTAGTTTACTGTTTATGATGTGTATGATAGAATTCTATAATTTTGGTAATTCCTTGCTGATTTGGAATCATAAATGCTACTTCTTTGTATTTATGGGTTTACTGTGGTTTCACAAACAGATGTTTAATCCTACATTAATAAACTGGATGGCTTGGTGAATAACTGAATCACTGATATGGCATGTAAGCTGAGCAAAACTACCATTTTTAATGTTGTTCCTTGATTATCCCTAATCATGATGTAACTTTTGAAATTCTACGTACTCTCTATGTTAAATTGGGTACACTAGAACATCCATGCAACATTTCATGAACATCCACTCAGCTGTTTTGGAAAAATGCTTGGTTTTTGTGATGTTGGTCCTCCCATTGCGACCACCCAATGAAGCTCTTCAAACTCCAAGAAGCCATTATTTTAAACTGCATGAACAATAACATAAATGCAAAATTTTCTGAAAGTACACTTAGATATTTTTGATTATTGCATGATTTTCATGTTGGTTCATCATCGTACCACTAACAAGATCATGTTCACTGAATCACTGATGTGGAATGTAGCCTTTACAATAAATAGGGCCAAACCTAAACAGTATGCCAGATTCATTACTATCAGCTAAATTGTTTTGCCATGATAATGCGATTTTGTTTTGTGCCCCCATTACAACCCCATTTCACAATGGAACTAAAGTGCAGATGCTTACGAAATGAACTTGATTTGCTCATTTTGGAGTGATTCAATTTTGGCCTCGGTCCCCATTTCAACCACCCATCCCTATGAAACTTTTCAAATGCTGTGTAACCTGGATTTTAAGTTGGTTCAGCGCTATTATAAATGCAAAAGTTCAATAAGACAGAGCCAGCCATTTTGGAATAATGTACAGTTTTTGGGTTCCTCCCCATTTCAAACACACTCCATGGTTACATTTTTGAAACGCCACATACCAGGGAGGTTCACAGTGGCTGCAGGTTTTCACTTTTCATTTATTTACTACAAAAGCAATATTTTTTGTGCTTTGTTTTACTTAACTTGTTTGAATTCAGAATCTTTAATAATTCCTATTTTAAACAGTTCCATTAAGTGTCCACAAAGACAATTGGAATAAGCTACCAATTAGTGTAGTAGACAGTAAGACTTTAGGGATTTTCAAAACTCGACTTGATGCTTTTTTGGAAGAAATAAGTGGATAGGACTGGTGAGCTGTGTTGGGCTGAATGGCCTGTTCTCGTCTAGAGTGTTCTAATGTTTTAGTCTGAGAAGCAATTATTGAAATAACCATGTATGTCTTTCTGTTCACATGAAACAACCTGGCCCACTGGTGGACCAATTTTTTTTGAAAATTTGCAAGCTTATTCTTCACAAAATGTCTGTTCAATTTTCGTTGAGATATCTCAAACAGATCATGCTGTACAAAGTTTGTAAATTTCAAAATCTTTCATTGAAAAGCAGGTTAACCATAAAAGTACAAAGGCAATTATGTCAGCATATATAATACTGAATTGACTAAACTAATATGTTATAATGTTATTAATAATAATATTTATATATATTTTACAATTCTAATATTATTATAGAGACCCAATGTTATCAACATTCAGCTAAATTGTGTTTGAACTAATTAATTACCTGAAAATGGTAACTGATATAAACACAGGACAGATTTCAAAAGGGAGTGGTTGAGGTAGTGGTCTGAAACTCCAGTCCTGGAGGACTTAAGTGGTTGCAGGTTTTAATTCTAACTCTTTCCTTAATTAGTGTTCCATTTTAGCTTCTAATGAATTTATTTTGCATTAATTTTAATTGACTTGGTTATTTTGTATTAATAGTCATTTTTCTTTTGTTTATTATTCAGTACTAATCTACTGAGTATATCTTAAAAAATGTTATGTTTAAGAAAATCGAAAAACAGTTGCAGACCCCTCACCATTAACACAAATCAATCAATGCCATTTTTCAATTACTTGAATTGGAATCTGATGGGTTTGAAAGCTTCTTAGCCACCACAAGCCTATTTAAGTTAAATTTCTAACTATATGACACTGCAAAGTGCTGTTAAAAACTATATGCTTAATTTAATCCACTAACGCATGTCATTTTTGAATATGACTTACTTTTAACAAACAAAAATGTTAAATGCTCCAACTTTCATACCAGTTAACTTAGTTGCCAAACACTCCTCAATGTTACGCAAAGCTTGTTTTAATTTATGCCACTAATAAAACTATGAACCACCTGAATGGTGTCCTGTTTTCGTGGTTTGCCCGGCAGAATCAGCCATAGTGAGGAATGTTACCAGTTCCACAGCATGGCAGCCGGCATTAGTTTAGAACTGAAATTATGTACCTTTGACATACAGCAATATAACACCACAAAAAAAAAAAAATAAAATAAAATTGTAAGCATTTTATGACACAACACTGATATCAGGTTAAATTTAATTTCACTTATCGTCTGACCCTTGCTTAGACCAATGCATAAATAGCCAAGAATGAGGTAGCGGACCATTAGATGGAACATTAATTCATTCACACACCAACATCAACACTTTTAGAACGATTTAAGACGTTAATTAAAATAGTCCATATCTCCTAAGGATTTGGAGGGAAATTAGAGTATGCACACTTTCCATACACAGGTAGAACATACAAAATTCATACAGTCAGTGACCAGGCCAAGATTTGAAACAAAATTTGGAAATTCAAAATATTGACAACAACAGGGCTTAAAGTTCTTCAGAGATTCCTTTCTAGCTCTACATTTGTACAATGCATTTAGATGGCCATGCAGTATTAAAGTGAAAAAAGTGTTTGTTCACAGTCCTAATATTGGACTGAAGTTTGATTTTGAGTAAACATTCCATAAAGTTACCCAACCAGCTCAAAGATTTCTTTGTGTTCTTGTTCTACAGGAAGTACTTGTCATAGCTGCCCAGACAGCTGGCTGTTGTTCAACTCCAAATGTTACTTTTTTTCCACTAATAAAATGAACTGGACCTCAAGTCGTGATGACTGCATCTTGCAGGGTGGAAAACTGGTTATTATACAGAGTTTGGAGGAACAGGTACGCCCTTCCTCACTGTAGGTTTCAGGCAGAGCTCATTAATGGCAGAAACAGAGAACAGTGAAAAAAATACAATAGCTAATTAAAGAGATTGTTCCATTCATCCAGATTTTGATGGTAAAAGGGTTGGGGTGGAGCATTAAATAGCATGGCTGACTCACTGGATTTTTTTTTTATCTCATTAGACATTTGTAAAATCCTTCACTTCGCTCAAAGGAGGAGAAAACATGTTAAACTGGATTGGACTGACAGATGTGGATAATGAAGGTCAATTTCAGTGGATAGATGGGACCTATCTTGATAAGAATATCAGGTATGACAGACCAGCATACCAAGCTTTAGGTATTCTGGTTAAAGATTCAATATACAGTACCATATGAGAATCTGTCTTATTGAATGAAACAAGGACTCAGGGGCCTCCATTCCAAACATGAATAAATCAAATAATCTTTGTTGGGACAGGGAGCTTTTGCTTGGGGTAACGGACAAAAAAAATAATTTTAAATAATACAAATTTCTCCAGATCTATAAACACCCTTGCTGCATGTTTGCTGACACACTTATGAAGAAACAAATTGTTTGCCAAATTGGTGTAACATGAATGTGATCCATCATCTGTGTTATTTTTAGGTACCGTTGAAATGAATACATTATTAAAGAATTAATAGGACTTATGCTAAGGGCTCATTTATTGGAAATCCAAACACTGTAAAATCGAAAAAAGCAGTGTGGGTAAAACTTTTCCCAAGAAGGGATTCAAGAAAGAGTTTCATATAAAAATGCTCTGATTAAACAAAAGCATTCTGTAGTAATATGGATGTAGTCTAATGAATCCTTGGACACCATTTTTAGGAAATGAATAAAGGTTAATTGGTATAAAAATAAGATTTTTTACACATAAGTCACATTACATGTAACCAAAGAACGACACAGAAATGCAACCAGACAGTAAAAGTATATATTTTTTAACTCCACGGCAGATTTTGTAGACATAATACAAAAACAAATGAATCAAATGTTATATTAATTGAATATTATACTTGCTATTAATTACACACTTAACACCAGAATAGAGCATAACCAAGGAAGAGAAAATATCTACTTACAGGTTGAGCGGTACAAATATCAGGGTGGATGCCAGATGCACACACGCAGCAAAGAACAGATGGATGAAAACTTACAACTCAGTGCTTGTGGAGTTCAGCCAGGATATGTTCAGTATAACTTGTTTGAGTTTGTCTCTACCCAAACATCCTCCATAGTGAACAAACTTGCCAGTATATGAATAACCAGTCTGGGCAAGAAACATAATCATGGTGGCTGGAAGGGCAACCTTTGTACTTAAATACAAGAGTACTCCTTTCTCATTACAAGTTGTTAATGGATGTACCTAGCAGTCTAATAGGGTGGGCACATCCTCCTTAGCCTGAGGCCTACTCAAAATAAGGGGTCTTCAAAAAGTGAGCCAGAACAAGTTTAGAACTGAAATTACATTTCAGTTAGGTCATTACAGTTAGGTCAAGATTTTAACTGGTGTGAATTTGGGTGACTTTATCAATGTTTACTGAAGTTGCAATATTAGTGTTATGTGCACAGGAAAAAAATTCTCTGGTAGAAGGGATCTCTGATTGATTATCCTGAAATTTAATTTACAACACTGTTTGCTGATAGGTATTTTTTTTTTTGGTTCATGACGATTAGTGTTCACTCCAGAGTGCCAGTTAAAACACTTGCTGAGGATTCAGGTAGACCATAAAAACATGCACAAATATATTTACATATCTGCAAATAAATTAAGAACAGAGAATAACTTACTAAATTACAAAAATGACCACTAGATGTCAGGATTGTATTACAAAACATTCTAATTGGAAACTTGCTATTAGTATAGTAAATTTGAAAGAACAGAAGTTAATTACTAATAATTTAAATGTATTAATACCAACAAACTCAATTTAAGGCATTACATAAACATTGCAACATTTAAATACTCCTGATATAAACATTATTGTCTGTACACATCACTAATGAAAACCTTATTTCTTGTTACTGTGCACTAAAAAATGCACTTAAAGGAGTGTAACCTTTTCAATGTATAACAAATAGGTAATACAGGCTTTGGACTTCAAACCCTGTGGTTGTGCGTTCAGATCCCGCTACTGACACTGGCACTGTGTGACCCTGAGCAAGTCACTTGACTTGCCTGTGCTCTAATTTGAAAACCAGAAGATATGTAACCAATTGTGTTTTAAATGTTGTAGGACACCTTGGATAAAGGTGTCAGCCAAATAAGTAAATGTAAATGTACTACATGTGTATAGCTTTCTCTCAACTGACATCCCATAATAATGAGATACAGGCTGAAGCCAGACTGATAGCATATAACAATACCACCCCTGCATTCATAGAGAGTAAAGGATGATACTTACTTGTGTGGTGATAAATAAATAATTCATGATTCAATAAATCATTATTACTGTATTGAATAAATAAAGAATATCCTTATTCGCAAACTGAGTAAACTCATAGACATTTAACACTAGAATCCCTGAAGCCTGCGAAAAAACTTATAATCCTGGGTCACTTTAAATTCCTTTGCACCTCTTCATCAGCGTCTTTTGTTTTGCAAATGTGTCAATCAGCACAAGCAGCAAGCAGCTTGCTATCCCATCCCCCCTCCTTTTAGGTTCAACAATTCCTGCCTTGCATTTCCTGTCATCCTACATTTACAGAGATCTTTGTAGACATGGAACACACATGAAATGCATGTGGTCCAAATAATGATATATTTTTTTACCCTATACAACTCTAGGCACCTCGCACCACAATAAAGAGAATTGAGCTGGGAGTAGTTTGTGACTGACTTGAGCTCCGTCATTTTGTAGATGGGATAGCAGGCTGCTTGCTGCTTGTGCTGATCGACACATTTGCAAAACAAAAGACGCACATGGAGAGGTGTGAAGGAATATTTAAGGTGGCCCGGGATTACAAGCTTTTTTAAAGGCTTCAGGGATTTTAGTGTTAAGTGGTAACAGTTGGTTATCCAGTCCAACCTAATCCCATGTTCTGCAGTGAGGTGTACTTGCTTCAGCACGAGTGTAGATGAATTATTGCTTTGCCTGTTATAAGAGGATGTTGAACAAGTAAAAGGGGAAAAGCAAATAAAGTCTACAGGCTGAAGTAGCTGATCTCAAGGTTAAAACAAAACAGTAAACTAATTCTGTGTTGAAGTCACACAGAATGTTTTTATTTTACATTGTAAGATCGATGAGTACACGTACTTGCCACTGGTTTTCAATAAATAAATGTGTACAGCATGCTGTAGTCAAAATAGTTCAATGAAAGTTAATTTATCCTGAGAAATTGTCATGGACAATTTGTGTGCCAAATTTCAACAAAATGGATTGGACTGCTAGTCTCGTTGTTTCATGTGGACAGATGCAGACAGAGAGACAGTTGGACACGCAGATCATAGACAGACATGGCTATCATGGTGCTAGTACTATAGCAGCATATAAAAACACACCAAAAACACATATAATGTTATTATTTATCTTCTTGTTTCAAACAGTTTTTAAGTGTAATACCATACAAGGGACTGATGATAAAAATTTGATCAGTTGATGTTAATGTGGTATCCATCAGGAATTAGGTGTGGGGCTGCAGTTATTTTTTAGTTAATATAAATTATGGAGCTATGTATGCAGCTGAAAAATAAGTTTGTAAACAAAACCAAACTGAGCAGACAGATGGATAAACTATAATAAACATTATAGGAGGAAACAAACATAATTCTTACTTAGGGACAGAAGAAGTTTAATGCAAATAAATATAAGATTTTGCATACAGAAAATATTAAATCAATTACGCAATGGAGATCAGGAGGCAAGTGTTCACATTCTGGAAGGCTCAGGACCAGGAGGGTTTCAACGATGACAGACTCATGGATTTGTCTTCATTTTTTGGAAAAGCTTAGCTATTAGCTAAACAAACAGGCTTGATGGACTGTTTGAAATTTGACTCATGTTTCAAATTTCTTACGTTGACTTATTAGTTATAGTGGATTAATTGATGTCCACAACCAGACAATGTGCCAAAGCAATTCCAAAGGCTAATGAGATGTTAGTTTTTTTAAAGTTTTTTCCTACTTTCTGTAATTACCTAGAGTACATGCACACGTCTGGTCAGGTCAAGCTGGAAAGCATGCACTTAATACAGCACGTTGTAACACCCACAACACAACAAAATAGCTCACATGGACAGCATACCAGACTTCACAAATCTGAAATTATTGATTTAGGAAAGTGTTGTCTTTCCTCCCATAGGAATTTGAAGATTTGGAGACAGGGTGTTCCCTTTGAATGAAATCACAGCTAAATGATGAAATAATTGGCTAATACATATATCTCTTCTATACAGTGCATCCGGAAAGTATTCACAGCGCATCACTTTTTCCACATTTTGTTATGTTACAGCCTTATTCCAAAATGGATTAAATTCATTTTTTTTCCTCAGAATTCTACACAAAACACCCAATAAAGACAACGTTAAAAACGTTTACTTGAGGTTTTTGCAAATTTACTAAAAATAAAAAAATTAAGAAAGCACATGTACTTAAGTATTCACAGCCTTTGCCATGAAGCTCCAAATTGAGTTCAGGTGCATCCTGTTTCCCCTGATCATCCTTGAGATGTTTCTGCAGCTTCATTGGAGTCCATCTGTGGTAAATTCAGTTGATTGGACATGATTTGGAAAGGCACAAACCTGTCTATATAAGGTCCCACAGTTCATGTCAGAGCACAAACCAAGCATGAAGTCAAAGGAATTGTCTGTAGACCTCCGAGACAGGATTGTCTCGAGGCACAAATCTAGAGAAGGTTACATAAAAATGTCTGCTACTTTGAAGGTCTTAATGAGCTGCACAGTGGCCTCCATCATCCATAAGTTGAAGAAGTTCAAAACCACCAGGACTCTTCCTAGAGCTGGCCGGTCATCTAAACTGAGCGATTGGGGGAGAAGGGTCTTAGTCACGGAGGTGACCAAGAACCTGATGGTCACTCTGTCAGAGCTCCAGCGGTCCTCTGTGGAGAGAGGAGAACCTTTCAGAAGGACAACCATCTCTGCAGCAATCCACCAATCAGGCCTGTATGGTAGAGTGGCCAGACAGAAGCCACTCCTTAGTAAAAGGCACATGGCAGCCCGCCTGGAGTTTGCCAAAAGGCACCTGAAGGACTCTCAGACCATGAGAAGCAAAATTCTCTGGTCTGATGAGACAAAGATTGAACTCTTTGATGTTAATGCCAGGCGTCACGTTTGGAGGAAACCAGGCACTGCTCATCACCAGGCCAATACCATCCCTACAGTGAAGCATGGTGGTGGCAGCATCATGCTGTGGGGATGTTTTTCAGCGGCTGAAACTGGAAGACTAGACAGGATAAAGGGAAAGATGACTGCAGCAATTTACAGAGACATCCTGGATGAAAACCTGCTCCAGAGCGCTCTTGACCTCAGACTGGGGCAACAGTTCATCTTTCAGCAGGATAACGACCCTAAGCACACAGCCAAGATATCAAAGGAGTGGCTTCAGGACAACTCTGTGAATGTTCTTGAGTGGCCCAGCCAGAGCCCAGACTTGAATCCGATTGAACATCTCTGGAGAGATCTTAAAATGGCTGTGCACCGACGCTTCCCATCCAACCTGATGGAGCATGAGAGGTGCTGCAAAGAGGAATGGGAGAAACTGGCCAAGGATAGGTGTGCCAAGCTTGTGGCATCATATTCAAAAAGACTTGAGGCTGTAATTCCTGCCAAAGGTGCATCGACAAAGTATTGAGCAAAGGCTGTGAATACTGATGTACATGTGATTTCTCAGTTTTTTTATTTTTAATAAATTTGCAAAAACCTCAAGTAAACTTTTTTCACGTTGTCATTATGGGGTGTTGTGTGTAGAATTCTGAGGAAAAAAATGAATTTAATCCATTTTGGAATAAGGCTGTAACATAACAAAATGTGGAAAAAGTGATGCGCTGTGAATACTTTCCGGATGCACTGTATATTAAAATTATATGTTAGCTAATTATATATATATCTATACTAATAAAAGGCAAAGCCCTCACTCACTCACTGACTGACTGACTGACTGATTGACTGACTGACTGACTGACTGACTGACTGACTCATCACTAATTCTCCAACTTCCCGTGTAGGTAGAAGGCTGAAATTTGGCAGGCTTATTCCTTACAGCTTCCTTACAAAAGTTGGGCAGGTTTCATTTCGAAATTCTACGCGTAATGGTCATAACTGGAAGGTATTTTTCTCCATTTACTGTAATGGAGTTGAGCTGGACCGCCGTGGGGGCGGAGTTTCGTGTGACATCATTACGCCGCCCACGTAATCACGTGAACTGACTGTCAACGCACTATGTAGAAAACCAGGAAGAGCTCCAAAATACGCTGAACAAAACATGCATTATATAATTGAGAAGGCAGCGAAACATTAAGAAGCGAGCGAGTGACATACTACCATATTCATCAGTACAGCTACTTCGGAAACAAAGCGAGGTATAAAC
>JANRMT010062807.1:30058687-30072511 GCA_026402145.1 Polypterus bichir lapradei
ACTCCATCGCAGATTTTAAATGTAAGCATATCTAAATATATAATCACAGATTTTTCGCTGCTTCGCGGATTTCTGCGGGCAATGGGTCTTTTAATTTATGGTACATGCTTCCTCAGTTTGTTTGCCCAGTTGATTTTATACAAGGGACGCTATTGGCGGATGGCTGAAAAGCTACCCAATCAGAGCATGTATTACGTATTAAATAAAACTCCTCAATGATATATGATATGCTTCCCACGTGGTGCTTGATTGTTTGCTTTTCTCTGTCTCTCTCACTCTCTCTGCGGCTGACGGAGGGGGTGTGAGCAGAGGGGCTGTTTGCACAGAGGCTGTTTGCCTAGAGGATACGGACGCTTCTCTAAAAAATGCCGCTTTATCGCGGTGCTTCGGCATACTTAAAAGCCCAAAAGCACGTATTGATTTTTTGATTGTTTGCTTTTCTCTCGCGCTCTCTCTCTCTAACATTCTCTGCTCCTGACATGCATTCTTTGAAGAGGAAGATATATTTGCATTCTTTTAATTGTGAGAAAGAACTGTCATCTCTGTCTTGTCATGGAGCACAGTTTATACTTTTGACTAAAGGGTGTTATTTCATGTCTAGAGGGCTCCAATAATGTTAACAGTGTGGGAGAGTTTATAAGGGCTTACAATATATAAAAATAACCATACAAACATATGGTTTCTACTTCGTGGATTTTCATCTATCGCGGGGGGTTCTGGAACACAACCCCCGCGATCGAGGAGGGATTACTGTATATATATTGTGTGTGTGTGTGTGTGTGTATAAAATACTAGAGGGCACTCTCGCTCCTCTGACCCAATGGACAGACACTGACGACACGAGTTAAAAGCAGCAAGAATTTGCTTATTTGTTTTAAGTTCATCACAGTGCTTTCCAGTCACCACAGTCACAGGTAAACAGGCAATAAAGCACCACTAACCACACAAATATTTCCTTTTTTTTTTCTCTTCTTCTCCGCACCTCCCAGCAAGCATTGTCCACCTCCTCCCAGCTGTGGCTCGCTGGCTGGGTTCACGGCGGTCCTTTATATACTGTCCAACCCGGAAGTGCTTTGGCTCTTCTGCCCACCTGGCCTGCCAGCACTTCTGGGTCAGGCGGATAATGAATGTCTCCCAGTTCATCCATAGCACCCATGGCACCCAACAGGGCTGAGATACCAGGGCACCATTGTAAAACTGGGAAGCTGCCCTCTAGCATCTTGGGGGAGGCAGTGTCCTAAAAAAGCTGCCTTCCCCCATCCTTCCATATCCGGGACTGCTATATATAAAATACACTACAGATAATATAGTTTTCAAATGTGGAAAGAAATTCAGGTGACCTTTTAAAAAAATCATATTAACCCTTTCATGATTTTTTTGGACCAGTGTTTTCATCAACACAAAAGCTTGGAAACATGGAACAAATTTTTGAAAGATTATGGATCATTTGCAAGAGGCAGTTTGGAGATATTGATTTTTGTGAGACTCGCATCAGAGAATACAAATTGAAAATCTGATATCAACATTTAACATAATAAAATCTTACAGTGTGGTGTCATTTTGAATTCCTGCGATACATGAGATACAATATCATTAAATGGTATAATACCCACCATAAGCAACGGATGAGCCAGAAAGCTTTTGAAAACATTTTCTTCCAAGATTTTTTTTTTCACTTTGTGACTGGTAATATTTTACACTTAATCGAACTTAAAAGGAATCTCTGATTTTGATAATAAAGGTTCCAATTTTAAATGGAAAGGACATGACAGAAATTCTTCTGATCATCTGACAGCCCAGTCATAAGATGCAATGTGAAACGATGGCCAATAAAGCTGAAATTCAGGCTGATTCATAAATAACTCAGTAACTACAAATTGGGTTTTAAGTCAAGCCAAAATTACACAATGTATGACTAGCATTAAATGCATGGGTTTGCAGATGCTTGATATCTGATGTTTATAACAAATATAGGAAAGAGTGATAACAATGTTTATAGGAAAGATTTAAAAAAAAAAAATTATAGGTTTTGATTTTGCAATTTGCCATATCCAGTACGATGCATGGTACTGTCATGGCAGGGAAATATTGTGTCTCTGAAACCTTTAAAAATGGAACAAATGGAAAACATATCAGTAATATGTCAATTCCATGATATCAAAACTAATTCAATTATTGAGGAAGAAGAAAGTCGCCGCAGTAGAGTTTACCAAATGCAGCAGCCATTTATTATGTGAAGAAAAGTCATAATTAAACCTTAATAAGTTTATGTTATATGGGTTTGTAATTCTGTTACTTGTTTTTACTATACTATACTATACTATACTATACTATACTATATTGGTAAGCACTTTGAAAAGCACTGTATTAAATCAAATTTAGAATTTCTAAAAAGTGCTGCAGTGATTTTTGCTTAGCTGCTCATACTACAAATTTAATGATCCATGTGCCAGGGGTTTTATATCCTTTATGTCTTTTTCTCTTTTTTTCAGCTTCTGGGGCCCAAAGCAGCCTAACAACTTGCCCCCTGGGGAGGACTGTGTACTGCTTCTAAATTTAGAAGGTTTCACTGGATGGCATGACTATTCATGTAACACACTCTCAAGGAGAATTTGCGAAAGAGATGCCCATTCATAGAAGAATACAGAATACAGGAGTTGCCAGTCTTTTTAAACATGCCACAATATAGGACCAATGTGTTTAGCCCAATATAAGACTGTGCTAGTGCTGTAATTATCTAGAAAGAGAATTTTCAAACACTGTGAAGTGTAAAGTTTAGTAAGGTCAGGTTTCATTGTATTAACTCAATAGGAGGCAGTTGCCAATAACGATCAAATATTTTTTTTATTATTATTTTTTTCTTTTCTCATCTGATATTTGCTGTATCAGATATAAGAACATATCCCTTACCCTCACACATAACAGAAAATAACCTCAAACGTGCTTAATCCAATTTAGGGTCATGGAGGCCAAAGCCTATACTGGCAGTACTGGGCACAAGGCAGGAAGCAGGTGGGGTCTAGTTATTAATCTACTGCAAGGACCACTTTTACCCATGCACCCTCACAGGAAAATCTTTCCAGACTCAGTTAAGAAAGCAGACAGCCCATAGAAAAACCTTTATAGGGAAAACTTTCAGGTTCCACAATGACAATGACTATTAAACGATATTGACCAGAAGATCATTGGTTTGCATGGCACACTTATGCTTGCATGTCACAGGAAAACATGGGTGATTTTTTTTTCTCTTAGGCAAATTATCTGAATAATGCTGTTATAGGGCATTGTTGATGTATCTGCTGCAAACAAGTCACCTGCTTTGAAGATCAGACAGCCAGGATCATAAGTGAAAAGGCAAATGTCCTGAATAATCCTGTTACTTGTTATTGTGATGGCTGTCTAAAGGATACAGATATTTGCCTGCTTTGCCAAAAAGTCACCTGCTTTGAGGTTTGAACTCCTTAAACATACATACAATGCAATATTGTGATAACAGAACTGCCTCCTTCCTTGGAAAATGTTTCTATTTACCTGGCTTGAAAATGAAAATGTCTTGGGAACATTGGTTTGTGTACTATGTGTACTCTGTAGTTGGCAACAATACTTTTTGTCTAACCTGTGTTTACATTATTTGTCAAGCTCAGAAAATTGACATGTACCATTGTTTGATCCATCGTCATATTGATCTAGACAGAGACTGAAGTAGAGATATACTTCTGGGCAGAGGGTGGTGTCGGATGGCATAAGGATTTGGATCCTTTCACAAGTTACACTTTTTGTAAATTGTACTTTTTGGTATAATTCATTTTCATACAAGGTCAAGTTCGATTCCTAAGGGAATCAAATGCAGCACTTTCTAACTAAGCAAAATATTCTGAACCCTGCTTTGCCTTTCCTAGAATGTTCTGCACTTCTGTTCATCATGACATGAAACTCAGGCTTACACCTTTTATCTGAAGCCGATCTCTTGAAAATGTTAAGGAATCTCCACACCCTTGCAATAAAAAATATCGGTTTTGTTCCTGAGCACAAATACAGTACATAAAAGTGATAAGAAAATTGTCCCACAATCCTCAGAGATCTCTAGTTGATTAACTGGTAGGAAACAAAGAGTACAGATAAGAGGAGAATACCACAGTACAAGAAAGATATAGCAGCACTTGAAGCTGTGTAGAAGAAAACAACCAAATGCATCCCAGGACTTCAAGATATGTCCTACTGTGACAGACTCAGAATTAAACTGGTTTACTCTTGAGCAGAGAAGACTGTGTGGTGCCTTAATCCAGGCATTTAAAATCCTCAAAGGCATTGATAAAGTAGATCTAGCAAACATTCCTTCAGTTTAAGGGTGAATCATGTACAAGAGGACATCATTGGAAAATTAAGGGTAAGTGCATTTAAGACTGAAGCCAGGTAGCACTTCTTTGCATAAAGAGTTGTGGGACTCTGGAACAAACTACCACAACACAAAGGCGATGCAGAAACCTTGATAACCTTTAAGAAGAATTTAGAGCAGATGTCAGGGCATCTCTGCTATTACCTAAACAAACAGGTTTGATGTACTGAATAGTCTCCTCTTGTTTGTCAAATTTCTTATGTTTCTTAAGAGGCTAATGTACAATGTGATATCTATTATCTACTAGATTAGGACAGGTTTTGATTCAGATCAATTCAACCAAAGAAATAAAACTTTATAGAGTATTTATACCATATAAATTCGCAGATGATATTAAACTGGGGGCAGTGCAGATGATGTAGAATCAGCTGAAATGCTGTTTCAGGACCTGAACAGGAAACCGAATTGTGCAGAATTGTGGCAGATGGCATTTAATGTAAATAAATGTAAATTGTTACACAATGGAAGTGAATATGTTACATTTGAAAAAAAAAATTCAAAAGGTAGAAATACAATGTTTCCTAATATGTTGGTTATAGAGGGAATATAAAGCTACTGATGTCTTCAGCTGACATTCATGCTCACTGGAATAATGAAAAAACTGACTAGCACCTACATGGAAGAAAGTGTCCATTAGGTAGTGTTTTTCATGATACTATACTTCGGTAACACTTCAACTTAAGTTCTGCAAAGATGCATCTATTATTCATTTGCTCTTATGTAACAAGACCTTAATAAAGGCTTCTTTTGGTTTTTGTGATACTTACAAAACATCAGTAGATGAGTTATTTATGTCTATACAGTGTGTCATATTGAAATGCAACTAAAATGACTTGTTAACATGATGGCTTCATGGGTCTTATGCTAAATATGGAATAACAACAGAAATTTGTCTCATTTAAGCCACCACTCCAAAGTGAAGTTTTGTTAGTAGATCATATTACAGAAATTTACTAATGCTTTGTAAGTGTTATGAGGACCCAAAGAAGTGTTTGTTAAGGTCTTGAAACATAAGAGTAAATGAGGAATGGATGTATTTTTGCAGTACCTAAACTGAAGTGTTAACAAGAATACAAATCAGGTTAAAAACACAGTAAAACAGCAATTTAAAATCCATCCATCCATCCATCCTCTTCCACTTATTAGAGGTCGGTCGCGGGGGCAGCAGCTTGAGCAGAGAGGCCCAGACCCCTCTCCCTGGCCACTTCTTCTGGCTCTTCTGGGAGAATCCCAAAGTGTTCCCAGGCCAGCTGGGAGACATAGTCCCTCCAGCAAGTCCTGGGTCTTCCCCGGGGCCTCCTACCGGTTGGACGTGCCAGGAACACCTCACCAGGGAGGCGTCCAGGAGGCATCCTGATCAGATGCCCGAGCCACCTCATCTGACTCCTCTTGATGCGGAGGAGCAGCGGCTCTACTCTGAGCCCCTCTCGGATGACTGAGCTTCTCATCCTAACTTTAAGGGAAAACCCAAACACCCTGCGGAGTAAACTCATTTCAGCCGCTTTTATTTGCGATCTCATTCTTTTGGTCACTACCCATAGCTCATGACCATAGGTGAGGGTAGGAACGTAGATCAACTGGTAAATTGAGAGCTTTGCCTTACGGCTCAGCTCCTTTTTCACCATGACAGACCGATGCAGAGCCCGCATCACTGTGGACGCCGCACCGATCCGCCTGTCGATCTCATGCTCTATTTTTCCCCTCACTCGTGAACAAGACTCCGAGATACTTGAACTCCTCCACTTGAGGCAGGATCTCTCCCCCAACCCTAAGAGGGCATTCCACCCTTTTTCGGCTGAGGACCATGGTCTCAGATTTGGAGGTGCTGATTCCCATCCCAGCCGCTTCACACTCAGCTGCGAACCGATTCAGAGAGAGTCCGAAAGTTGTTCTCCATGGCCTCCCCAAACTCCTCCCATGCCCGAGTTTTTGCCTCATCAGCCACCGAAGCCGCATTCTGCTTGGCCTGTCGGTACCTATTAGCTGCCTCCAGAGTCCCACAGGACAAAAGGGTCCGGTAGGACTCCTTCTTCAGCTTGACGGCATCCCTCAGGTGTCCACCAACGGGTTCGGGGATTGCCGCCACGACAGGCACCGACCACCTTACGGCCACAGCTCCATCAGCCGCCTCAACAATAGAGGCATGGAACATAGCCCATACAGACTCAATGTCCCCCACCTCCCTCGGGACGTGGTCGAAGTTCTGCCGGAGATGGGAGTTGAAGCTACTTCTGACAGGGGACTCTGACAGACGTTCTCAGCAGAACCTCACAACACGTTTTCCGCCTACCAGGCCTAACCGACATCCTCCCCCACCATCGAAACCAACTCACCACCACGTGGTGATCAAGACATATGGCCGCAAGTACAATGACACAACCACAAAGTCGATCATCGAACTGAGGCCTAGGGTGTCCTGGTGCTAAGTGCACATATGAACACCCCTATGCTTGAACATGGTGTTCATTATGGACAATCCATGACGAGCACAGAAGTCCAATAACAAAACACCGCTCGGGTTCAGATCGGGGGGGGCCATTCCTCCCAATCACGCCCTTCCAGGTCTCACTGTCATTGCCCATGTGAGTATTGAAGTCTCCCAGCAGTACGAGGGAATCCACAGAAGGTATGCGATCTAGCACCCACTCCAGGCACTCCAAAAAGGGTGGGTACTTCAAACTACTGTTTGGCGCATATGCACAAACAACAGTCAGGACCCGTCCCCCACCGGGGTAAACCCCAATGTACAGGCTCCAAGTTGGGGGGCAATAAGTATGCCCACACCCGCTTGGCACCTCTCACTGGTGGCAACTGCAGAGTGGTACAAAGTCCAGCCCTTCTCAAGAAGATTGGTTCTAGAGTCCAAGCTGTGCATTGAGGTGAGCCCGACTGTATCTAGCCTGAACCTCTTGACCTTGCGCACTAGCTCAGGCTCCTTCCCCTTCAGAGAGGTGACATTCCACATCCCAAGAGCCAGCTTCTGTAGCCAAGGATCGGACCGCCAAGGTCCCTGCCTTCGGTCACCACCCAACTCACACTGCACCTGACATCCTTGGCCCCTCCCGTAGGTGGTGAGTCTATGAGAAGGGGGACCCACGTTGCCTCTTCAGGCTGTGCCTGGCCAAGCCCCATGGGTGCAGGCCCGGCCACCAGCCGCTCGCCATCGAGCCCCACCTCCAGGCCTGGCTCCAGAGGAGGGCCCCGGTGACCCGCGTCCGGGTGAAGGAAAACGGCGTCCAAATTTTTTATTCATCATAGAAGGTCTATTGAACCGTTCTTTGTCTCATCCCTCACCTAGGACCAGTTTGCCTTGGGTGGCCCTACCAGGGACATAAATCCCCTGACAACAGAGCTCCTAGGATCATTGGGACATGTAAACCCCTCCACCACAATAAAGTGGCGGCTCGAGGAGGGGGCAATTTAAAATGAACTAGCATAAACAAAGATTAACGAGATATGTCAATCAATATTATAATTAAGCTACGGCCAGTTTACAATGTAGACGAGGGAAACAAAAAATTAATTCAGATGCATTCCTTGAAAAGATAAACCTCTGGAGTATCTATTATTGGTTCTAACAAATAAAGGTACAGATAAGTCAGACCCAGCCAGAGTTCTGGTGGCCAAATCAGAGCTGAACATTCTATGACATTATACACATCTGCATTGTGCAGTCTAATAAGAAGACAAGAGTTGAGTAAAACAATCAGCATGAAATTGAAATTTTGACAAATCTTAAGAGCATTGTTTGAGACAATTTGCAAAACAAACTGCTTCACCTTAAGCAAACTTTACATCATTAGTGCAAAATGTTTCTCCATGTGCAATAGCATGGAACAATGAAATTTTTCTGAGGCAAGCTTGGGGTGAGAAAGAAAAGTTGTGCAGAGGAGAGCAACCAAGTGCATCCCAGGACTTAAGAACATGTCTTACTGTGACAGACAGAGAATTAAACCTGTTTAGTCTCAAGCAGAGGAGACTACATGGGGACCTAATCCAGGTATTTAAAATCTTCAAAGGCATTGATAAAGTAGACCCAGCAACATTCTTTTGGCTTAAGGATGAATCACGTACTTGAGGACATCAGTGTAAGTTAAGGTGAAGTGTATTTAAAACCGAAGCCAGGAAGCACTTCTTTACACATAGAGTTGTTGGACTCTGGAAGAAACTACCAAGACATGAAGTTGAAGAAGAAACCTTGACAACCTTTAAGAAACGTCTAGATGAGATATAGGGACAGCTTTGCTATTAGCTAAGCAATTAGCTATTGATGGACTGAATGGTCTCCTCTTCTTTTTCAAATTTCTTATGTTTCTTATGGAAAGAGAAAGCACAGCTAGCATTTAGCTGCATTACTAAAATTTGTTGGCCCGAATTTTTGGTTCCCAGCAAGCTTCCTGGATTGTATCAGATTATGAAACTAAGGAAACTAAACACAGATGATTTTACCTCTGACCCCAAAAGAGAGGTGAGAGGCAGAACAGGTGACATAAGGTAGTGCTTGAGTCAGATGAGAGGGCATTACGCTGAATGGAAAAAGACACTAGAGATTGGGGTGGCATTGAAAGATGGCAGATGAGACAGACTTTCGAAGCTTATCTGCACAAAACTCTTTTTAAAACCCCAAGAACCCCATTTTAGTAAACTTTTATTTTCAGAATAATGAATTAGTACCCAAAACAAATTTCAGGGGAAATTGTGCTAAAATAATATAAATGAAACTGTACAGTTTCCCTTATTATTACCTTTCAGTTTTGTAATCTAATTCTTCTGGTATCTTTGGTGTCTTCCCCATGGGAGGGAGTAGCAGCTTGGTAGTATAGCAGTGGCACCAAGTGCAACAACAGGATACAGAGAAATAAATAAGGCTACTGAAATACAATTGAGAGTAACAACGATAATGAAAGGCTTTGAGACCTTCAAATAAGCCACTAGAGCTGGCAGGGTCTCCACTGGCCTGTCCAAAATAACCTCTTCCCAACCCAGTCTTCCCTCTCCCTACTTACTACCTGAGGCTGTGGCCTAAATAGGCCCAGGAATGATCCAGAAATCCAAAAGACAAAACTCCAGCACTAAAGCAAAAATTGATATAACTAGAAAATCCAAAATCTCCAATAGCTGTTTTTTCAATGAAAGACAAAGAATTAATGAACCACTAAGGGACTCCCAGCCTGAATTTGTTGGCATTCCCTTAGCAGAGATGTAAGGGTGGTCCCAAATCTTGGGGTACTACCCACAAAATACTACAAATATCAGACAACGTGAATATAATCATATGTATAAATAAAATAACTAAATTAATAAAAATCATATCAACACATAATGACAAAACTAAAAACAGAATTAAACATAATAAGAAACAAAAAAGTATTATACTTGAGCGATAGCAGCAACTCTAGCTATACCATAAGAAAATTGATTTGTCAATAACAGTGTTCAGCCTCCCAGTGCGGTTTTATTAATCTTCTGCGTCCGTAATGGATTGGCATTTTAAGATCTTAATTTGTTCTCTGGTATGTATGTATGTATTGATAAAATCAGGTAAGTGAGTAAGGTGAGCAAGACTATTTAAACTTTTATATGTGTAGGATAAATTGGGCATTGCCTATTATTCTAGCTTCCTTAGTGGCACACGAGGCCTGGCAACAGGGATGCAGAAATCCAGCTGCACCAAAACCCCACTTGCATACCAGTGTTAGTGGCTGAACTGCAGTTTGTACCAAACCTGTACTTCATCTCCTAATCAAGGTGTAAATCTCAGTTGAACTGACAGATTTGCAGACATCCTTCAGACAAGAAGGCATCAAAAGAACACTCAAGGTCTTTCTTTTTTATTTAATGGACACTCAGGACATGCGTGTGGCAGATTCACTGGCAGGATGACACAAAATCTCTTGCTGTGTGTTGTACTCTATCCCAATTTCTTTTACTTTGGTTAAATTCTAGACAAAGGCACACTTGTTTTGTTATATGTGTACCTTTCGTGAAAGTGTTTATTTGATATTTGAACTTCAGTCTTAAAACATTATACACTTCACGTTAGCATTTTGCCAATTATTAACAGAATATGAAAAAAGTTACTGTTCTAGTTATGAGTTCAACATTTCTTGCCTCACATTTCCTGTCATTCTACATTTAGACAGATCGTTATAGACACAGAACACACATGAAATTTATGTTTTCCAAATAACTATTTAGTTTTTATCCTATACAATTCAAGGCACCTCACACCCAGATAAACACATTTGAGCTGGGAGAACTTTGTATACGACTAAAGCTGCATCAGTGGGGTATGGGATAACCGGCTGCTTGCTGCTTGTGCTGATTGACACATTTGCAAAATAAAAGATGCTGATGAGGAGGTGCGAGGGAATTTAAGGTGGCTTGACATTACAAGTTTTTTTGTAGGCTTCAGGGATTCTGTGTTAAACATAAAACTTGATTCCCACTTTGGGGAGCTGAAAGTAGACAATCCTCTTCTGTTTGGAGGAGATGAAAGATGACAACCTGTTTTGTTTTTAAGCTGAAAGATGAACCATTTACTCTTTGCAGAGCAAAGTGCTCACAAACCTTCTTTGGCCAGGAAGCTACTTTCTATTGAGCCTTGGAGCTTAGCGCTCTAAACAAGGCCTAAGATGCACTCTGACAAACCAAGTTCTGTGCCAATCACTGATCCCAGACCGAGAAGCACTTAATACTTCCTGAATGGAACTTCAGAGACAGAAAGAGTAACACAGCAAATGACCTAACAGTGAGCTGATCAATGCTGCATCACACCACACCAAAGGACCATCCAGTAAAACTAAAAGTGCACTCCAACAGGGAAAAGTCCAACACTTGAACCCAGAGCAACAATAGCAACAACTGCACAAAACATTGGACATCATCTTTAAAGACTTGGTATCATAAAACTATCTGTGCCAAAATAAATTAGAACTCTAAATAGCAAGTAAATAGCCAGCCTCTCTATGTTATATGTTTGTCTGTTTAGTCTTCTTAGTGCAACTGCAACTATATGACTAACACAGCTGTTGCCAGCCGAACTAAAATGAGTGGCAGAGCTTAGAGCAGATCACACACGATGGGCATACGCATACAACAGTGAATATGAAGTTGGTAGCAGAACAATTTATAGATTTGGGAACACCAAAAAGCACTTGACTACTCTACTGTAGCCAAAACTGTGGGAAAATATTCATTGGAGACAATGCAGTTGTTTTTTTCTACCATTAATGCCAAAAGATGTCGTTCCCCATTAGCCCTTTTACACACACAGCTCACCAAAATCATTTCAAAGCTGTGGTCTCTGTGTCATGCAATTGATCTGAAACTAATGACTGATTTTCTCTTTAGGTTAAATACATGTTAATGACTTATTCCTTTGGGAAAATCATATCAGAATAGACAAAATTACTTTATTTTGTTGTAGTGTTTTTAAGAATATAGTAGGCTAACTATGAACAACTTATGTCTTGCATAACTGGTAACTGTCAGAGAACATCTGAACCCACTTGAATGCACCAGAACAAAGTTACGTGATTATGACACTTTCCTAATTACATAAGCGGGCCTTATGAAAGCAAGTACAATAAACAGAGATTGCCAAATGTGTCAGGTTAAACTGTATAATGACTGTCATTTTTAAACTTCCAAAAGCATGTGGCTCATATTAGACATGACGATGGGAACTGAAGTTTCTGTTCCAAGTACCAAGAGTGTCAACAATGTTCCCTCTAAGGTATAGCCTGATGTGTGCAAAATGTTCTTCCTGTGATCAACAAGTTCTTAAAAACAGCAATTTGTGAGAGCCAATATCTGCAAAGTATTTCTGAATTTAACGCAGCACAAAAAATCATGTGATTTCATATGATTATTTACTGTTTTTCATGATTATTATTAAGTTCTAGGACAAAGTGGGAATTGCCCATTCTGCTAGGCATCAGATGTCATACCAGGTCTATTAAGAAAGCAGTTTTAACAAAAATGCAGGCATCGAGCTGATTCTCCCCTACTTGCATTGCAATCTAAGTGACTGAACTTCAGTTTGTACCAGGTGTGGAGTGCCTGAAAATGTAGGTGTAAACCGGAGTTCAGCTGACATCTTTCCAAATGCCCCTCTGCAGACTTCTTGATCTAAAAGGCGCAAAATGGATTCAAGCAAAGGGCAAAGATCTATAATTCAAGGAATAACAACTCTGATGGACAGAAGAGCTTGCCTATGAGAACACACTGATTTTGTTACTGGAAGGGACTTTAATTCAAACTGGAAAAGTTATACATTCCCTTAAGACTCTCTACATCATCCGATCTAAGAATATTCTCTGGACACTCTCACTGAGATCCCTGGGGATTTTCTCAGGGAGGGGGAAATCTGCAAAATGACCTTCTGAAATTTCTCTTTAAAACTAAACGCTGAGGAGAACAGAAAACTGGCAACCTCTTTCTCTTTGTGGATCAGAAATTGACAATCTCTCTGTCAAGCCAAGCTGTGGGCCAGTGATTTGAAAAGGCTGAGAAACTTCAAGAAAGGAACTTCAGCACCTAAACTTTTGTGCCAGAATGACTAATGCTTTTCCATAAGTTACAGACAGCATAGCAAAGGGCCACACAGCAGCATAGATCTATCTATCTATCTATCTATCTATCTATCTATCTATCTATCTATCTATCTATCTATCTATCTATCTATCTATCTATCTATCTATCTATACTCGTATATATATATATATTGTAATGGGCCGCCGGGGCCCCTGCCCAGCCAAGAAGTCCCTTCTGCTTATGTTCCAGGGAAGCAGCCATGGCCTCCTCAGTACCTCCCCCGGGACGCTTGGTGGCAGCCTCTCTGGTTGATGATGATGCCTCAGTTTCCCGCAGGGTTTCATGGGAGATGCAGTTCTCCTCAACCCTGTGGGGACCTGGGATGGCCGCCAGGGGGTGTGGCAGAGATCATTAAGCCCAGCTGGTCTAATCATCTGCCCCATTGCACGGGCGTGCAAATGGGAACAGGTGAGCAAGCACCTAGAGCACTCCCGGGAGTGCCATAAAAGGAGCCAGCAACCACCACTCAGGGCCAGAATCGGGAGGAAGAGGACGAGGTTGCCTGAGAGGACTGGTGGTGCCAGTGGAAGGATTGCTGTGTTAAAAGTAAGGTGCTTTGGGACTGTGTTATACCTGTGGGGTTCACGGGGAAGACGTGCCCCACAGGGGAAGAGTGTTAGAACTGTTTAAGTGTTTGGGACTGTGTTGGGCCTGTGGGACATGGGGAAGACGTGCGCCTACGGGTGAACAGAAAATAAAAAGATTTCTGTTCAATTTACATGTGCCTCAGTGTGACTCTGTGCCAGGTCGGGCTGTTATATAGCACTTTATACACAAAATATATATATATATATATATATATATATATATATATATATATATATATATAT
>JANRMT010062807.1:30092117-30104324 GCA_026402145.1 Polypterus bichir lapradei
ATCTATCTATCTATCTATCTATCTATCTATCTATCTATCTATCTATCAGTTAAAGTCTCAACAGCATTCTCAGCACTTCTGGAGCTTAGTAGAGCCAGATAACTATAAAAATCTTCACCAACCAGCTCGGAAAATATCTGCTCTGTTTGGGTCTCCATACCCCTCTAAGTCTGACATGAATGTCATCAAATCAAAGTTCAGAACAAGACTGAGAGATGAACATTAAAATGACTCCAGAAGAGTGAACCAAAGTGGCTACACTCCACTATACACCTCTCTGTTTGAGTCATCTGACTAACTAAAAAACACATAACACATGCAACTGGACATGTAAATACTCTTGTGAAGTGAAACAGTGACATGGAACAAAATGACAAATGAATAAGTCACATCTGTGTATTTGTAATTGCATTGTTTTGTTTTGACAGCATTCATGTTTTAACTCAATAGTGTGAGATACATTAGAAAATGCATACAGACATACAAAATGCACTTGCAGGTGAACTAAATATTTTTTGTGATGTTTTAATGCAAAATGTGAGTTCTGGACACCATCATTTTGTAAATGTTCAGGCAAAACAATCTTATTCAGTTTGTTTGGGTTGAAATAAGCTATGAGAATAAACGTTAGAAAACATGAGTAGCTCTCCGCCATTTTCATTTTGTAAAAGTAGCTCTCAGGGGAAAAAAGGTTGGAGACTCCTGCTTTAAAGCATTCATAGAAATAATTAATTGAAGCCCATATGAATGAGAGGAATTGTTCATATCAGGTCTACTGATTATCTATTTGTGCATCTGTTTTAAACAGACCAGAGAGATGAAGTCATCTACGCAGAAGTCAAAGCAGCAAATAGTCTGGAATTACAAAAGGAGGAAACTGAAGCTGGTAAGTTCAGCAAAAACGTGAATACTTAACCTGTGGTTGTACCAGCTTGAAAGAGATGGTACCATTTGCCAACTGGCTAGAACTGTGGCAAAGCCTGATTTTTGAATGATATCCATGGCTGCAGTGTGGTGTGTGTGTGTGTGTGTCTTTCACGTTCAAGTTTAAAGGTATTACCACCAACTTTTATCTCAGAAGCTCTGATATATCCACTCATGATCAAACTCACTTTTGCCATCAGTACTGAGTGTCCTAAACAGGAAGCCTGAGCTCACACACCTAAATAAAGCAAGCAGCTAACCTAATCTGTGCATGTTTAAGATGAAGCAGCAAAACTGGTATAAGCATAGGCAGAACATGCAGACTTCACATGGCCCACTGGTGTAGCCTACATTTTGTGGTTTGCCCTCCACCTCCCATAAAACATTACATTTAAACTTGCCTGTCCTTCTGCTGAAGTCAGAAACTACTCAAAGTTTTTCAGTGACTGCAATTTGGAGGAAAACTGCTGTGTTGTTAATATAATAACAATGAAACATTTCAAGATATCAGTGTTTTTATTGACTTATTTTTGTTCAGATGATAATATTTTTTTTCTGCCTGGGTCCGGGGCTGGCAGGTTGTTTATTAATAAGTTTGTGGTCAGTGTGCGGAATAATCCATGGCAACTGGAGGAGTCCCTTAGGCTGAATATTGAAATTGTATTCTGAATCTGTAGAAAATATGGAGAATTTTATCCGTTAGGCAAAAATATACATTAGATTCTAATATTTAGTCTGAAAGCATAAACAAAAAGTCTTCACTTTTGTGATATATACACACTGTGGAATACAGCCAGGGCCCTTGCCTGGCTGGGACGCCTCTGTACTGGAAGGACTGGGGGAGAGAGCTTATCCAGGACATTATCTCCTCCTGCACCTTACAGGGCAGCCCCCCTTGCTTGCAACGGGGCTACAGGTTTGGAGCATAGAAGCTCAACCCTGCTGAGGCCCATTGCCACTGCCAGGGAGTGCCTGGACTATTGTTGAACCCTTGGTTGCTACACTTCCGCCACACCTGGAAGTTCTGCCAGAAGAAGGTCATGGAGCATCTGAAGCACTTCTGGACCACAGAGAAAGTAGAGTGGTCCTCCCCTGACAACATCCTCTGTCAATCCCAAGGGACTATTACAGGGCTGCACTTCAGCACTCCATTTCCCTGGCACTCCTGCAGGTGTCCCAAGTGGATTCTCATATAAGGACCACTGCCACCTAGCGCATGGGGGATGGAACCACTCCCAAGTTCTGGCCTCCACTGATGCTTCCCTTATTTTATACTGGCAAGGCACAGAGTTATCTTTCTTCCCAGGCGGCCAACCCATATAATGTTCTTCTCGGGCCTCCTGTCTAGATAATAACCTGTGCTTCTCCCTGGCCGGGACGCCTGTTCTTATCCCACAACACTTAAACTTTATTTGTCAAAGACAACTGAAGTGTTTTGTTCAGTGTTGAAGCCTAAACAGAAACTTTGTTTTAAAACACCTGCCAATCTGTCTTTGGTCCTTGTGCATTTTGGATAGCTGAAAATTACCCTTGGTTGAACTGCAACAAGATCATCCCAATAACGACTAGTTTATTTAACAATTTAATACAGCAAAATTCCATTCATTAATCGTAACAAGGCTGATGATTTTACCTTCCCATTTTTACAGCTGACAAAAGACAAATCCTTAACTGACATGAACTGGTAGAAAGACCCATCTGGCTTATGCTGTTCCCAACTTCTTATTATCGCAGTATCAGTACTTTACATTACACTCTTCATCTTCACTAAGAAGATGTCTCCTACAGACCAGTATTAATGCCTGTATGAGATTGTGGCTTATTCATTTCTGAAGAAAGTCTTGTATGATTTAAATAATGCACTCTCTGTCCTTTCCTACGGTTGTAGCCACTCAAAACATCTAACTTCCCCCAGTCTGCTCCTAGCCACTCATCTCCCCTCTCCAGACTCTTTGAGACGGCCATCTTTCAGTGCTGTCTGTAAAGATTTTCCAGCACACTGTTAAAATATTTTCTTCTGAACTTAGTAAAGGGCAATGAGTAATTTATAATGTCATAGGACATAACACAGCACTTTCTCACTGTTTTGTTTAGCTAGAAATGCACAAAATTTTAATAACCGCTTTCAAAAATTACTTATATATTTAAGTGGCAGACATTGCGGAGGTCAGGTAAGTGGGATCTTTGGGTCTGGAGGCCCACCTGCAGCTATTAACACCATTTAAGTGCTACACTGGGGAAAAACCAAGTCAAAAGAAGAGGGAAAAATCTCTTCTTAAAAAATGTTTAACAGTTGATGTGGGTCCTAAATTAAGGTGAACTTAAAACAAAATGATAGCTAAAACTGAAACAAAATGTAAATACTAGACTGGGACAATAAGGACAACCAATGATAAATGTGGGTAACAGCTGGAGACTACTCAGTATTGTTAGAAACTTTAATCTTTAGTGTTAATAGTTTGAGGAGCAGTAACCTATACATAGAAAATATGCATTAGTTTAGAAGTAAAGAATCAACCTCTCTCTAGCAAGAAGTTAGCATCAATTTGGCTGTTATAGTCCCCATAGGAAGGACCTCTGCTGGAGAGGCAAGAGAGAAACAGAAGGAGAAAGGTACAAAGAGGAAAAGTAACATTCATAAACCCACATCAACAAAAGAGACGTGTCAAAATATAGGAGTGGTGGACAGCACGATAACGTGCAGTGAATACACTTGACTTGCAGTTTTCATTCTCTTTCTCTGTACATTTAGCATTTGTTTGCTCAGAGGTTGATGCGCTTGCTGCTTCCTGACCAGCTCTTCTTTTCTCCACCCTCGTGGCCCACTTCTTCTCTTCTTCTGTCAGCATCTTTTCACGTTAAAACTGATTAAGTCGGTTTTTGTGTTGCAATTACTTTTTTCTTAAGTTGGCACTTGAGTGTTTAATGTGCCTCAAGAATGATTTAAGATATGAAGAGGTAAAGGAAGAGATGGCGAAGGTGGTAGGGATGAGCCACACGGCCACCCTGCTGCTGAGAGTTGATTCTACAATAAAATAAAATAAAAATAAAAAAAATAATAAAACATCATCACCCCGAAAGCAGATAATAGAGGTCATGTAGTATCTTTGCATACCAAATATCAGGTGAAATGGTTTGTGAGCTACAGGTGATTTAAAATCCTGGACAGTCAAACGGACAGCCACTGTAGCATATTATATAAGAAGGTAGCTCCAGAACATGTGGAAAATGTGCTGAGGCTTTTAAGATTCACATTTGTGTCTCATAAGCTTGAAGGGTTTAGTCAAATTCTTGCCACTCTGTTTGCAGAAAGTGGGTTGAGAGAAAAGGAGGGGATATACAGTAATCCATAGCAAGTTGTATGGGTAACAGAAAGTGCAGAGGTAAAATGGAAGAAACAAGATATTAATAGTGCAATACTCATAATATGCAGGTAATTAAAAAAACCTGTTTCACCTCTACCACAATAATTACTGCTACTACTATGACTAATACTAATATGCCTACCTATACTGTCCTCATGGGACATTCCGCTGAGGCAGACAAGGCTTGGCTTTTCTTGTACTGACATTTACTGAAATTCTCATTGTGAAAAAACAAGCAATGAATGCTCCTGGGATGAATGCTAAATCTGAAAGGAAAACAGAGGGTGTAAAAACAGCAGCAAAGTCTTCCATCATAGTCATAACTTGTTTATTTACCCATACATATCCAGTTAGGATATGCCTTCTTCAGCCAACAGTAGCCCAATTTCAACCAGCACCCTGTTGGCTAACAGTACTGGTGGTGGTTGTTGATAACCCGGGGCTCGACCGATTCGGTATGAAAATTTGTATTGTTGTCCACATATTGATTTGGCACCGGATGTCTTTCCTGGCATAACTCTCCCCATTTATCCGGGCTTGGGATCGGCATGAAGAAACACACTGGTTTGTGCATCCCCTGTGGCAGGGTTAGGAATAATCACTGTTATTACAACTAATGTGCTACAGGTGGCAGCAAAGACCATAAAGTACACAAAAATGCGCTATAAAACTGAGCTTACAATAGTGAATAATACTTTGAAATACATGGCAACATACTACCAGTGCTGGGAAGGTGTATGAGTTACTTGGTCAAGCATTGTTTAAACTAGGGAATGAGGGAGCAGGATGTTTAGGACAGGCCAGGTTTGAAAATGTACATGAAGGGATAAATGGTATAAAAACAAATATGCATTTGTAACAAAAATTCTAACCTAAACTTTAAGCTGAAAAGTAAAATAATTAACATATTATAAATAGCTTGCCTTAATGCTAGAAGTATCAAAAATAAGTCAAGTGAGTGAATGTTGTATGTAGCTGAGCATAATTATGATATCATAGCAATAACAGAAACCTGGCTGAAAATAATATAGAGGGATACACATTTTTAAGACGAATAGACAGAACATCAGACCAAAACAATGGGGGGTTTATGTTTATGTAAAACAGAATGTAAAAGCAAGTCTTCTATTGCTGGATGATGGATCTTAGTGAGGACATCTGGATTTGTCTGGAAAACATTAGCATAAAAGGTCTTATTTTAGGAGGGTGTTATAGACCGCCCTATGCAGACAATAATCTTTTTATTTTAATTTCATTTTTTTAGGAGGTTAAGAGGAGACACGAAGTACATGAAATTGTTAAGGGAATTTGTACAATTGCTCAAGACTGTTTACTTTAAAATTTGTTAAGGATGAATTTTGCACAAACTTTAGAATTTATTTCTTCACAGAGAATACCATAGACATGTGGAAGAACTTACCAAGTAGTATGGCAGACAGTAAGATGCTTGGGACCTTTAAAACTAGACTTGATGTTATTTTAGGGGATTTAAGTAGATAGGACTGGCAAGCTTTGTTGGACTGAATAACCCATTTAAATTTTTGTAAAATTCTACTGTACCACAATTTCCACTCCCTCTACTACTAACCCTGGTATCAACATTGCCCAACTACTACGCTACCTTCTCCAGTACTTTTACCAAATATGATTGCTACTACAATTGCTACTGCAAATATTTCCACTACCATTACAGCTTCTTTAACTAACAATACTATTACCATTGCTATTACTAACTACTACTACCAGTGCTATTATCAATTGTGTTACTATCACCAGTTCCACTACTGTTACCATTACCATTGCTGCTGCTATTGCTACTTCTACTGCAGCTACTGTTAAAAGGCAGTATATAGGCACCCGACCCGACACAGACTGGACACGGAGGCACACTTAAAATAAACTATTTATTTTTTCTTCGCCTGTGGGCGCACGTCTTCCCCGTGTCCCGCAGGCAGTACACAGTCCCAAGCACAGCAAATTAACACCAACACAAAGCAAATTACTGTTTCATTCTTCCTCCACCACTCCTCCCAGGCAACCTCGTCCTCCTCCTCCTCCCGATTCTGGCTCTCGGAGTGGTGGCTGCTGGCCCCTTCTATAGTTCACCCGGAAGTGCTCCAGGCGCTTTATTGCCGAATTCCGGCTGCACTTCCGGGTGTGGTGAAAACACTACACATAAGGGCTCAGGAGTTCCAGCTGCAGCACCCCCTGGCAACGCCTCCGGGACCCAACAGAGCTGCACCCAACTCCAATTCCCATTGAGCCCTGCGTAAAACTGAGGCACCGCTCCAACCCGGGGGGGAAGGGGTGGTTATCTAGTGTCCAGAGGGAGGTATTACACAGTCTATGGCTGCTACCCCTGAGCATATAACTAAGGAGCATCCTGGTCGGTCATAGACCCTGGCCGTCCGCCACACTACTAACACAGCAGGTACTACAACTAACAACAATACTACAACTGCTGTTACCATTATCGCTACTAATACCACTATCACCATTACAGGTACTATTACTATTACTACTACTACTACTACTGCTGTAACTACTTTTATTTACTAAGCAGGTCTCTTCACCCAACACATCTAACAATTGTCCTGTTTTAGGCACCTGCCAGCCCACTAAAAGTGAAGTAGAGAGTGACCCCTACAGCAGTTTAAAATGGAAACGGGCCAAAAACGACATCCCAGGAAAAGAAGGTGAGATCTTTGAGATAAAATGTCCTAGTGCCATTCTACTTAACACAGTCTTCACTGGCATCTATTCTTTTTTTTTTCCCTCTTTTAGAAGCATCAGAGCATCCTTCAAATTCAAAAATGAAAGCCTGCCTTGTGAAGTTTCTGTTGTTCCTTTGTGGTTCACTATTGGCTACCATTGTCTTGTTGACCATTTACAGTAAGTATCTTTAATTTGGCCATGATGCTGATGGGATTGCGAGGTAGCCTCCTGAGTATTTTGCTGATGTGCTGCTTTTTTACCGTACCCGCTTCAAATATCTCTACATAGTGTGATTTGTCATAGAATAATTAAAAATGACTCATTATGACAGATCTTGTTTTAATGATAAGGCTCAAAATCTGATGATTTGGTGAGCTGTCCTTTATAAAGGAGAGCTGAAGAAGTTAGGAGAGAACCCAAGACGAGTCTAAGCTGTTGAAAATGGCAGCAGAGCGGTCTCAATGTAGATTAGTGGATTAATTAAAAGACAACAATGAGCCAAGGTGATTAAGAGTCCTAAAAAAGAAAATATGTCAAGCCAAAATAAAATCCAAAAATCTTAATCAACAAAATCAAAAAGGCCAAGCAAAACTGTGTTTCTAAATAAATTTAATAGCTCACTTTTTCTAAAATTGGTTTGTGAATCCAGACATTTGGGATCTCTGCGGAAAACATCTTAAATAGGTAGGGAGTAATAACTCTGTATCACTCCTGACATAACTGGCAATAAGCATAGCAACCATAAACAACATGACTGCCATCATGCAGAAGTTATGCCATAATGATGTCACCGCAAAAATACATTACAAAACAGGGTTGGTATCATAAGCTAGTGATGATGTCACCAATATAATGATAAAAATATTAACATTAGGAAAAATCTACTCAACTCAAAAATCAGGGGGTCAAAAACCCTAAATCAGAACACAGGCAAGATCAAAGTCACAGTAGATAAGCAGCTTAGGGATGTCCAACTTCATTACTGAGCAAGAGTGGACATATGTTTGTAGTCTTTAGTAAAGGGCCCAGGCTGGGAAAGTTTATTTAGAGAGAGCAGGAATCCTCCATGAGCATCATTCTTTTTTACAGTATGTGTCTGGAATGTATTTTACACTTACATCTTGGTTTGTATTTTTATTCTGAACAATTTTTTAAAAAGTGAACAAAACCACAATAGACTTTCACACAATGGTGAACATTAAACTGGGAACTAAAATCTTTGTGACTTTCACTTTTGTAGAATGTAATGCATTTGCCATGTTCTTGCTGTCATGAATCACTCTTTGCGTTTTATGGTAACTTTCACAGTATGCACCATTAAAAATTAGACTACAAGGAAAACAAGGTGTGCCAATATATCGACTATTGAGTGTATTCATAGGTTAGTCTGATTATAATGACACATCATTCTTGAAGTTAACCATAATGCAGTGTCTCACTTCCCTCAGATTTGACTCCCTTCAAGGACAAAGGTGCTATTGATGAAATGAGACAGAACTATTCTATCAATGAGCAGCAACTGATGCAGCTGAGAATGCAATATGACTCTTTATACAGAGAGCATAGCAACCTATCAGAGTACCAGAAAGCTCTGCAGATGAACCTTTCCAGCCTGCAGTCTCTTTATTCCAACCTGTCTGCAAATCACACCAAATTGCTGTCCCATTATTCTGCACTGGCCCAGGAGTTTTCTGCAGTAACTGAAAAGCTGAATAAACGATGTCCAATTTCAAATCCATTATCTCAAAGTAAGTGAATTCCAGTTCCTTCTCCCCATTTGGTCATGAGATTACCTGTAGTTCATATTTGTATCTACATATTGATAGCAGCTTCACACCAGTTGCTTGAATTTCGTTTACTATAAATGTCAGTTCTCAAGATGACTTAAATTTTCCAAACTTTAGAAATGAAACCATCTAATCATAGGAATGGCACATAACTGTAATGGTATTTTGGGGGCACTTTATGATGTTCAAATCTTCTTGATGTAGGGTGGTTTGTGGTGAAAAAGTCCTGAATGACAGAAATATAGGCAGAGAACAGAAGGGAATGAACATGAGTGAGATATGACCTCTGAATACCTTTTTGCCTTTGTCTGTCAGCGGGCCAAAATGAAACATTATAGGAGGTCAAGTTTCACTTTGTTTTTCATCTTCTGATGGTGGAAGTTTAATAATTTTGTCTTGTTGTTTTTGGAAATAGGTCTGTGTTAAATATAACCTCCCTTAGCTTATGTTATGCAGTGGAAACTTCTTAGAAATATACAAATAATCCACCCATCTATTTCCAACCCACTTATCACTTTCCATTCCACTTGTGAGAAAGGCGGGAGTTTCAATTTTAAAACGTAACATGTATACATCAAATATTTAGGGTAACATAACATCCTAAACCCACTTAAGAATCAGGGTCAATAAGGGTCAAAGCCTATCCTGTGAGTAGTGGACAGAAAGGAGGAGACACTCCTGCACTGGGCAATAGTTCATTGCAAGGTCCAAGCAAATGGACACACACACCCATACTCATATTATACCAAATTAGAATTGGCAGTTTACCTAACATGCATATCTTTGGAAGAACCCATGAAGATGCAGGCAATACACAGGCAATGAAAGGCCACAGGATGTAAACTTGGTCTCCTGGAGCTGTCAGATGGCAACACTGGCATATTTGCAAATGCCTAAACCTAATTCAATTTGTAATATCCTAAAATTGAATAATATACAAGGGGTGACCAAAATGGTTTGAGCCAGACATATTAATAAAAAACACCAGTGCTTTCAGAAAAGTTTTATTTTTCAACGTAATCTGCATGATCACTAATCCACATGTCCTTCGATAAACTGGCCCCCCATCCAGGATTCTATCCTGCATTGGACATAGTGTGGAAGATAAAGAGAGCCACATCAGATAATGATCAAATAGGTGGTCTTTATCATACATTGATAGATTCAAGGCCATAAGTCTTGAATAAACGTATAAGTTATCAAATAAAGAGTTTATGTCCCTCCTCCCAAATCCATTCTGTCTATGTCATGCATTGCTGTATTTGAAGCAAAAATCAAAGCAGAATGCATTACATTTTTAACCTGAGAATTGATTAATTTCTTCATAGCTATTATTCCAGGACTGGATATTCAAAGGGAGCATGTAATGTGGCTTCAGCCCATGAGACCACAAACTGAGCTTGATTTGTTACTTTCATGAAATGCTTTGCTTATCTACACAATAAATAACCAGTCTAACCCTGGCACCTGAAAATATATATGTTTTGTCTTAAAATTTCACCTCCAGCATAGCAGCAGACTTGGTTATTAGCAGTTTCAAAAGGAATCCAAATTTAGTCGGATTTATCAGTGTAAAACAAAGAATACATATTGTAGATAAAATTAAAAGCCCATAAAGTACAATTCATAAATAATTCATACTGATAAGCTTAATAAAATTCCACACTAATGCTGTTATGATAGGTTTTGGTCTTTTGAAACTAAATTTGATTAATTAGGTTTTGTTATAAAGTTCAAGAAGAATTTCTATGACAATTAAATAAAAGAAAATATTTGCTTTCTTGAGCAAACACCCTAGTATAGGTGACGTGATGTCTTAATCTGTGTGATGCTGAGGATTGCATGCTGGGCTGCTTCTTGTGTCGCAGCATTGCAGCTGGAGCAAGTTCCCAATTTATTCCAGTCCTAATGTAAGCTAAGAAATACAAAAAAATGGATGGATGGTGTGGTCCCCGGCCGGCTTGTGCCTCCTCCAGACCGTGAGGGGGCGTCCGTCCTGGTTATGTAGGGGGCCTCGGGTAAAGGGCTTGGAAGCCCAGCCCTGTAGGGACCCGTGGCCACCACCAGGCGGCACCCCGGTGCCTGAAAATCTCTGGAGCCCAGCACTTCCGCCACACCAGGAAGTGCTGGGGGGAAGACGACAGGGGACACCCGGATGGCTTCCGGGTGCGCAGCTGGCACTTCCGCCACACTGGGGTGTGGCTACGACTGATTGCCGGGAAGCAGCTGGACCCCATCCGGGTTCCTATTTAAGAGGCCGCCTGCCTCCACTCATTGACAAGAGTCGGGTGGAAGAGTGACAACGTCTGGAGAAGGGAGGAGGCGGTCGGAAGAAAAGAGAAAGAGAGAAAGAAAGAGAGAAAGAAGAAGAAAGAGAAGCCATTGGATTGGCCAGGACTGAGGGGTATTGGGGATTGGTGAGCTGATCTGTAAATAAGGATGAAAAATAAACCTGTGTTTGTGGGTGACATTAACGTGTCTGCCTGTCTGTGTCCGGGGCAAGGTTCACAATGGTTTGTTCTCAATCTCCTCTGACCAATCAATTATGCTCAAGCTGTCTGATTATTAATGCATTGTTTTACTAATAATTTAGAGTTAAGATAACAGATTGTTTTCCTTGACAATGAATGGATTGAGTTTTTAATTATTATTTATATGTTTTCTTCCAAATAAATATAGCAAGTTAATATGGTTTGAAACTGCTATCTTACTCCAGGAAGCGGCATTCAAAATCCGGCTTGGTCATTGTGTGCAGACTGCATATTGTCCTAGTGTCTGTCTGTATATTCCAGTTTCTATACCAAGATGTGGAAATTACATTAAATGATGACCCTGAACTGCCCAGTTTGAGTGTGTGTGTCTCTATGAGACTGGCTGTGATAAGCTAACATCTTGGCTTTTCTTGTCAGACTGCAGGAATAGATAGACTCCCACTCCCTTTAACCCTGAATTGGAAAATGCAGGTGCAGGAAGATGGATGGGTAGATGGAGAGACTGGCTTGTGGTTTAAAGACAATGTCTAGGAGATGAAATGTGGCTGTCATTGACCCAACTCTTAATGTCATATCTTCTCTTCAACTACTCTTTCTGTCTTCATTTGTACCTTTTTCACAGGCTGGACTTGTTATGTTTGTCCACAGAACTGGATGTTGTTCAACTCAAAGTGTTACTTCTTCTCCGGTAATAAACTGACCTGGACAGATGGTGTTGAAGGCTGCAGACAATTTGGGGCACATCTGGTGATCATAGAGAATGAACAGGAGCAGGTATGCCCTTTGTGTCTACTTGGATTCACACAGTGTGGTTAGAAAAACACAGCACTTGAATGTTTGCAATTCAGTGATAAAGGACAGGTTAAAGAACAAGCATTAAGCCAAATAAAGATCTATCTATCTATCTATCTATCTATCTATCTA
>JANRMT010062807.1:30104334-30125831 GCA_026402145.1 Polypterus bichir lapradei
GGGGTTCAAAGGTAAAAAAAATGTCTTTTTATTCTGCCATCTCCGGTAATTATAGATTTTTATTTTATGAGAATATCTTCCAAATGATTTATGGCATATTAGTAAATCTTATTCTTTCTCCTTTTGACTTCCATTTTATTACAAATATTTTATTACAACACAATACAACTTATTTTTGTATAGAGCTCTTCGCTGAGTGCAGACGCAGAGCAATATGAACAAATTCTCAGGTACAGGTATAGATTATATTAATAACTAAAGAATTAGTAGATATAAAGATACAGATTTGCTAAAACACACATAAAACAAAGTATGAACTGATTAACACAAATGGATAGCAACAACATCTGTCCATTAATTAATATTTCACGATGAGCACACAGGCCTAAATTAGACCAAGTGAGATGGTGAGCTGCTGGTTCATTTGTCATTTACATTTCATTGTTAATTGGCAGCTGAATAACAAAATAAGAAGCAATTAAAACACAGAATCTAGCTATTTAAGACTAAAAGAAGAAATTAAGCATTGGGAATCTGAACAGGGGAGTTAAATAAAATGAAGTATACAAAATGTTACTTCTGCGAAAACCATTGGTATCTAAATATGAAACTGAGTTTAAACAAAAACCAGAAGCCACAACTTTGCTCCCTGTAGTCCCGGGCCAGTGGGAGCTCCTGTGTGTCACTGACAAGGAAGGATTTCTGTGCACAGCAGTTAAATTGTGAAGTTCACCTTAACTGTGTGACTCTCTAATTCTGAAACTGTAATAACTGTATGATGCCTGTCACTCTGAGGAACAAACCCTCTACATAAATGTTATAAAATGTACTACACTCTCATTGTTACTTTTGTCTATGTTTACTGTTCTTCATTTACTAAGTTCACATATGTTTACTTCATTGGATTTTGATTATTGAACTCAGTTTATGTAGATTTATTTGAATATATAGGTGAATTACGATTTTATTATCTACTTTAAATATATGACTTTATTATTACTGTTTATATCAAATCCTTGCTTATACTGATTATTATTAATTAGACTTTCTGAAATGGCTGCACAAAATCAAGCAACAGGGCAATCAAAATATAAACCTGTGTTATCAGCACAGAAAACTGCGCATAGGCTGAAAGCTGAAAAAAATGTCAGCATTCCGTCAGATTAAATATCATTTTATGTGCCCAGTAGTGCAGAAATTAATTCACACACGTCATGAGAGAAGTGGGCTCATTGAAGAAGACACTGATGCCAAATAAAAGACCAAGATGGGAGAGCATGAGATAAGATGGACATGCCGTCATGGAAAGTGACAGCACTAAATTAAAGAATTTAAACAGAACGCCTGACAAGTCCCTTCTATGGAAATAGCAGCATTACAAATTACCCATAGGAATATATGAAAAGTGTTATTTGGCTTCCATTAAACTTACATGCAAAATAAAATGGCAATAAAAATAAATCCTGACCAACTTTTCTGTATGTGTCATTGTGTTGTTGTTTGTTTATAATTTTTGTGTCATAAGGTCTGCTTATTTAAACATATACAATATATATATTTATTTTTTTTTTTTAGACATTTTTATTAAATGAGTTGAGCAAACAAAGTCCCCAGAAGACCTACTGGATTGGACTGAACGACATGGTTACTGAAGGTCAATTTGTCTGGGTGGACAACAAACGTCTGGACCAAAGCAAAAGGTACAGGTATTAAACTCTCTGTATGTGTAAGTTTTAAAGATGTCGTCTATGTGGTGGGACAAAGCAAATAACATTCAGTTAAATTGTGGCCACAATAAAAACAGCATAAAAAAACTGAATTTAAATACAGCTACTGTAACTTCATTCTATTTAAACAGACATCTGGTTCAAATGTAATAATCAATGGTAAAAGACAAAGAGAAAGTGAAGGTGAGAGGAAACCGTTGTCTCAACTCAGTGCTGTCCTTATTTTCAAATCCAGTTTTCTGGTCGTGTCTTTTCAAGGACTGAGAAACAGAAGAATGTGGCTGTTTGCTTTTGCTTTGGGTCACTTGTACATCGCAAGTCTCAATCGCCACACTTTGCCTTGCTTTCACTTTTGCTCTTTCTAATTCTCGTGCCTTTTCCCAACTTGCTATGAATTTTGTTCTTTTCACTTCTTTAATTCTTTTTCCTCATCTTTTTTTGCCTTCTTATTATCTACTCATAAAACTCCCACATTCTTTCTGATTTACTTTCCTTATTTACCTCCATGATTACTTTGTGCCCTCAAAAAAAAAAATCTCCCTTTAGTGTTTAGTTCAATTTGGATGTGTATTTGGTAGATTTGGTAGTCAACAGAAGTTCTGATGGCTTGTCTTTTCTTTCAGCTTCTGGGGTGTGAATTGGGATGGATCGATGGAGCCAGATAACTGGAGAAATCAAGAAGACTGTGTGAAAATACAGAAAACCGCTACTGCTAGTGGCTGGTATGATGCCCACTGTTTAGAGAAAAACAACGTTATCTGTGAAAGAGCAGCAGAGGAAATTGTACTGTGACCTTTAAGTGATAAATAACACAGAATCTACAGCATCACCGGGAAACTCTACATTGACCGTAAAGGAGAGCACTCACTTAGAAACGCTGATTTATTTTGCAGTTTCTCTGAGTTCGCAGGTGTCTGCACACCCAGGTCACTGAGATATTAAAAGTGCACCTGCTCTCATTGTCACCTGGTCACAAAGTCAGCTGTATTTCATTTCGTTGAGTCTTTTGAATGACACTTTTAACAAACCTGATATTTCAATGATATGTGAAGAAAAATGCTTGTTGAAAGGTGAAATTATTATGGACATATGGTGGAGGTAAGAATCAAGAAAATGACCAAAGGTTTGCAGTGGCAGGAGAAGAGAAAATAAAACGTACTGTAAATCAAAAACAAAAGTGCAATTCAAAATCAAAAGTCAAAAAATCTTATCTCTAGTCTAATGGCCTTTCCCTGACATACAGGAAAACAAAGTAAAAATGACAATGTAAAAATGTCTTTAACCAAAAGCTAGAATGTTATATTACGAAATTCTAATATAATTTAATGGTTCAGAAACTAGAACAGAAAATGGCATTGATAGAATGGCAATAAAAATGTATAAATAACCACAAAAATTAATAAAAGTAGTAATGAAACGATTCAGAGTGCATACAAGGAGCCATTAGATGCACAGGGCATTTGTAGAAAGAGCTTTTCTTTGTGAGTAGACTGATGATATTGTCATGAAGGCTGTGTGTGCGAGGGGCAAAAGCTACATGGAGAATTCTGGCAAAAAGACAACATGGATTAAATTGATGTTAACATTTTAAAATTACTACAATTCAATATGTTCACCTTATGTTCCCATTTTTTACAATTCTATATTTTTACAAATAAGGCATTTAACAAACATAATGTTGGTAATCTATAATAAACATAATGTTGGTAATAGTTTAGATTGGGCACTGCCTTTAATACACCTGTTTCTCACATACTGTCATGTAATAAAATTTTAACAAAGGCCACTCATAAACTATCACTGTGCAGTGTGGAATATCAAGGACTTGTGGTTAGCTGGTGACATGACTTGTGAATATAAGAGCCTTGTACTGAATTATGTAATAATGAAAGAAAATAATATTACCACCTTCTTAACCCACGAAAGTGAATTATTTTAGAAGACTCAACATTTCTTATTGTTAGACTAAAGAACATGGCCTTCAGGTAAATTCTCTTTGTGGGATCTCCTGTCTTGGTTGAGATTTACTGACAGGCTAAGAGGGCTGCTAAAAAAGTGCTAGTGGAGGCAAAGGCTTGAGGAGGCCACTGTGAAAGACTATCAGATGGCCTTGAGACTGTTTTGGCAACTGTGCAAATCCTCAGAAGGGAGAGGGGTGTCATTGCCCAGACTGTGTTAAGCAGGGATGGCACGGTGCTGACCTCTTCTGGGGAAATTGTGGAGTCATAGAAGGAATTCTGGATAGAACTCCTCGACTTGGTAGATGTGCTGTCCTACCAGGAGGCATCATTGGACATGGCCAATGGCGGCATCCTATCACTGTTGCTGAAAATACGATGGTGGTCCAAGGTCTATATGGTGAAAAAGCTGCTGGGTTGGATGAAATCTGACCACAGATGTTGAAAGCCCTGGACATTGCATTGAATGTTAGCATGGTTAACATTCAAAGTCTCATAAAAGTTTGGTAAGGCACCCTTGGAACGACTGGTGTGGCAGTCCCCATATTTAACAAGACTGACCAGAGGGTGTGTTCCAAGTAAAGAGGGATCACATTCCTTAGCCCTTCATGTCAGGCATACTGTACAACAGTGCTGAAGGGAAGGTTCAATCTGATGATTGTGCCAAATACACAGAAGGAACAATGTGGATTCCATCCTGGCAATGGAACGTTAGACCAGCTCTTCCGTTTGGTTTAGTTGCTTTAGGGTGCGTGGAAGTGTGATAACCTTGTGCTTTTTTTAGATTTGGAAAAATCATATGACCATGTTCCTTGGAATGTGTTAGAATATTAGAAAATTTAAAAATGAGCAGGCCATTCGGCCTAATAAATCTGGCCATTCCTATCCTGTCTTCTTGTGGGAGGTTCAGCAGGAATATTGAGAAACTGGGCAGCTCTTGCTTGATGTTCATTCCATATATAAATGTAGTGAAAACTGTGTCCAAATCGTACTTACAGTAGTGTTAAGTCAAATCCGTTCATTGTGGTTGTTGGCCTCCATCAAGACTCTGTCTTATCACCACTCCTATTTGAGGTTTTCATGGACAGGATATCAAAGAGTAGCCGAGAATGAGAGAATATACAGTTAGCGACGATAGGAGTGACATCATTGCTTTATGTAGAAGATGTTGTCTTTTCTGAGATCAATACAAACTTAAACAATTCGTCTCCAGGTGTGAAGTGGCTGTGATGAAAATTAGCACCTCTAAGTATCAGGTCAGGGTTTTAATCTGAAATAAATGGATTTATCTCTCCATTTGAGGGGGGAACAACAGCCCTTAGTGGAAGAGTTAGATATCTTGGGATCCTGTTCACAAGTGATGGAAAAAAAGAATGTGACATTGACAACTGCATTTTAGTGGTCTCAGCTGTCTTGAGAGCAATGTGCTGCTCCATGGTGGTGAAGCTGGAGCTGAGTGTAAAGACAAAACCTTTGGTTTATTGGTCAATTTACATTCCTGTCCTCACCTATAAACCTGAGCTGTGGGTAATGGCTAAATAAATGAGATTGTGAGTACAAGTGGCAGACATGAAGTTTCTTTACAGGATGGGTAGGCTGACACTCCATGACAGGGTGAGAACCTCAGGGACAAGTTCACTTGACCACCTGAGGTAGTTTAGGCATGTCATAAGGTTGCCCTCAGGCATCCCTTGATAGAGCTTCTTCAGGCATGTCCCACTGGATGGAGACCCTGTGGAAGACCCAGAAAATGCTGAAGCCTTAGGAATGCCAGAGAATTCCTTAAGAAGAGTTGTGATCTGTAGCTGGGGACTGCGTAGTCTGCAATGACCTGCACACTGACCATTAGCACAGCTTTGTTTTTTTTTTTTTGCTACACACTAAAATTAGGGAAAAATATAAAAATTAGATTGATTTCAAAGAAATGCCTTCTACAACTTGCAAGAACATTTCACAAAAAGATTAATATAAAAATTCATATAAAAAGCTCTTTGTTTCTAATTGTAGTAACCACTTATCTCGGATGCTTTATGTAATCATCTCTGTCCCCTTCAGCACACTGAAAGACAATGAGCATCATCAAAGAACAAATTTTGCTTTCTCTGGTAATTCAGAGGGTGTTCCTTGTTACTAGTCTTCTGCTTTCTGACTACAATATGGAAAGCAAAAATAAATCTTCTTAACCCATCAAGCTAAAGTAAAATAAACAAGAACTTCTTCTCTTTTTAATTTTCATGTGAATACTGCAACACCTGGAAATTTTGCTCAAATTTTGACGCTTGACCCTACACAGTCTTTGAGATGTTCACAACCCCTTAAACCTTAAAGTGGACAGGCCTGAGCTCCCACAAAGTCATGGCAGAAATTACACCATCAGGTTGGGCAATCACCGCTCTTACTGGCTGGGCACGTTTCAGATGCCTAAGCAAATGTTTCTCCAAGCTGCACAATATGTAATATATGAATGATGGGAAAATAGCTAACAATAAAATCACTGCATGGATCAGTATGCTATGTAAATGTTTGAGGACAACATGTGGCAGATACTTTATTAAAGTTACATTAACACATTAGACAAACTGAAATTGTGGTTCAGTTAGACTCATCTTACTGGTGTTTTCAGCCACCCCATATTGTGAATTAGCTGCATAAACTATTTCCTCATAGCATGATAGATTCCATGGTGCATTTGTTTCTGAAAACCATTTTTTTGCAACTATTGAAATGTTTTTTTTTCAAACATACAACATTCTTCATTAAGGCTCATGGAGTAACATTGACGTCTCCCAGAATTTAACTGACATGTATATTTGGCCCCACATTAATTTTGCATGTTCTCATTATGTTTATATGGGTTTTCCCAAGGAAAGTTGTAATCAATGACTGTGTTTTTTTTTCTCTGATCTTTCCCAGTCTCCGCATTTTGGTGAGTGGTGGTGTTTCTTTTGAACTCTAAGACATGCAGAGGAAAGAATAATACAGAGAGGTCAGTTCCATGCTATTTACAATCATCAAATTCAAATGTTAACAGATACCACACACCCAAGGACCGTCCTTCCTACATTTACGACATGTGTACCTGTTGCAATGTACACACATCTCTCTGTGTTGTGGTTCCTATTACACTGAAGGGACACCTGACACTGACTCAGTTTGCTTTCCTAGGGGAAGCAGCAGCCTTGAAACAGAAGCCTGTCGATGTTGCATCCACTTTTTCTTTTTCTATCGCCTTTTCTTGTAAGAAGCAACGATGAAGTTCCTCTGCAAGGTGAGCCAAGAATACCCTTTGTTTCTCAGTGGACCCCGTGCATACCTTGCACAGTACATGTGTGTTGATCACCGCCAGCATGTTGTAGCACACAGCAACTGACAACCTGCATGTTCCCACTGAATAAGCGTACGCCTCCTGGGGCAGGATGTCAACGCAGCACCAGAGAAAAAAAGAAAGAGACAAATACATGTGACATTTTGAAGAAATCATTTTATGAACTGAATAGTACCAATCAGAAAACATCATCGCACTAATACAATATTATTTGAAAGCAAACTGCATCAGATCATTTGTAAATTTATGGTACTTGTAAAAATTAGCTTTTATTCAGTTTTATTCTCTCAGTCACATTCATGCTCTCCCACCACCCCCTTATTTGACCCTAACAACTGAAAAAAGCTAACTTTTTTTTTCAAATAAAAACTAACAGCATCAGATCTGGGTTTGGGGGTTAATTGTATCATGATCATGACTGAGAGAATAAAAATGAAAAAAAAAGCTTACTTTTAGTAGTACTGTAAATTTACAACGTCTGTTACAGACACAAATGAAATGTATGTTCTTTTATTGTATAATATTAACAATAAGAACAGCTCATTATTCAAAATGGTAAATTTGCGATGCAGCCAAAATCACACTGGGGACCTCTTGATTACACGTCAGCAGTTCTTACCACTGAACCAGAGAAGTTGTCGTATTAACCTTGTACCTTTTGTGAAAGTGTTTATTTGATATTTGGCCTACAGTCTTCACACATTATACAGTTTATGTCTACATTTTGTCATTTATTACTAAAACATGAAAAACATTTCTGTTTAGATATAGATTGTTGTAGACACATAACACACATGAAATGCATGTGTTCCAAATAAAGATATATTATTTACACTATACAGCTCGAAGGTATCTCACTCCCAGATAATCAAGGCTTGAGCTGGAAGAGGTTTTTACCCATTCTGCAGCGGTGGGGGGATGTGAAAGCAGGCTGCTTGCCACTTGTGTTAATCGACACATTTAAAGATAAAAGATGCAGATAGAGGTGCAAAGGGATTTTAGGTGGGCTGGAATTACAAGTTTTTTCGTAGGCTTTGGTAATTCTAGTGTTAAAACAGGCACAAGACCCAATGCATCCTCTTAAAATCCGGTGTCTCCTCAGCTTAACACAACCATGAGGAGACGCCTGCCAACAGATGCAGTCATCAACTTATCATAGGTTCAGGGTTCTACTGCCAGTCTGTTGGTGTCTGTTGGACTCCCTGCCAAACCCGACTCACGTCTCCCTTAACCAGTCTGTCGGTGTCAACGGGGCGACTCCCATTTCTCTGCATCATTTTAAGAAGTGCCCCTTCTCCAAACCTGCACTCTAGTACAGGCCTGCCGCTCACTTCCCTGGGGCATACTCCCGACCACCTGCATCCACTCTTCATAACATGGGCTCTCCAAGTCCTACCGCTTTATCCTTCCTTAACCTCCAATCTTTTGTTCTCTGCCCTCTCTGTTTTGTTTTTGATTTGATCCGATTCTGTTTGTTTTTTCCTTTCTTTTGTGCAGGTTCCTTTAATATTGTCTGATGGGATGCAGGTGCTGTACTCCACTGACTCTGAGGTGTGAATGAGGCACCTGACTGATCTGCTCGTATTTGCATGTGAATGTGTGATAAGCCAAGCAGCCTGATCAACCCTGGATCAGCACTGGTATACGCACACAAACATCCGTTCGGAGCCTACACGCCCCAGGACACGCTTATTTATTTAAAACCTCACTTCGCACGAACCTCTTACCACAAGGTCTTATAAGTGGATGGGATGGTTGACTTAACCAACTAGGAGGTTATAATGGATGGACAATGTAATGGGAGAAACAGCTTAACCAGAATGGCTAGTGCGTTCCATCCTAGTCTGGGTACTTGGGCCATAATGAATGGACTGGGATAGATTATCCCACATAATAGGAAGTGGCAGTTCTCCTCTGGTATGGTCACAGTTTGGACATGCGCAGGGTTTCATCGGACCTGTAGTCTGGAAGGGTAACCCTGTTGTAATGCCTGGGTGCTATTAAGAGGTGAGCTGCCAAAAAAGTTTTTCTCTACTTTGGGGAACTTCTGTCTTACACAGAACTGCTCCCTATGGTCTTTGTCCTGGCATGAGAACTACTCCAAGGTCTTATATAAAAAAGGTGCCACTCTGCCTTACAGAGAAAAGTCAGAGTCTAGAGGAAGAGATCAAAAGGAGAAGTGTAAAGACAGGAACTTGTAGAATTGTTGGTTGTGTTATTTTGGCCATTGACCTCCTGTCAAGGTACTGTTCATAAAAAAAACACCTTATTTTTGAACGTGAGACTGTGATTGGTCAAGGTGTGTCAGTTGTTAGTGACTCTGGGGCACCCCCTAATGGTCGCATTCTTCACAATCTTTCAATCAAAAAGAGGCAGAATGCTAATTAACGTAAATATACACAACATTTTTATAAAGTACATTTGTTTGCAGTTAAAATGATGACATCTGAAGGAGTGGTAGTGAAGTGGAGAGATACAAGTTACATGCTATAAGTGATCAAGGACAACAAACACACCAATAACTATGCAGGTGTAAGAAGCATAACAAAATTATTAGGGGTTTATAGTTTTGAAGTCTCATTATCGTTATGTGTGCAGATCACATCTCGGCCCATTTACCTCACTCCCCAAGTTTTTAATCTGTTGTTTTTAAAGCTTTGGACATCCATTATATATGATAGATTTTATCCGAATATTTTTAAACACATTTTAAAATGTCAGTGCTGGAAATTTTCCCTGGTCTTTTCATCAGCAACCACTTTATTTGTGAAACTGATTCTCATGTTTGGAGACTGTACAGCTAACGTTGTAGTTGCCCCCTGCCTTCTAAAGCACCTAGTAGAATAGGATGAAATATACATTGCTCTCCAACAGTGTAATGTTATTTTTAATACTAAATTATTTTTCCTCTATGTTTATAAGGAGGGGTTATGGAACATTCTTATGATTTTCTTTTATTTAGTAGTAAAACGTGGCCTGGACAGAAATAAAGGATGGAAGGAAATTTTTTAAAAGGAAAATAGCAGCATAATGCCAAGATGTACAAATTGATAGACATGGATAATTACACAGGGGATCATCAGCAAGGAAATGTATCACAAGTACTTAGAGTACTTGGTCTTGATTCATGCTTTTATTTCATTTAAATTTACCTTCAAAACAAGATCATATAAAACGCACTAAACCAAATTCATAGATGACCAACCAGTGAAGCAACCTGAAGTAATTGAAAAGTGTTGACATTAACAAAAATTCTACCACATGTTATCATTCAATGAAAAATATGAATAAAAAGTTAGAAATGATAAGAATTAATGTGCAAACATCGCCATTTTAACAGATTAGAATATTACAACATTATTACAATCTAATATTTGCCATTCCTATGCACTTAATTATTTCTAAAAAAACATCGTCTTTTTCAAAGTCCTACTGTCTACCACACTACTTGGTCACTAATTCCATAAGCCTGTGGTTCTCTGTGTAAAGAAAAACTTCATACTGTTTGTGTGAAATTTACCCTTAACAATTTTGTAACTTCGTCCCCATGCTCTTGATGAACTCATTTTAAAGTAACAGTCTCAATCCACTGTAATAATTTCCTTCATAATTTTAAACACTTCAATCATATCTCTTCTTCATATTCTTTTGCATAAACTGAAAATTCTCATTTCATTAAATATTTCCTCATAACTCCTCCTCTGTAGCACTGGAATCAGCCAAGTCACGTTTCTCTGGACTTTTTCCATTACTGGTATTTCCTTTTTGTAGCCTGTAGACCAAAATTGAACACAGTACGCCTCACCATAACCAGTGCTTGATAAAGCTTCCTGAATTCTGTTCAAGTACCTCTGTAATGATTTAGCACATTCCAGATTACCTGCTAATTCACCTATCTTGGCATCATTTGCAGAATTAACCATCTTGTTACTTATATTCCTATCCAAATCATTTATATATTAAAAACAGCTGAGGCCCTAACAATGACCAGTGTAGGACAGCATTCTTAAGATCAGCCAATTCTGATTCAGTTCCTCACACCATCACCCTCTGCTTCTACAAACAACACCCTGAACAATCACTTCTCTCATGTGGCACTTTATCAAATGCTTTCTGAAAGTGAAGATAAATAATCTACATATATAATTCACTAAGGGCACACAAGATGCATGCAAGACAGAGAGCCACGCCCGCCAACTTTTACAGAGCCCCGCCCACCAAATGTAAGACCATGGGATACGCTAGACAGAGCCCCGCCCACCAACTCTAACCCTCCTCCCGTGTCAACCGTCGCTCTCGAGGCAAGTGCACTGCCTGCTCATGTGCCCGCACACAACAACTCACCAAACACAGCCTCAGTCACTTTCATCTGTGCTACAGACCACATGCACCTCTGAGCCACGTTGACTTTTCATTGTTCTTTTCGGTTGTGGCTGCTTTTCTATATATATAATCGACCAAGTCGCCCGACCATGGGGTACACATGACAGAGCCCCGACCGCCTACTCTAATCCTCCTCCTGCGTCATGGGGAATGCACGACAGAGCCGCGTCCACCCTCGTGCCCACTAACTATAAGACCATGGGATACGCTCGACAGAGTCCCGCCCACCAACTGTAACCCTCCTCACGCGTCCACCGTCGCTTTCAAGGCATGTGCACTGCCTGCACATGTGCCCAAATGCAACATCTCACCAAACACAGCCTCAGTCGCTTTGGTCTGTGCTACAGTCCACATGCAGCTGTGAGCCACGTTGACTGTTCATGTTGATAATTATGTGGCGTATGCTACGGCGCGTGTTGGATAGTACCATATAATCCACTTTGATCATATTCCTTTTGTTGCTTCATTATAGAATTCCAATATGTTAGTAAAACATGACCTCCCTCTTCTAAACCCATGTTGACTGTTTAGTTAAACTCCTGTACTTGCCAAGTGCTGCTCAATCTTATCCTTTATAATTCCTTCCATTAATTTACCTGTGATTCATGTTAAGCTGGATAAGAATTTATATATATCTGTACTCGCTACCCTCATTAACAACTTGAGGGTAAATATTATCTGGTCCTGGTGACTAGTTTGATTTCAGCCTATTTAATAATAGCAGTACTTTTCCCTCTTCAATTTTACCACTCTCAGAGGTTGTTCACTTCCTCACATATAAAGAACTCAGAAAAATGGGAGCTCAGAGCATCTGCTATTTCACTGTCTGTATTTTTTAAATTCTCCTTTACTATTCCTGATATACTTTGCCCCTTAGTTGATTGTTCTGTTATTACTAAGATACTGAAAGAATCTATTAAGGTCATCTTTAGTTTTATCTGGTATATTCCTCTTTAACTGTCTTTTAGACCCCCCTCGCCCAATAGCCTACTTAATGGTGGCCCCCATGTTGTCACACGCCCTATGATTCCCACTGGAGTTACTAGTCTTATACAACTTATACAGCTGTTTTTTCCATCACAGGTTCTTTTTCAACTCTTAATTAACCCACTGCAGAGTTTTTTTTTTAAATTTCCTATTAATTCCAGAGGTGATTATGTACCTGTCCTGGACTGTATGTAAAATGTTTTTAAATGTGTATTGAAATCTCAACAACTGTTATCCAAGTGTATTCCTCTTAGACTGACTTTTTCAAATCTGCTCAAAATCTAACAAACAAATTTAAACTTATTCTTTGCACCCGCTCTCTTCCAAAACATTGAGAACTATATTATACTATGATCATTTTACCCTAGTAGTTTAATCACATCTACACCTTAAATTCTATCCTGATTATTAGATAATATTAAATCTAAGTAGGCTTCATCCCACATTGTTGTCTTAACATACTATCTTAAAAAACAGTCACTGATTACGTCTGTAAACTTCTGCTCTTGTACTCCACTATTTGCAATGTTATCCCAGTTCATAATTTTGAAGCTATAGTGCCCATGACTATCCATCCATCCATTATCCAACCCGCTATATCCTAACTACAGGGTCACAAGGGTCTGCTGGAGCCAATCCCAGCCAACACAGGGCGAAAAGCAGGAAACAAACTTCGGGCAGGGTGCCAGCCCACCACAGGGTGCACTCACACGCACACACATGCACCAAGCCCACAATAGGGACAATTTAGGATCACCAATGCACCTAACCTGCATGTCTTTGGACTGTGGGAGGAAACCGGAGTACCCGGAGGAAACCCACGCAGACACGGGGAGAACATGCAAACTCCATGCAGGGAAGACCTTGGAGGCGAACCCAGGTCTCCTTACTGCGAGGCAGCAGCACTACCCACTGCACCATCGAATACACCCCACCCCACATGACTATATAAACTGTATAATATAATTAAAAAGATACACATTGAATTTACTGTTTCTCTACATTGGGCAGTTTATAATACATTCTTAAAGACTTCTTTCCCTGATGCTTTCCAGATGAAGCCAGATGTCCTCACTAAAATGGAATTCATCTTGTCTGCACTGAAGAGAACTTGTGTTTAAATTCTGTTTGACATGAACGTTTCAACCCAAGATAGTTTTATATAATAGAGAGATATAAACGAAGGGCCTCTGTGTGTGTGTGTGTATGCAGCAGTCTGCTGGGCTCACGCTTGACCACAGCCACATGAATCGGTGTGAATTCTACAGAACATGTAGGAGCTTATACAAGTGTGACTTGCACTTGGTGAGATGGTGCATGCATGTGCTTTTAAATATTTGTGGTGATTCCATGCACATTACTTCTCATTCAACCAAAGCAGACAAACTCAGCTTTGTGGTACATGCACGTTGCACGTTCACGCAATGAGCTAACATACTGTACGTTTTCCTGAGACAGATTTTTTCCAGCATGTGCTGCTCAGTTTGTGTCACAGCTGCACTCAACTCGGACAAGACATGTCCTGTCCCGGCCCACTTAGCTGACACCTCTACAAGTTCACCAATATAGTAAAACTGCTAAGGAATCTTCAGGTTGTTTTTTTGTCCTGATGACCACATGCGGCTACAAATATTATAATTATGCTCCGCTACATACAACTCACTTGTTTTATTTTTGATACTTTTAGCATTAAGGCAAGCTGTTACTCATTTTACTTTTGCGTTTAAATGTTGGATCAGAATTTACATTACTCTGCATTTTTATTTTTACACTATTGTTGTTTGTCTATGTACAGTTGTTAGCCTGTCCTGTCTTAAACATCCTGTCCTCCCAACCCCTAGTTTAAACAATCCTCATATGCCTCTCCAACACATTGGTGGTGCTCCAGTTCAGATGTAGCACATCGTGGTGGGTTCCATCTAGTGAACATTTAGTGAATAAATTAGAATAGTGGCACCATTGTTTGGAGGGAGCTGAGCATTCTTTTATATACATAATTAAATTTAGTGGACTAAAAAACAGCAAAAAGGTTAAATTCACATCAAGCTTAATGCCATTAAACTCTCTACACTCTGACCAAAGAGTAAAAATTTAATTCCAGTTTAAGTTAAGGGAGCTTGTTAAATTGTACTCACTCCAGTTACAGTATGTTTGGTCTTTCTGGTGTTTCTCAAACATATAAACTAATCAGGCGGTATTTCTGGTTGGAAAACATGTACCAGGAGTGAGCTAATATCATATACAACATTAAAGGCATAAACCAATTTTTTTCTTTATGGAAGAACTCAGTTTTAATCAATTCCCAATGTCCATATATTTGATTTCTAGTATCTGGTGGTTCTTTTGATCTAAGGTAGAATGTAAAGCTTTTGTGATGGAGTAAATGATTCAGCGACTAAATCCTGTGTCTGTGAGATTTTCACACCAGCCTCAATTTCTCTTTCCATTTTCCTTTTATTTTCAGAAAGGTCTTTTGGTTTTCTGTATTGTTTTCATAGAACTTCCTGTTTATCCTCAAGTAATGCATACAACTAGACCTGATTAGACTTTGTAAATTACAGAAAGTGAGGACAAGGGCGTCCTTCACCCTGGTGGGGTGTCTGTCGGGTGACTTCAGAGGCAAGTGTGTAAGAAAACAGAAATCTCAATCCTGTAGAATTTTGCGTGGAGGTCCAAAGCAGCAGCAACAAGGTGGAGTCACATTTAAAGCTGATTGAAAAACTGAGGATAGGCGGCACATCATTCTAGGGAAGCAACCTTTCTATACGCCATGCTTGACCTGAACATTTATACTGCCATTATCAGATCTTAGAGTAACACATATCTGGAACTTTGGATCCACAAACGCAACATTAATAATGAAACAACAAACTTCAGAGCCAACACTCTTATTAAGGATAGCCATTGTTACTTACAAATGTATTCTTTTCTTTTTTATGGACTGACGTTTCTTTATTCAGTTTAAGTTGTTTCATACTTTTTTGAATTCAGTTATATATATTCTAGCTTTTACAGGATGTTCCCGTAAAGTAACATTAAACTTGTCCTTGTGGTTATTGCTAAATATTTCCTGTCCTTTACATTTAAGCAATACTCCCTTCATATAGTAACTCACGCATTTTTAAACTGCATCAAGCAATGGAGGCTGAAAACACTTACAGTTCACTGAGAAAGCCAACAGAAGACGTCTACACGACCACAGTGCAACTCCAGGACAGAGGAGCATCTGGAGGGCCAAGAGGTAGGAATTCTGAAACTTGTTTAGCCTGTAAAAAGGGAATTATAAGGGTAGCTGAATGAAGTGCAAAGCTGAATGGGGGCAGGAGTAAATAATGTTAAGAGTTATTGTAAAATTTTTGAATAGGAAATAATTTACAGAAATACAGTAAGGTCTATTCTTTCTTTATGTAATTGTTTTAAAGTCATGCCCCCTAATGTTTAAATATTGAACAAGGGGTTCAAAGGTAAAAAAAAATGTCTTTTTATTCTGCCATCTCAGTCTATTACTGATTTTCTTTTTTCAAGAATATCTTCCAAATGATTTATGGCATATTAGTAAATCTCATTTTGTCTGTCTGTCTGTCTTACATATTACCAGTCCAAAGTCGGATTTAGCTGCTGGCTTTACAATACACCTGGTGCTTGTCCAGAGCAAGCCATGCAAGTTCAGGTAACTTGGGGATGAAGAAATAATGGTCACCTCTCACAGGAAAATACTGGAGGCATTATGTCTTAAAGCTGCCTTTTGCGACCCATATTACACAAACATTCTTGGAGACGGATGTCCTTAAGCTGTCTGCGAACAATTAATGCAGCATAAAAATACAGAAACAAATGATGTTGTTGTTTTTTCATGATTTTGTAAGGTTACGTTGCAAATCGCATGGAGTTAGAATTCCAATGTTAGTTTGTAGAATTGACTTCTGAGTGGGGGTGTTTCATACTTTACACCAGAAAGTGTTATCTCAATTTCAAAACAAGTGCTATGTTACTGCATGAATAAACAACAGTGTTCCAGAGTTATTTAAAGAAGTATTACAGTTTTGTTGTTCCCTGAAATGGCAACTTCTGTCCTGTGGGGTGTGGAGGCAGGAAGTGTGTTTTTACTGCATTGATTTCAATTGCGATTCTTTAGATATTTTAGGCAAATTAAATTATTAAATGTAATATCTTTCTCAAAACTTTTCTGTTATGCTACATTAAAATTAAATTGCACAATTGTTTATTTTGGTGATTGCATTGTTTAAAAATATAATCAAGGCAGTGAACTGTATATACAGTATATTGTTGTCTAGTGTTTCATGGTGTCTTCAATGAGATTCTCACAAGTACTTAGGGTGACTACTAGGAAATGTTATCTGTACATCTGAAAGGATGTGGAGGGGCCTGTCACAGAGGGATGCGTTGTGGGTAATTTATTATTGTTAGAGGTTTTGTTACAGGTTTATCACTGCCTGCATTCAAGTGCACTCACTTTAACATGGTGATCGCCGTTTAGCAGCTTGGAGAGTGCATGTCGTCAGCTGCGGCTGGTGGTGTGTGGTTAAAAACCAGAGGAGCAAGTAAAGATGGTAGAAAAAGAAATAGAATGAAATAAATGGAATGAAATGGCAAAGACAGAGAGATGAGACAAGATGGGACAGTAGTGGAGCAGGAGGGTTAGCTTAACAAAGATTATCATTAGTGGTGTGAATGAGGGCAGTGTGCAGTCCAGCTGAGAAGAGAGGTCTACTTCTGCTATCATTTACCCAGTGGCAGTGAAGGCAGAAGGGGGGTGGCAGGATTCAAGTAATGGTCCAGAGGGAAATGAGCAAAGCTGCTGTTTGTGTGCAGGGCTTGGGGCAAATGTGGCCATGGCAAGTTGTTAGAGTTTGACCTGAACTCCTAGGATGGGCTGAACTGTGTGTGACACTCTGGCTCAGTATTGATGGCTTCAATGAGACTAGAGGTTTATTTCAATTTATTTTTAATAGGATGAAATCTTCTGATCTTTCGAAATGTAACTATTTTATTTGTCTCTTGTGCTTTTAATGAAATAGTGTTAACTTTTATTTATTTATTCATGACACTGATATTTCTGCTGCACTGTGGACACTATAATTCTTTGTGGAAAAAATACTATGCTCTATTTTCACTTTAAATCTTGTCTGTTTCCTCACTTGCTACTGGTCCATCCTTGGTCAACAAACTACTAGATATTCCGCCAAAGGATAATGTCAGGGCACGGGTCATCACACAGGGCTACAGATAATTTCCTCCATTAATATTGCCACACTAAATAGAGAGAGTGACGCTCAACGATAATATCCCTCACAGTAGCATGAATTGGGCTGCCTTCTTTCCTCATAATGATCACAACAGTCACTCGAACTGAGGCTGTGCTTCACAGTGTATGTCTGCAGCCCCACTCTATTGTGCTCTTTGTTTGGCTGACATGCAATGTACAGCCAGAGAGTTGTCACAAAACACTACTGTGAAAAGGCGCTATATAGGCGCCCGACCCGACATAGACTGGACACGGAGGCACACTAAAAATAATTTTTTTTCTTCCCCATGTCCCACAGGCAGTACACAGTCCCAAGCACAGTAAATAAACACCAACACAAAGCAAAGCACTGTTTCCGTCTTCCTCCACCACTCCTCCCAGGCAACCTCGTCCTCCTCCTCCCGATTCTGGCTCTCGGAGTGGTGGCTGTTTGCCCCTTTTCTGGTTCACCTGGAAGTTCTCCAGGTACTTGATTGCCGAGTTCTGGCTGCACTTCCGGGTGTGGTGAAAACACTACCCATAAGGGCTCAGGAGTTCCAGCTGCAGCATCCCCTGGCAGCGCCTCTGGGACCCAACAGGGCTGCACCCAACTCCAATTCCCATGGAGCCCTGCAGGAAACCGAGGCACCGCTCCGACCCAGGGGGGCGGCCATCTACTGTCCAGAGGGAGGTATTACACAGTCCATGGCTACTCCCCCTGAGCATATAACGAAGGGACATCCCGGTCGGTCATGGACCCTGGCCCTCCACCGCACTACTAACACAGCAGGTACTACAACTAACAACAGTACTACAACTGCTGTTATCATTATCGCAACTAAAACCACAATCACCATTACAGGTATTATTACTACTACTACTACTACTACTACTACTACTACTTTTATTTATGTTACTACTAAGCAGGTCTCTTCACCCAGCACATCTTACAATAGTCCTGTTTCAGGCATCTCTCAGCCCATTAAAGGTGAAGTAGAGAGTGACCCCTACAGCAGTTTAAAATGGGAATGGGCCAAAAACGACATCCCAGCAAAAGAAGGCGAGATCTTTGAGATAAAATGTCCTAGTGCCATTCTAATTAACACAGTCCTCACTTCTATCTATTCTTTTTCTTTTCCCTCTTTCAGGAGCATCAGAGCATCCTTCAAATTCAAAAATAAAAGCCTGCCTTCTGAAGTTTCTGTTGTTCCTTTGTGGTTCAATATTGGCTTCCATTGTCTTGTTGGCCATTTACAGTAAGTATCTTTAATTTGGCCATGATGCTGATGGGATTGCAAGGTAGCCTCCTGAGTATTTTACTGATGTACAAAACATACATTACAACACAGGGTTGGTATCATAAGCTAGTGATGATGTCAACAATATAATGATAAAAATATTAACATAAGGAAAAATCTACTCAACTCAAAAATCAAGGGGTCAAAAACCTTAAATCAGAACACAGGCAAGATCAAAGTCACAGTAGATAAGCAGCTTAGGGATGTCCAACTTCATTACTGCACAAGAGCGGACATATGTTTGTAGTCTTTAGTAAAGGACCTAAGCTGGGAAAGTTTATTTAGAGAGAGCAGGAATCCTCCATGAGCATCATTCTTTTTTACAGTATGTGTCTGGAATGTATTTTACACTTACATCTTGGTTTGTATTTTTATTCTGAACATTTTTTTAAAAAGTGAACAAAACCACAATAGACTTTCACACAATGGTGAACATTAACTGGGAACTAAAATCTTTGTGATTTCCACTTTTGTAGAATGTAATGCATTTGCCATGTTCTTGCTGTCATGAATCACTCTTTGCGTTTTATGGTAACTTTCACAGTATGCACCATTAAAAATTAGACTACAAGGAAAACAAGGTGTGCCAATATATCGACTATTGAGTGTATTCATAGGTTAGTCTGATTATAATGACACATCATTCTTGGAGTTAACCATAATGCAGTGTCTCACTTCCCTCAGATTTGACTCCCTTCAAGGACAAAGGTGCTATTGATGAAATGAGACAGAACTGTTCTATCAATGAGCAACAACTGATGCAGCTGAGAATGCAATATGACTTTTTCAACAAAGAGCACAGCAACCTATCAGAGTACCAGAAAGCTCTGCAGATGAACCTTTCCAGCCTGCAGTCTCTTTATTCCAACCAAATCAAATCACACCAAATTGCTGTCCCATTATTCTGCACTGGCCCAGGAGTTTTTTGCAGTAACTGAAAAGCTGAATAAACGATGTCCAATTTCAAATCCATTATCTCAAAGTAAGTGAATTCCAGTTCCTTCTCCCCATTTGGTCATGAGATTACCTGTAGTTCATATTTGTATCTACATATTGATAGCAGCTTCACACCAGTTGCTTGAATTTCGTTTACTATAAATGTCAGTTCTCAAGATGACTTAAATTTTCCAAACTTTAGAAATGAAACCATCTAATCATAGGAATGGCACATAACTGTAATGGTATTTTGGGGGCACTTTATGATGTTCAAATCTTCTTGATGTAGGGTGGTTTGTGGTGAAAAAGTCCTGAATGACAGAAATATAGGCAGAGAACAGAAGGGAATGAACATGAGTGAGATATGACCTCTGAATACCTTTTTGCCTTTGTCTGTCAGTGGGCCAAAATGAAACATTATAGGAGGTCAAGTTTCACTTTGTTTTTCATCTTCTGATGGTGGAGGTTTAATAATTTTGTATTGTTGTTTTTGGAAATAGGTCTGTGTTAAATATAACCTCCCTTAGCTTATGTTATGCAGTGGAAACTTCTTAGAAATATACAAATAATCCACCCATCTATTTCCAACCCACTTATCACTTTCCATTCCACTTGTGAGAAAGGCGGGAGTTTCAATTTTAAAACGTAACATGTATACATTAAATATTTAGGGTAACATAACATCCTAAACCCAGTTAACAATAAGGGTCAAAGCCTATCCTGTGAGTAGTGGACAGAAAGGAGGAGACACTCCTGCACTGGGCAATAGTTCATTGCAAGGTCCAAGCAAATGGACACACACACCCATACTCATATTATACCAAATTAGAATTGGCAGTTTACCTAACATGCATATCTTTGGAAGAACCCATGAAGATGCACGAACAATGTAAAAAAAACTACACACAGGCAATGAAAGGCCACAGGATGTAAACTTGGTCTCCTGGAGCCATCAGATGGCAACACTGGCATATTTGCAAATGCCTAAACCTAATTCAATTTGTAATATCCTAAAATTGAATAATATACAAGGGGTGACCAAAATGGTTTGAGCCAGACATATTAATAAAAAACACCAGTGCTTTCAGAAAAGTTTTATTTTTCAACGTAATCTGCATGATCACTAATCCACATGTCCTTCGATAAACTGGCCCCCCATCCAGGATTCTATCCTGCATTGGACATAGTGTGGAAGATAAAGAGAGCCACATCAGATAATGATCAAATAGGTGGTCTTTATCATACATTGATAGATTCAAGGCCATAAGTCTTGAATAAACGTATAAGTTATCAAATAAAGAGTTTATGTCCCTCCTCCCAAATCCATTCTGTCTATGTCATGCATTGCTGTATTTGAAGCAATAATCAAAGCAGAATGCATTAAATTTTTAACCTGAGAATTGATTAATTTCTTCATAGCTATTATTCCAGGACTGGATATTCAAAGGGAGCATGTAATGTGGCTTCAGCCCATGAGACCACAAACTGAGCTTGATTTGTTACTTTCATGAAATGCTTTGCTTATCTACACAATAAATAACCAGTCTAACCTTGGCACCTGAAAATATATATGTTTTGTCTTAAAATTTCACCTCCAGCATAGCAGCAGACTTGGTTATTAGCAATTTCAAAAGGAAT
>JANRMT010062807.1:30126185-30168512 GCA_026402145.1 Polypterus bichir lapradei
TATCTATCTATCTATCTATCTATCTATCTATCTATCTATCTATCTATGTAGGGGTTCAAACGTAAAAAAAAAAATGTCTTTTTATTCTGTCATCTCAGGCTTTTACAGATTTTCTTTTTTCAAGAATATCTTCAAAATGATTTATGGCATATTAGTAATTCTCATTCTTTCTCTTTTTGCCTTCCATTTTATTCCAAACACAATACAACATTTTTTTGTATAGAACTCTTCTGAGTGCTGGCGCAGAGCACTATGAACAAATTCTCAGCAACAAGTATAGATTATATTAATAACTAAAGAATTAGTACATATACATATATACATATACAGATTTGTTAAAACACACAGAAAACAAAGTATTGACTGATTAACACAAATGGATAGCAACAACATCTGTCTGTTAATTAATATTTCACGATGAGCAGACAGGTCTAAATTGGACCAAGTGAGATGGTGAGCTGCTGGTTCATTTGTCTTTTACATTTCATTGTTACTTGGCAGCTGAATAAGAAAATAAGAAACAATTAAAATACAGAATGTAGCTATTTAAGACTAAAAGAAAAAATTAAGTATTGGGAATCTGAACAAGTGAGTTAAATAAAATGAAGTATGCAAAATGTTACTTCAGCAAAAACCATTGGTATCTAAATATGAAACTGAGTTTAAACAAAAAGCCACAACTTTGCTCCCTGTAGTCCCGGGCCAGTGAGAGCTCCTGTGTGTCACTGACAAGTTAGGATTTCTGTGCACAGCAGTTTCATTGTGAAGTTCACCTTAACTGTGTGACTCTCTAATTCTGAAATTGTAATAACTGTATGATGCCTATCACTCTGAGGAACAAACCCTCTACATAAATGTTATAAAATGTACTACACTGCTGTTGTTACTTACATCTATGTTTATTGTTCTTCATTTGCTAAGTTCACATATGTTTACTTTATTGGATTTTGATTATTTGAACTCAATTTATATACATTTATTTGAATATATAGGTGTTTTATGATTTTATTATCGACTTTAAATATCCATCCATCCATCATCCAACCCGCTGTATCCTTACTACAGGGTCACGGGGGTCTGCTGAAGCCTATCCCAGCCAACACAAGGCGCAAGGCAGGAAACCAATACCGGGCACGGCGCCAGCCCACCGCAGGGCACACACACATATCCAAGCACACACTAGGCACAATTTAGGATCGCCAATGCACCTAATACTGCCCACCGCAGTGCATATTCTTGCAATGTTAATATTAATCTGTCAGTTTCTCCTTTCACCACCTTCTGTTCCTGACCAGAGAGCTGCTAATGGCATGATATTTTCTGGGTAGAGCCCACTAATCATAGAGTCATTAGAGTGCTGTTGAGAAATGCAAGTGGAGTGGCCATTACCACAGAGCTTGCGAGGGCACCAAAATCTTCCTCTTCTTGGCCCATCGTCCATCATGCCCCCATTTACAATCTGTTGTAAAACCTCAAGGTCTGCAAAGCTGGCAGTAACAGAATAATAGTAGGGGAGGAGATACAGGAATACTTAAGAAAACCGCATAAATAAATCCATGAAATACTGCATGGCTCCATCTAGATACCCATCTGTTTGTCCACATTCAGGTTCTTTTCATCCTGAACCGAGTGTGAGAACCTAACAACACAAGACACAAACCAGAAACTGGAATGAAAAATCAACAAAGAGATCTCCTTCACGTCTTTTTGGCTTTTCTTTGACAACTCCATCCATCCATCCATCCATCCATTATCCAACCTGCTATATCCTAACTACAGGGTCATGGGGGTCTGCTGTAGCCAATCCCAACCAGCACAGGGCGCATGGCAGGAAACAAACCCTGGGCAGGGCGCCAGCCCACTGCAGCTACTTTAAATATATGACTTTATTATTACTGTTTATATCAAATCATTGCTTATACTGATTATCATTAATTAGACTTTTTGAAAAGGCTGCACAAATGTCAAGCAACAAAGACATCAAAATATAAAGCTGTGTTATTGGCACAGACAAATGCGCATAGGCTGAAAGCTGAAAAAAATGTCAGCATTCTGTCAGATTAAACATCATTTTATGTGCCCAGTAGTGCAGAAATTAATTCACACACATCATGAGAGAAGTTGGCTCATTGAAGAAGACACTGATGCCAAACAAAAAACCAAGATGGGTGAGCATGAGATAAGATGGACATGCCATCATGGAAAGTGATAGCACTAAATTAATGAATTTATACAGAAATGTCTGTCAAGTCCCTTCTATGGAAATAGCAACGTTACAAATTACAAATATGAATATATCAAAAGTATTACTTGGCTTCCATGAAACTTTCATGAAAAATAAAATGACAATAAAAATACAGTAAATCCAGACCATCTTTTCTGTATGTGTCATTTAATTCCACAAGGTCTGCTTATTCAACATATGTATTTTTTTTAGACGTTTTTATTAAATGAGTTGAGCAAACAAAGTCCCCAGAAGCCCTACTGGATTGGAATGAATGATATCGTTACTGAAGGTCAATTTGTCTGGGTGGACAACAAACGTCTGGACCGAAGCAAAAGGTACAGGCATAAAGCAAAACCCTCTGTATGTGTACATGTAGTCTATGTGGTGGGACAAATCAAATGACATTCAGTTAAATTGTGGCCACAATAAAAAACAGCACAAAAAACAGAAGTAAAATACAGCTACTGTAACTTCACTCTATTTAAACAGACATCTGGTTCAAATTTAATAATCAATGGTAAAAGACAAAGAGAAAGTGAAGGTGAGAGGAAACCGTTGTCTCAACAAAGTGCTGTCCTTATTTTCAAATCCAATGTTCTGGTCGTGTCTTTTCAAGGACTGAGAAACAGAAGAATGTGGCTGTTTGCTTTTGCTTTGGGTCACTTGTACATCACAAGTCTTAATGGCCCCACTTTGCCTTGTTTACACTTTTACTCTTTCTAATTCTTTTACCTTTTTATCCTTGCTATGAATTTTATTTTTTTCACTTCTTTAATTCTTTTTCCTCATCTTTTTCTGCTTTCTTATTATCTACTCATAAAACTCCCACATTCTTTCTGGTTTACTTTCCTTATTTACCTCCATGATTCCTTTGTGTCCTCAAAAAAAAAAACCCAAATCTCCCTTTTGTGTTTAGTTCATTTTGGATGTGTATCTGGTAGATTTGATAGTCAACAGAAGTTCTGATGGTTTGTCTTTTCTTTCAGTTTCTGGGGTGTGAATTGTGATGGATCGATGGAGCCAGATAACTGGAAAAATCAAGAAAACGGTGTGAAAATACAGAAAACCGCTACTGCTAGTGGCTGGTATGATGCCCCCTGTTCAAAGACAAACAATGTTATCTGTGAAGGAGCAGCAGAAGGAATTGCACTGTGACCTTTAAGTGATAAATCACACAGAATATAAGGCATCACTGGGAAACTCTGGCCATAAAGGAGAGCACTCACTCAGAGGTGCTGATTTATTTTGAAGTTACTCTGAGTTCGCAGGTGTCTGTACACCCAGGTCACTGAGATATTTTAAAAAGTGCACTTGCTCATTGTCACCTGGTCACAAAGTCATCCTTATCTCATTTCTTTGAGTCTTTTGAATGACACTTTTAACATACTTGACATTTCAATGATATGTAAAAAAAAATGCATGTTGAAAGGTAAAATTCATTTTAGACAATAATTCTCAGTACTGTGTAATCAAATGTATGGTCATGAGCGGCAAAAACTGTTAATGGAGGTCAGAAAAACATTGTTATGAACATATGATGGAGGTAAGCATCTAGAAAATGACCAAATGTTTGAAGTAGCAGGAGAAGAGAAAATAAAACTTAAGTCAAAAACAAAACAGCAATTTAAAAATCAAAAGTCAAAAAATCTTACCTCTAGTCTAATGGCCTTTCCCTGACTTGCAGGAAAACAAAGTAAAAATGCTTCTTCTTTCGGCTGCTCCCGTTAGGGGTTGCCACAGTGAATCATCTTCTTCCATATCTTTCTGTCCTCATCATCTTGTTCTGTCACATCCATCACCTGCATGTCCTCTCTCACCACATCCATAAACCTTCACTTAGGCCTTCATCTTTTCCTCTTCCCTAGCAGCTCTATCCTTAGCATCCTTCTCCCAATATACTCAGCATCTCTCCTCAGCACATGTCCAAACCAACTCAATGTCGCCTCTCTGACTTTGTCTTTCAACCATTCCACTTGAGCTTAGTTTGCAAAAATATCTTTAATCCAAAGCTAGGATGTCTAGGATACCTTAGCAAATCATGATATAATTTGATGGTTCAGAAAGTAGAACAGAAAATGGCATTGATAGAAAAGCAATCAAAATGTATAAATAACATATTGTTAGTAGCAATAAAACGATTCATTTATACTTTGGGGAACTTCTGCCTGACCCGGAAGTGCTCCCTATGGTCTTTGCCCTGGCACCAGAACTACTCCAAGATCTTATATAACAAAGCTGAAAGAGTCCAGAGGCAGAGGTCAAAAGGAGTAGTGTAAGGACAGGAACTTTTAGAATTGTTGACTGTGTTATTTTGGCCATTGTACACCTGTGAAGGTACTGTTAATAAAAAAAAAAAAAAAAACCTTTTTAAATGTGGAACTGCGTTTGGTCAAGCTGTGTCAGGTGTTCATGACTCTGGGGCACATCCTAATGGTTGCATTCTTAACAGTCTTCCTGTTTCAATCAAAAGAAGCAGAATGCTAATTAACATAAATATACATAACATTTCTATAGAGTACATTTGTTTGCAGTTAAAGTGATGACATCTGGAGGTGTGGTAGTGAAGTTGAGAGATACGAGTTACATGCTATAAGTGAGCAAGGACAACAAACACACCAATAATTATGTAGGTGTAAGAAGCATAACAAAATTATTAGGTGTTTATAGCTTTGTAGGATCATTATCGTTATGTGTGCAGATCACAGCTCATCCTATCTTCCTCACTCCCCAAGTTTTTAATTTGTTGTTTTTAAAGATTTGGACATCCATTATATATGACATATTCTATCCAAATGTTTTTAAACACATTTTAAAATGTCAGTGCTGGAAATTTTCCCTGGTCTTTTCATCAGTAACCACTTTATTTGTGAAACTGAGTCTCATGTTTGGAGACTGTACAGCTTAGGTTGTCGTTGCCCTATGCCTTCTAAAGCACATAGTAAAATAGGATGAAATATACATTGCTTTATTTTTGAAACTAAAATATTTTTCCTCTAAGTTTATATGGACGGGTTAGGGAACATTCTTATGATTTTCTTTTATTTAGAAGTAAAACGTGGCCATGAACAGAAATGAAGGATGGAAGGAAAATTGCAGAAAAATTACAAAATGTGCAAATTGATAGACATGGACAATTAGACAGGGGATCATCAGCAAAGAAATTCTTAGTACTTAGAGTACTTGGTCTTGATTCATGTTTTTATTTAATTTAAATTTAACTTCAAAACAAGATCATATAAAATGCAATAAACCAAAATTCATAGATGACCAACCAGTGAAGCAACTTGAAGTGTTCAAAAGTGTAGACATTAACAAAAATTCTACCACATTTTATCATTCAATGCAAAGTATGAATAAAAAGTCAGAAATGATAAGAATTAATGTGTTAACATTGTCATTTTAACAGATTAGAATATTAGAACATTAGAACAATCTAATATTTACCATTCCTATCCACTTAATTCTTTTTAAAAAAACATGGTTTTCAAAGTCCCTAACGTGCTACTGTTTACTACGCTACTTGGTGACTAATTCCATATGTCTGTGGTTCTCTGTGTAAAGAAAAACTTCATAATGTTTGAGTGAAATTTAACCTTAACAATTTTTTAACTGTGTCTTCATACTCTTGATGAACTAATTTTAAAATAACAGTCTCAATCCACTATAATAATACCCTTTATGATTTTAAACATTTCCATCATATCTCCTCTTCATATTCTTTTGCATAAACTGAAATGGCTCAGTTCATTAAATATTTTGCTTTTTCCAGTAGTGGTGTTTCCTTTTTGTAGGCTGTAGACCAAAACTGAACACAGTACTCCAGATGAAGCCTCACCATCACCAGTGCCCTATAAAGCTTGAGCATAACTTCCTTGGACTTGTACTCTACACATTTTGCTATATAACCTAACATTCTGTAAGCCTTCTTAATGGCTTCTGAATGCTGTCTGGCACTTGATAGTGCTGCGTTCACTGCAACTCCCAAGTCCTTCTCATAGGGTATACTTTCGATTTTCAGACATCCTAGTGCATATTCAAACCTAATATTTTTACTTCATATGTTTAATACTTTACATTTACTTACATTAAATTTGATCTGCCACAAATTTTCCCAAGCCTGTATGCTGTTCAAGTACCTCTGTAATTATTTAGCAGATTCCAGATTACCTGCTAATCCACCAAATTTTTGTGGTGCTTCCATGTACCTTACTTCTCATTCGACCCAAGCAGACAAACTCAGCTTTGTGGTACATGCACATTGCATGTTCACACAATGAGCTTACATACCGTATGTTTTCCTGACACAGATTTTTTCCAGCATGTCCTGCTCAGTTTGTTCCACAGAGGCACTCGCCTTGGATACGATAAGACCTGTTCTGGCTACTTAGCTGATGCCTCTGCAAGTTCATCAATATAGTAAAACTGCTAGGGAATCTTCAGGTTGTTTTTTGTCCTCCGCTACATACAATTCTCTTGTTTTTTTTTTGATACTTTTTAGCATTAAGGCAAGCTGTTACTTATTTTACCTTGCATTTAAACGTTCGATTAGAATTTTCAGTACTCTGCATTTTCATTTTTATATTATTATTTGTTCATTCATGTACAATTGTTAAACTGCCTCACCCTCACTCCCTAGTTTAAACAATCTTCATATGCCTCCTAAACACATTGGTGCCCCTCCGTATCAGATATAGTCCATCATAGTAAGTAACATCTAGTGAATATCCATCCATCCATCCATTATCCAACCCGCTATATCCTAACTACAGGGTCTGCTGGAGCCAATCCCACCCAACACAGGGCGAAAGGCAGGAAACCATCTCCGGGCAGGGCACCAGGCCACCGCAGGGCACACACACACACACTAGGGACAATTTAGGATCACCAATGCACCTAATCTGCATGTCTTTGGACCTGTGGGAGGAAACCGGAGCACCCGGAGGAAACCCACGCGGACATGAGGAGAACATGCAAACTCCATACAGGGAGGACCCGGGAAGCAAACGCGGGTCTCCTAATTGTGAGGCAGAAGCGCTACCCACTGCACCACCGTGCCGCCCCTTACATATTTACTGAAAATCTATTCAAAACATGAAAAGAAATTTGATATTGATCCAGCCGGAATCAAACCATGCCATGCAGAGGGCTGGTACCCTTTTCTGTCAGCATTGACAGGTGCCAGTCCATTGAACTCAAATTCATGCACACCACCACACTGGCTAATGTATATTGGGTGGGGGGTATAGGTGTCATTACTGCAAGGCAGTAGCGCTGCCGCTGCGCCACTAGTGAATATTTACTGAATAATTCAGAATAGTGGCACCATTGGTTGGATGGAGCTGAGCATCCTTTTATTATTTATATAGATAATTAAATTTGGTGTACCAAAAAACAGCAAAAAGATTACATTCACATCAAGCTTAAAGCCATTAAACTCCCTACACTCTGACCAAACAGTAAACATTTAATTCCAGTTCAAGTTAGGGGAGCTTGTTAAATTGCACTCACACTTCAGTTACAGTATGTTTGGTCTTCCTGGTATTTCTCAAAACGTATGAAGTAATCAGTTAGTATTTCTAGTTGGAAAACATGTACCAGGAGTGTGCTAATATCATATACCACATTAAAGGCGTAAACCAATTGTCTCCTTTATGGAAGAATTCAGTTTTAATCAATTCCCAAATTCCATAATAGCAGATTTCTAGTGTCTGGTGGTTCTTTTGCCCTAAGGTAAAATGTAAAATTTTTGTGATGCAGTAAATGATTCAGCGACTAAATCCTGTGTCTGTGAGATTTTCACATTTCTTTTTCAATTTTCCTTTTGTTTGCAGAAAGGTGTTTTGATTTTTTTTTTTCATAGAACTTGCTGCTTTACCCTAGAGTAATTCATACAACTAGACCCACAGAGACTTTGTTAATTGCAGAAAGTGAGGACAAGTGCACCATTCACTCTGGTGGGGTGTCTGTCGGGTGATTCTGAGGAAGGGATGAAAACAGAGCAAGTGTGTAAGAAAACAGAAATCCCAGCCCTGTAGAAATTTGTGTGGAGGTTCAAAGCAGCAGCAGCCACAAGGTGGAAACACAATGAAAGCCTATTGCAAGACTGAGGATAGGCGGCACATCATTCTAGGGAAGCAACAGTTACGGAAACCTTTCTATACGCCATGTTTGATCTGAGCATTTCTACAGATCATAGAGCAGCACATATGTGGAGCTTTGGATTCACAAACACAAAATGAATAATAAAAAAACAAACTTTGGAACTAACACTTATTAAGGGTAGCCATTGTTAATTACACATGTAATGTGCTAGGCATATTCTTTTTTCTTTTTTATTGACTGATGCTTCTTTATTCAGTTTAAATTGTTTCATACTTTTCAGAATTTATTTATATATATTCTAGTTTTTACAGGATGTTCCCATGAAGTAACATTAAACTTAACACTATCCTTGTGGTTATTAGTAAATATTTCCTGTCCTTTACAATTAAGTAATATTCCCTTCATATAGTAACTCACTCATTTTTAAACTGCATCAAGCAATGGAGGCTGAAAACAGTTACTGTTCACTGAGAAAGCCAACAGAAGACGTCTACACGACCACAGTGCAACTCCAGGACAGAGGAGCATCTGGAGGGCCAACAGGTAGGAATTCTGAAACTTGTTTAGCCTGTAAAAAGGGAATTATAAGGGTAGCCGAATGAACTTGTACGGGGCAGGAGTAAATAATGTTAAGGGTTATTGTAAAATGTTGTAATAGGAAATAACTTACAGAAAAAAAGAAAGGTCTGTAATTGGTTTATAAAGACATGCCTCTGATGTTTAAATATTGAGCAGACGCTTGCTGGTGATGCAGTTTGTTCTTTTAACAACTGTTACTCTATTATCTATCTATCTATCTATCTATCTATCTATCTATCTATCTGTCTGTCTGTCTGTCTGTCTGTCTGTCTGTCTTATGTATTACCAGACCAAAGTCTGATTTATTTGCCTGCTTTACAATAGACTTGCAACTTGTCCAGAGCAAGCCATGCAAGTTCAGGTAACTTAGGGATGAAGAAATGATGGACACCTCTCATTATGTCTTAAAGCTGCCTTTTGGGACCCCTATTACACAAACATTCTTGGAGACGGATGTCCTTAAGCTGTCTGAGAACAATAAATGCACGATAAAAATACAGAAAAAATATGTGAAGTTTATTATGATTTTGTAAGGTTACTTTGACTCCTATTTTGCTTTTCTTTTCTGAAGTTGTGTAAATTGCACAGAGTTAGAATTCCAATGTTAGTTTGTAGAATTGACTTCTGAGTGGTGGTTTTTCATACTTTACAGCAGAAAGTATTATCTTAATTTCAAAGCAAGTTTTTTTTTACTGCATGAATAAACAACAGTTTTCAAGAGTTATTTAAAGCAGAATTACAGTTTGGTTGTTCCGTGAAATGGCAACTTCTGTCCTGTTGGGTGTGGAGGCAGGAAGTGTGTTTTAACTACATTGATTTCTGTTGTGATTCTTTAGATATTTTAGGCAAATTAAATTATTAAATGTAATATCTTCCTCAAAACTTTTTTGTTATGCTACATTAAAATTAAATTGCACAATTGCTTGTTTTGGTGATTGTATTGTTTAAAAATATTATCAAGGCAGTGAACTGTATATATATTTTTGTCTAGTGTTTCATGGTGTCTTCAATGAGATTCTAACAAGTACTTAGGGTGACTACTAGGAAATGTTATTTGTACATCTGAAGGGGTGTGGAGGGGCCTGTCACAGAGGGATGCTTTGTGGGTAATTTATTATTGTTAGAGGTTTTGTTACAAGTTTATCACTTCCTGCATGCAAGTGCACTCGCTTTAACATGGTGATCGCCGTTTAGCGGCTTGGAGAGTGCATGTCGTCAGCTGGGGCTGGTGGTGTGTGGTTAAAAACCAGAGGAGCAAGTAAAAATGGGAGAAAAAGAAATAGAATGAAATAAATGGAATGAAATGGCAAAGAGAGAGAAGAGACAAGATGAGACAATAGTGGAGCAGGAGGGTTCGCTTCACAAAGGCTATCATTAGGGGTGAGAAAGATGGCAGTGTGCAGTCCGGCTGAGAAGAGAGGTCCACATCTCCTGATCACTTACCCAGTGGCAGAGAAGGCAGAAGGTGGCTGTTAGGATTCAAGCAACTGTCCAGAGGGAAATGAGCAAAGCTGCTGTTTGTGTGCAGGGCTTGGGGCAAAAGTGGCCATGGCAAGTTTGTAGGAGTTTGACCTGAACACCTAGGATGAACTGAACTGTGTGTGACACTCTGGGTCAGTATTGATGGCTTCAAGGGGACTAGAGGTTTCTTTTAATTTATTTTTAACAGGATGATTTCATCTGATCTCTCTAAAGGTAACTATTTTATGTGGCTCTTGTGCTTTTAATGAAATAGTGTTAACTTTTATTTATTTATCCATGACACTGATTTTTATGCTGCACTATGGACACTTTAATTCTTTGTGGAATAAACATTATGCACTTTTTTCACTTTAAATGTTGCCTGTTTCCTCACTTGCTACTGGTCCATCCTTGGTCAACAAAATACTAGATGTTCCATCAAAAGATAATGTCAGGACATGGGGCATCACACTGGGCTACAGTTAATTGCCTCATTAATATTGCCACACTAAATAGAGAGAGTGACACTCAATGATAATAGCCCTCACAATAACATGAATTGGGCTTTCTTCTTTCCTCATAATGATTACAGCTGTCACTCGAACTGAGGCTGTGCTTCACAGTGAATGTCCACTCTGTTTTGCTCTTTGTTTGGCTGACATGCAACATACAGCCACAGAGTTGTCGCCAAACATCCGGTGCTGCCCGGCATTGAGATGAACCCGAACGACTCTGTATGGCTACAAACAATAACATTTTAGATGGCATGGAAAACAGAAATAAGAAATGCACATAAGGAATATTTATAAACCCCATTTTTTTTTGGAATAAAAATGTATGATAATATTGTAGGGACCATGTAGTTGGTTTGGGAAGATGGAGCAACAGGACAAAGAAATGTTTGCAGGAAGCAGATCAGGTCAGGTCAGGTTGGGGAGCATGCACTGTTACAGCACATTTCCGCACCCATCACACGATGAAACAGGTTGGGATCCTGGTTTGCAATCCCCCAGACAGACATGTGGTCCAGTCCCAACCTCCGGATATGAACATCTATCTGCCACAGTCATGTGTTATGTGGACGTCCCCTTGGCCTGATCCAGCCACTCAGGTCCTCAACAATGAGGATCCTGGAAGCTGGATCTCCTTTGGGGAATCAAGCCACATGGCTGTAGTGCCGTAACTGATGCTCCCTCGCAATGTAGGTAATGTGCCTCCTTCGGCACTCAATGAGCAACTGCTCATTCGACGTAAAGTCAAATCAGCGGTATCCGAGTATTATCAGAACAGACACAGTACTGAAGGAGTCCAGTCTTCATCTCATGTCACTGGATAGCGTCCATGTCTCCCAACCTTATACCAAGACAGGAAGCACCAGGACTCTAAAGACTTGGACATTCATCCTCATGGTCTGAGGTCCAAATTCTTTACCACTTTACCACAGTGCCTGCCAATGCTTCCCATTTCCATCTCTAAACTCATCTTTGAGGTGCTTGTCATGGATGGCATGGAAAACAGAAATAAGCTGTTGACTTACAGAAACTTGACTAAATCTTTTGTGGCTTTGAGTGTTCTAGACCTAGGTTTCCTTTTACAGCTTTGCTTAAGGAAGCAAATATGCTAGAGCTAGCCCTGCAAGCTTCAATCAACCTTTTATTATTAAGAATTTCACTTCAAGCAAAGCACCAATCAAAGAACTATGAAGGAAACCACACAAAAATTCCAGTGGATTCCCATGAAGCTTTTGTGACCCTAAACCTTTACCACTGCACCCATCCTCAAGCATACAGACATAACTTACAATATGAAATGGAAGCAGCTCCTTCAAGTTTGAGAATTGGTGCTTATTAGGTATTATGTATGTATTAACAAATTTAATAAATGCTCTTTTTTCTCTAGGAAACTCCATAAGACAGAGAAATTATCACACTGCCCATTAAAATTATGGTTTATACTGACTATAAAAGTTTCACCGATCTCAGGGCTGGCTGACACCTAAATACTTGACAAGCCCAATGGGCTTTATTTTTAGTCAGTTTAATTTTGCAATTTTATACAGAGCAGGACGAAATATCAGACAAGGAGAAGCTCTGTCTCAGCCCTTTGAAATAAAGGAGAGGGATCAAAGCTTGAGACTATTAGTCCTTCAGAAAAGTTTATAGCCTCAGTAGATACTGGAAAACCATCCACACTACTGGATAAAATGAAGCCTTCACAAAATATCACACCACTTCAGAACCAGAGCTTGAAAGCACATTTGTTCCCAAAGCTTATCACACTTGGAAGGAGAATTAGATAAGGCCCAGGAATCTCTTCATTCTGGTCATTCTGGCATCACTAAATCACAAGAACTTGTAAAATGTCTTTGTTGGTGTCCCACTTTAAATTCAGACATTAAAGCTTATGTTTTAGCCTTTAGAATTATTTTACTCTACTAAGGAAGCACCACAGAAGATTTTTATAATCTAATCACAAGCATAATCTCTCACAATTACTCTACCATTGCAACCTCTAATCATATCCGTGAGTATACTTTTTCCCTATTCAAATCTGCAATAGGATTTTGAAAAAAATACCTGAGTAAAGCTGGGAAACACAGCCATATTTGTATACACAGCACCAGATTAGTGTTTGTTTATATGCTATTTATGCTTGCATCACTAAAAATCCAGCACAGAATAATGGCTTGATCATTTATTTATCCACCAATTGCTGTACCCCCCCCCCCCCAATATACATTAGCCAGTGCTGTGCAAGAATTTGAGTTCAATGGACTGGCACCTGTCAATGCTGCTAGAAAAGGGTACCAGCTCTCTGCAAGGCATAGTTTGATTCCGGCTGGATCAATATCAAATTTCTTTTTATGTTTTGAATAGATTTTCAGCAAATATGTAAGGGGCAGCATGGTGGAGCAGTGGGTAGTGCTGCTGCCTCGCAGTTAGGAGACCTAAGTTTGCTTCCATGTTCTCCCCGTGTCTGCGTGGGTTTCCTCCAGGTGCTCCAGTTTCCTCCCACAGTCCAAAAACATGCAGGTTATGTGCATTGGCGATCCTAAATTGCCCCTAGTGTGTGCATGGTGTGTGGGTGTGTGTGTGTGCATGCTCTACGGTGTGGCCGGGGTTTGTTTCCTGCCTTGTACCCTGTGTTGGCTGGGATTGGCTCCAGCATACCCCCGTGACCCTGTAGTTAGGATATAGCAGGTTGGATGATGGATGGATGGATGGATAAATATGTAAGAAGAACTGTCCCATTTCTACCAAAACAAGTCCAGGATTTTTCTTAACTTACACATTTGTTATGCTAAATGTTTCAAGGTGCAGCAGCATTCCAGTGTGCATCCCTACTGGCAAAACATGACTCCTTTCTATGCCATAGCATTTCAGAAAGTGAACTTTCTATAGAGAAATTACCTGAAAAATAAGATAGTGTAGGTCAAGCATTAGTAAACTGCCACAACGTGAACAGTCAGTGTAGGGGATCTGGGCCTGTCCTTTACAGCATCTCGTTCAGGACAGAAACTAACAAAATAACAATGTGACCCAGGCAACCACACTCAGACAAGACCAATATAGACACATCAGTTAATTGAAGAAGTATGCCTTCAGGATTTGAGTGGAGATTTTAATATCAAAGTAAACTCACAGGGATACAAAGAGAGTGTGACCATCACAGGGCTGGGCACTGAACTCAGGTCTCTGCAGCTACATAACCTGTGCTAACTACAACACCACCAAACTGCTCAAACTGAGTTAAATTCTACAAAGAAAAAGAAAAGAACTTTGCATGTACCAAAATGAAATGTGAATTGATAAGTAAACTTTAAAAACTATTATTACAAAACAGTAAAAAGCCTGTCAATTACTTGGAGTAAAATATGAAGGAGATTTTTCTTATTTTTGGTTTATGTGGTGCGGAGGAGAGACAAGCACACTGTGTGCTAAAAATAATCACAGAATAAACTGAATATGTCTCCTTTAAAAGGACCTACAGGCTATAAGTTACTTTGCCATGGATCACAGGTCTAACGGATGGATCTGCTGTGCACTAGTTTACTAATGGACTGATGTATGTGCGGAGTGCTGTTTCTTTTTCATCTGCTGTCAATGGTTTAAGAGTTAAAAATGTGTATTTTTAATGTTCATGGTCAATGTTATAACAATGTTCCTCATTATTCATTCTCTGCATATTTGGCCACTACGTGAACCAGCTCTGAGTGTGTGTGTGTGTGTGTCTGGACATTTGAGGGAAGAACAATTTTAGCTTCAGACGATGCCACGTTGCATGACATCTAGTCAAGGGGTTTGTTGCAGTTGCTGATCTCGTTGCTAGACTATGTCAATTTAAATGTCTGAAAACTGCTGCCCAGGTCACATTTATTGACTGCCTGCCGATTATCTGACTGCCAATAATGTGCTCCTGTCTGATGGGGCCAGTGCTGTACAAAGGGGTAACGGTTATAATGAGTTCACCTGCACTACTACACAATTCTACAGTTACTACTACCACTATTAGTGACACGAGTATTACCAATACCATGTTCACTACTTCTGCCAGTACTTTTACCACTGAAAATACTACAGCAACTACTAACAATGTAATAAATTCAGTATAACCATCATTAGCATTACTAATATTACTATTACTAATACCATCAGCACAAGTTACAACAATAGTATTGATGCCACTCCCACTACTATTACTACCACTATGACTACTACTGCTGCTACTAAACAAACACTACCACTATACTACTACAATTACGACTAATACTGAGCAGCTTCCTTTACCAAATAAACCAGAACAGAACATTAATGTTGGAACAGCAATGAATCCCTACAGCATTTTAAGCTAGGATTGGGCAACAGACACTGGTCCAGCAAGATGAGATCTTTGAGATAAAATGCCCTGATGCCACTCCACTAAGCACAATCTCTTACTGGCATCTGTTTGTTTTTTTTTACATTCATCTTTCAGGAGCACCAACGCCTGATTCAAGCAGAAGAAGGAAAGCCTGCCTGTTGAAGATTCTGTTGTTCCTGTGTGGCTCACTACTGGCCACCACCGTCTTATTGGCTGTTTACTGTAAGCATCTTTAACTTGGACTTGACAGCACACATTTCAAATATGTGTGCTAGTGTAGTTTTCAAAAGTATTGTACAAAAATGGCTCATGACAAGGACTATGTACTTTTCACATAGCTCAAAATGAGACTGAAATAGTGAGCTAACCTTTACAGAGGAGACCTGGAGAAGACAGGAGGGACTTGATGACAATTCTAAGTAAAAAGAGAGGCACTGAGGTAGCAGGGTCACTCAAGTGTCATACACGTCATGCCTTCATGACAATCAAGGTGCTCTTGGAGATTTTGTTGTAGGTCCCAAAGTTCTTTTAGAGACAGCTGGAATCATCCATGAGTACTGTATCATCTATCTCCTCATACAGTACAGGTCTGAAGGCTGTTTCCTGCTTATGTATTAGTTTTTTTTTTTTGTTGTTGTTTATTCGAAACAACTTTTTAAAAACTAACACAAACCACATTATTTTCACAATAGTTGAATCATTTGTGAGGATTTTGCTTAGAAGTAACACCTTAGAAACTTTCTCAGAATGTAATGGATTTGTCTTATCTGCCCTGTCATCAACATTCTTTACTTTTTATAGCATCTTTAAGAGCATGCTCCATTACAAATTACCTTACAAAATAAAATGAGTCATACATTGTCTGTTCAATGTTTTTAAATGTTGGCTCAGATGATAAGAGGGCATGATGAGTTTACCACAATGCACTGTCTCATTTCTCTCAGATTGCACTGTCGGCACTGCCAGCATCCCGTCAGAGAAACACAAGGCTCTGCAGATGAATCTTATGTGCCATCAGTCTTGTTGCTCCAAACTGAATTCAAATCTCACCAGCCTGCAGTCCAAGTGTCCAGCACTGGAACAAGAGAATGCTGAGCTTTCTGCAGTAATTGAAAAGCTGAACAAACGATGTCCAATAACAAATCCATCTTCTCAAAGTAGGTGAATTCCAGTTCCTTATCTCCATGTTGTCAAGAAATTACCTATTTATATCTACATATGAACAGCAGTTTCATACAATATACTTAAGTCTTCTCAAGATGGCTTAGAGGGTCCAGACTTTACGACTTGTCCAGTGATATGGACAGCATGCACATAAAAGTGATGTTTTAAGGACACTTTGCAAGAGCTCAACAGCTTCCTGGATGCAGCCATGACAAATGTGCAGTGCAATCTCTGCCCACAGTTTCACATGGGAGGAAAAGCTAAAATAATAAAAAAAAAAAAGAATCTGTTTAATAGGGAATTTGACAGCTATGTAGTTTGGAAACATTTGATATGTATGTTCTGACTATATTGAGTTTACATAATTTATATAAGGTTATAATGTTTTTCTCTTTCTCTGAATACTCACTTTACATGGCTCATGTTTACTTTAAAGAAAAACATTTTAATAGGAAATTTAACATGGAATTGACAATCCAAAGCAATGTAGATCTATAATGATCTCAGTATCATATATGTATGAGGTGGAGTCAAGCGTAAAGTTAAAAAAATGGAACGAACTTTAACAAACCTGATCATGTCCTTTCTCAATGGAGTCTCCACCCTTCTCAATGCACTTGTGCCACCTGCCTGGTAGTGCCTGGAAGCCAGCAGAATAGAAGGTTTTGACTTGAACCTACAAATCACAGAACAAAGAATTTTAGATCATGGAAAAACTATTCTCACACATAACCTCATTCGACAAACAATACTTGAACAAATATAACAGGAAGTTACTGCTAACCTACAGAAACAAACAGGAAATACCAACAACAAGACAGTGGCATGCGACACACAGGCAGATAACACATTCAACAATGCACACCCCCACAACTGATGTTACCGATGAATCCACCAAGACATTATCCATCAAGGATTACATGCTATTACACAAACTGACAGAGGACATCCACTACTGAGCACAAACAGCCACTAACAACAAAACTAATAAAAATATATTTCCACAATACACAGATACACTTAAAAACACCAACAGATGCATATACACCAAAATATGCCTCGGAGGCCACCACCATCACCTACATTGGAATAAAAACATGAGATGGACAAAACACCTCAATATCACGTCAAACCAGGAAACCTGCCTGGGAATATTGATTAGAAACACAGATTAAGGATGTTAGATGTTATTTAGGCTGATTACAAAAGTCCAAGAAGAACAACACATCAGGAAAACTGAAAATAAACTTCATCAAATACTGAAAAGAAACAAAAAACACACACAAAAAAAACATGAAAAGCACAATGAACCTTCAGAGACATACACAGACTTGTAGCTAAAGAAACAGAGGCTTAAACAGTACAAATTAAACATAGTATGAAAACAAACAGCTTTAATTTCCAAAATAATGAAAAACTATTATAAAGACATATACTGAAAAATGCAAGAATACAAACCAATGGTAGGCCAACACAGGAAAACCTCACATAGTACCGGTATGCCCTCTGGACTAATGTGGTTGAGTATAAAAGCACAGCAGCTTGGATCAAGGAGGAGCGACCAAACACGGACAATAAAACACCACTGCACTTCAAACACATCAATATAATAAAGCTCACAGAAACAATCAGAAAAACACACAGCATGAAGGCACCAGACATGGATGGAATTCACAGTTTCTGGTATAAGAGGTTCACTACTCTACAGTGTGTCCTTTCAGACAAACTGACACCCATTGTACACAATCCACTAGAGACACCTCAGTTTTTAATGGAGGGTATCACATACATGAATCCCAAGTCAAAAGGAAACATTCTCAAAAAATATAAAACTATCACGTTTCTACTCACACTTTACAAAATACTTTGCATGCATATCAAACGAAAATATACACACACATCACAGATAATGATATACTGACAGAACAACAACTAAAAGGCTGCTGAAAGCACTTAAGAGAGTCTGTTATATTAAAGCAGGCATACAAAAAATACAGAAGCCTACGCACAGGATTTAACATTCTCCCACATATATGGGTAGTACAAATTACAAAATGCAAGATAATCCCTGCCTACAAACACTAGTAGGATACTATAGAACAACACCACATTTACGTATCGACAACACATCAGTACACATGGCCTCTATGCAGATGTCAACTTTGCAAATGAGAGAGACAGCTGAGAGTTGCTGAGAGTTTTTGTGTTTTCTGTGGTGTGTAAGTTAATTAAAATAAATACATTTTGCTCCTATACATTTGTGTTTTGCCTGCTTCTAAAGATCCGTGCAGGAATTTTTAAAGCTTGTTTTCCAATTAGAAGGAGTTTTTGCTTTTTTTTTCACACACACAGGAGCAAAAGTAGCTGGGTGTTTGGAGGTGTGCTTGGAAAAGTAACTTGTTACTTGTACTTGTTCTTGTATTTGTATTTGAAGTAGCTTCAAAGAGGCCGGGCAAAATAAGCAGCAGTAACTGATATCGGCATCTGTAATTAAAAAACCACATAGTACCAATAAATAGTTAATAAGTAACAGAAACAGCATTCATTAGTTAAAAAAGGCCTCAGCTGACTTAGCATTAAAGCAATAAAGGGGAAGGCTCAGATGTACAAGCACAAGAGGTTGTAAGAGCAGATAAGACAGTAAGAAGTTAACAAGCAGCTTACATTCACTAAGCAAGTTTTATTTATTTTAGATTGAACAGTTCTTAGCGGTCTTTTCCAGAAAAAGTAAACTTCATAGAAGGAAAAACAGCAAGCAGTTGGGAGGGAGAATATTACAGTAGCTAAAGGGCCAGAAGGTGTAAAACAGCTGTAGCAGTTTTATTGTCTAATTTCTTTGTTTTTATTTTTTTACTTTTAGCATTTAAATTGAATCATATATTTTTAATTTAAAAAAAGAAAAAGTTTTTGCAATATTAAATGAAAATTTAATAATGAGACCAGCACAGTTCAAGTCCTGTTGGATGTTGGACTTTTTAGATGAATGCTTGGAGAAGTCAGTCTTCCATGAGGGCCACATCAGTAGGAGATGCCAGCTGACCAGCACCTTGAGCTCAGGGTCTCTGAACTGGAGGAGGAGATGGCTGGCCTGCATTGCAAAAGATAATTGGCAGACCTGACACAGGTGTACTTTAGAGAGATAGTGTGCACCCCTAAGGTGGTGCGGGAAGAGATTCCATACCAGACAGGAAGAGATAGGTGGGTCACGGTCACAAGGCATAGGGTAAAAGGTCCACACTGTCCGTGGACATCAACTCCAGAACTGAAAATGTCAAACCGTTTTCAGGTCCGTGCAGAGCTGGACAGTGTCTCTGATGATTCTGAGGCAGTGGGCAGGGATGAGGAGCCCCAACAGGCTACCTCAAAACCAATTCCCAGAAAGAGAGAGTTACTGATAGCTGGGTACTCAATCATTAGGGGGATTGATGCACAGGCTTGCTCCAGAGACAGAGAGTCTTGCACAGTGTGTTACTTTCCGGGTGCACAGGTAGGAGACCTCCCTGGAAGGGTGGATAGGCTATTGGCCAGAGAAAGGGTAGATTAATTTATCATTCTCCATGTTGGAAAAAATTACATACATAAGGGTAGTCTGCCACATGCCAGTCAGGGTAAGACTGAGGAGATTAGAAGGCTTAACACATGGCTCAAAATTTGGTGCAGGATAGAAGAGTATAGGTTTATGGGCATTGGGACTCTTTTTGGGACAGATAGTACCTGTTCCGCCACAATGGGTTACATCTGAACCGGGGCGGGGTGGATGGGGCAATGTATTGGGGAGGTGTATGAGTAGGTTAGCCGAGGACTGTTTAAAATAGGGAATGGGGGGCAGGGAGTTTAGGACAGGCCAGGTTTAGAACTATACATGGAGGAACAAACAATAGTGTAAACCTAAGTAATACAAATTCTAACACAACATTTAAATGGAAAAGGAGTAACACATTAAAAATAGCTTGCCTTAAAGCTAGAAGTATCAAAAATAGGACAAGTGAGATGGAATTGTATGTAGCAGAGCATAATTATGATATTATAGCAATTTCAGAAACCTGGCTAAACAACAAGCGGATGAGTATAACATAGCGGGAAACACATTTTTAGGAAGGATAGACAGAACAGAAAAGGAGGTGGGGTTGCTTTTTATATCAAACAGAATTTAAATGCAAGTGCTTCTCAGTTGGACGATTAACCCCATCTTAGTGAGGACATGTGGTTTTGTCTGGAAAGCATTAAGGAAAGAGGCCTTATTTTAGGATGTGCTATAGACCACCCAATGCAGACAGTAATTTCAACACACATCTTTTTAGTAATATTAAAAAGGTAAGTTTACAGGGGGATATTATTGTCATGGGGGATTTTAACTATCCTAATATTAACTGGGATAAACAGTTTTTAGAAGTAATCAATAACTGTTTTTTAACATAGTATGGTAAAACACCAACGCTGGTAGAAGCCTAAAAAGAAAAGACTGGGATAAGCTTTTAAGTACGGAGACAGTCGAGGAGCAGTGGAACAGGTTTAAAAATGTTTTACATGTAATGCAGGAGAAGTACATACCTAAATTTGGAATTAATAATTAATTAAATCAAACTCCGCAGTAGGTTAATAAAGTGTTAAAAAAAAAAGTAGCTGTAAAAGAAAAAAGAGCTTTAAAAGGCTGTGAAATGATGCAAAAAGACACCACAAAAAGGTTTGAGGCAGCCACCTCTTACACTTGAAAGTTAGTGTGAAAAATAAGACAAAATGTGAGAAATAGGTCTTTACAGACCTGAGTCCAAAATAGAACTGAGGTAACAGACAAAACATGGTGGTTTTTAAGCTGGACATGAACCAGAAGTAGCATAATCGTGCCTGGAACCAGAAGTGATGTCCTTGGGTCCAGAACCAGAAGTGATGTCATCGGGCCCTAGTGGAATTTCCTGTGGTTTGTCTGCAGAGGAAATAGAGAAAGGATTAGTGCACTCTGCCACTCCCTGGTCCGGCATGGAATTACCTTCTTTTGAACCCTTTAGTTGCCTCGTATGCACACGTGTGTGACACAGCCCCTCCCCCAGTCCAGACCAATTGGGTCAGGCATTCCTGACTGAGAAGTCGTGAATCCGAGAAAGGGCATCAGCATTGTCATGGAGAGAGCCCTGCCAATGAAGGAGCAAAAACTTGTAAGGCTGCAAGCCTAAAAATCACCTTGTGACATGCAAGTACGATTCTTTGTGTAAGGCCATCCACTGTAAAATGCATGATTTGTAACCAAAGTGAACTCATGACCTAAGAGGTAATACTCCAGCTGTGTAATCACCCATTTGATTGCCAAGGCTTTTTGTTCCACTACTGCATACCTGGTTCCCAGTTTCCAGGAATACAACGGGGTGCTTGACACCATCATCACTCTGGCTCAGCATGGCACCAAAACCTGTGTCAGAAACATCCATCTGAAGGATGAACGGCAAACAGAAGTTACGAGCATTCAAGACCGGTGCTGACGTAAGGACCTGTTTTAAGTCATTAAATGCATTCTCTACATTGATGTCCCACACCGCATTGTTTGGGTACCTCTTCTTTGTTAGGTTAGTCAAGGGCACCCTTCTCTTGGAAAATCAGGCCACTAAGCCAAGAAATAGTTAGATTTGCCTCTTGGTGTTTTGACTGGTCCATTTCAATATAGCATCTACTTTGGAACACTGTGGCCTCACAGTACCCGGCCCACTAGGTAGCCTAAATATTTGACTTTGCTTGGACCTGCTTCAGGTGTTCCTTCCATGTGCTGGAATAGATGACCATGTCATCCAGGAAGGCACCACTATAGGAGTTATGAGGAGTGAGTTTATCCACCAGACGCTGGAAGGTCGTAGGTGCCCCATGTAACCCAGATAGAAGGATACAATACTGCTAGGGGTTCTAGGCACAGTCTTAGCCTTTGCGGAGTCCATTAAAGGAACCTGCCAGAAGCCTTTCATCATGTCAAGCGTGGTCAAGAACTCAGCCTGTCCTAGCTGCTCGAGGAGGTTGTTTACTCGTGGCATCAGATAGGAGTCAAATTGGGAGATTTGATTAAGCTGCCAGAAATCATTGCAAAACCTCTAACTTCCATAAAACTTAGGGACCAGGGCAATAGGGCTGGACTTTCAACTATCACACCTAGTTCCAGCATGTGCTTGATCTCCAGTTCTTGAAAAATCACCCTGGGCTCTGTCATGATGTCATGCGCGATCAGGGTGGTCCATCCAGATTTCTCACTCACTACCTCTGGGACAAACAGGATAACTGTCTCCAGCTCTCGTAACTGTTTGGCGGTCAAATTGGGACCAAAGTTAAGTTCTGTTTTGTGAGCAAAGAGTGAATGGGGCTGGCCGGAGGAAGCGTCAGGCTCCCTTTCCTTCCATGGTTTCAGAAGGTTCATATTATATACCCGTTCACTCAGTCGACAATTGGGTTGTCTCACCAAATAACTGATGAGCCCCTTTCTCGCCTTAACTTTGTAAGGACCATGCCAATGGGCTAATAATTAGGAATGGGAGGTAGGAACAAGGACCATGACATGATCTCCAGAATGGAATTCCCGCAGGGATGTGCTACGGTCATAACAACGGACCTGAGCTGCTTGCGCCTTTTCCATTTGAGCTTTTAGGATGGGTTGAATTTTTATGAATCTATTGCTTAACTGCGCAATATATTCCAGTATATTTGTGGAGGGGAGGGCCTCCTCCTCCAAACCTTCCTTTAGAATATTCAGTATGCCCCGAGGTTGCCGTCCATACAATAATTCAAACGGTGAAAACCCCATAGAGATTTGTGGGACTTTCTGATATGCAAAAAGGATGAGGGAAAGGAGCTGATGCCAGTTTCTCCATCCTCGCTGACCACCTTGCGTTGCATCTGTTTGAGGGTCTGGTTAAACAGCTCCAGTAGATCATCGTTTTGAGGATGATATACCGAGGTCTTTAAATCCTTTATCTTAAGTAACTTGGCTGTTTCCCTGAATGTCTCCGAGGTAATGGGCATCCCCTGGTCTGTCAGGACTTCCTTAGCAATGTCAACTCGTACAAAGATCCCTACTAATTCCCGTGCAATAGCTTTGGAGGCAGCTGTGCACAGCTTCGGGATATTGGGTAGCATAATCAACTAGGAGTATTATGTATTTGTGTCCTCTAGCTGAGGCTTCTAGGGGACCCACTAAGTTGACCCAGATATGTTCCAATGGGACATCAATAAGGGGAATGGGAAACAGAGCACCATGATTGCTCATGGTTGACACTCCGGGCAGGACATGAAAAAGAGGTGGACCTCCTCATTGATTCCCAGCCAATAGAATCAGAGCTTAATATGCTCAAGGGTTTTTTTTTCAGTGCCTAGGTTACCTCTCAGGAGGTGGGTGTATGATATTTCACAGACCTGCCACCGGTAGGACCATGGGACTAACAACAGTTTTATTTCTGAAGAAGTGTCAGTGCTAAAGGGATGTGAATCAAAGCCTGCCTGACACTGCCGCATTTTTGTTGTACAGCAGTCTTGTAAATAAACTTACACCTTTCACCCTTCGATTTTTACCTGTGTCTCATCGTCTCAACTGATCCTGTTCGGTTCATGAACTATTAGATGTCCAGAATGTAGGCTGGGGCCACTTTCCCACTACACGGGATATCAAATGACCTCAATGGGCATGGTTTCATCCTGGGCTGCCGCAGCGCCTGATGATGACGTTTCATCGTGCAACGTCCCGGGAATCGCAATGTCACTCTGAGTGACCATGTCTCCCCACTCAGCCGACTCTGTACATGGCATGGACACAGCTTGGGACGAATCTTTCTGTCCATCACTAAGCCCAATTTTTGTTTAGGAGTGGTTAGTGTTGAACCGTTTTATTATTAGACTACTCTCGTCCCAGTATCCCTTGAAATGGAGGGTTTTGGAGGACTGATACAGTTAATATTTTCAACAATCCCTCATAATTTATGAAGCATGAGGCGGTTCTGTACTGGTGGGTGTCTCTGTGAACGCAGGTCAGACTGGTCTTAACTTTTAGTCATTGTCGTGTGGAGATGTTGCTGCCGGAATCTATTAGGGCCGATACCTTATGCCCATTTAAAATTATCACTCCGGTACAAGGGAATGATAGGAGATTAACCAGAGCACAACACCCTTCCTCTCCTGTCTCCCCGCTTTGGGTCAAATTTCCACTGTAACAGTTTCCTCACCTGTTGGCCCAGGGCTTCCCCTCAGTTCTTTGGATTAGCTGGTTCAGCACTGTTTCAGCTTTGGAATGGCCAAATGGGAGAGGCAGCTTGATGGCTGAGGTCTCCAGAACTCTAAACAAATCAAAACCATATTACGTGATATCATCTACAGTTAAATTCTGCTCCATACTTGTAAAATTTGTATTTTTATACTGTATTGACGATTTATTCTGTTCTGTGTATTGTATTGACCCCCTTCTTTTTGACACCCACTGCACGCCCAGCCTACCTGGAAAGGGGTCTCTCTTTGAACTGCCTTTTCCAAGGTTTCTTCCATTTTTTCCCTATAATGGTTTTTTGGGAGTTTTTCCTTGTCTTCTTAGAGGGTCCAGGCTGGGGGATTGTCAAGAGGCAGGGCCTGTTAAAGCCCATTTTGGGGGCTATACAAAAATAAACTGTATTGTATTGTATTATATTAAGACATTAGGGACTTTCAGAACTAGGCTTGATGTTCGTTTAGAACAATTAAGTGGATAGGACTGATGAGCTTGTTCTCCTCTAGATTCTTCTAATGTTCTATTGTTGTAAAACAAGGAAGCATTCTGGAAGACTCATTTAGCTCTATCTAATCCTGTCTCACTCTCAACCCATTATGATACAGATTAAAAATCACAAAATGCAGATACAAAGTCAAAAACCAACACCAAAAACACACCCTAGCACACCTATTTGATATGCACAACATAAAGATATATGGAGGAACAAAGATACAGTACAATTACAACAGTTGCTAGAAATAAGTGAACCATATTCACGAGACATACACACAGAGTTTGGACTGAACAAATGTAAAACAATTCATGTGGAAAAAAGGAATCTTTATTGAAGATGGGTATGCCATCAAAAATGGCAACTGAATTGAAATCCTGGCAGATGGTGAACTAAACAAATACCTTATACAAACTTATACAAAGTAAACAAGTGAATATACTCATATAAAAATATACATCACGTCTTTCACAAATACTCAAAACACACCCGCACGAATGCCACACAATTAAAGCCATCAATACATATGTCATTTCAGTACTCACGTATTCCTATAGAGTTACAGTATGTTGGTCATAAAGAGACCTACAGCAGCTCCAAAGGGAAACAGAAACACTACAAACAAAACACAAACAACACCACCACAAAGCAGCCACAGATTGAGTCTTATATATACAATTAATTTCCACAATGGGCAGATTAATAATTGAAGAAAATTCTTCCACACAAAACAGCATATATTAAAACTAGACACAGAAACAAACTACCCACAACTTAATCTCCCTACTACAGACATCATCAAAGAGAACATAACAATCACACAACTTAAAAAACAATCATGAACTCAGAAAACATTACACTCTGGCTTAGAACTGGCAGTGCTATGCTGACAGTGTATGTGCCTAAGGAGAAGAAATCTGATATATACTTCACTATTCATCGTCTCTTCCTACAAGAGGCATTTCCTGGAGTATAAAATAAACACTTTCACAAAAGGTATAAAAAACCAAGAAAGCTTTTATTTAAGAACCAGTAATGGCACACTACACGATAACGTGAAGTGAATACACTTGACTCGAGCATTCCTAGTTTTCATACTCTTTCTCTGTATGTTTAGCACTAGTTTGCTCAGAGGTTGATGTGTTTGCTGCTTCTTGAGCAGCTCTTCTTTTCTCCACCGTGGCGACCCGCTGTTTCTCTTCTTTCGTCGGCATCTTCTCCCATTAAAACTGATTAAGTCAGTTTTTGCATTGCAATAACTTTAATTTTTCACTTAAGCTGGCACTTGAGTCTTCAATCTGTCTCACGAATAATTCCAGATATGAAGAGTTAGTGGAAGTGATGGCAAAGGTGGTAGGGATGAGAACAGCGCCCATATGCATGTGGCACACAGTGGCCCTGCTGGCTGCTGCTGAGAGTCGATTCTACAATAAAATAAAATAAAAATAAAAAGAGAAATAACCTTGGAGGTCAATCATCACCCCTAAAGCGGATAGTAGACGTCATGTGTGCCACATTTCAGATCAATAGGTCAAACGGTTTGAGAGCTACAGGTAATTTAAAATCCTGGACAGACAAATGAACAGCCACAGTAGCATATTATATATAAAGATAAAACTGTACTAAAAAAAAAAAAAATTGTTCAAATGATGTTGCTCTGAATTGTATGATTGAATTCCGGCTGGGGAAGATGAATACAGACAATTACTGTGTCAGGAAGGGCATACAGCTTGCTAAGTCGGGGATGGATGAGTGCAGGTTGAGTGCTGCTAATTGACACATTTGCAAAACAAAGATGATTATCAGTAGAGCATTTGGCACAGTGATAAAGATATTGAAGATTTCTCGTGTATGTCAGTAAAATGAAGATGGTCAGGGACAAATTACATTTTTGCAGGCCTCAGGGATTCTAGTGTTAAATACAACATTTTTGTCTTTCTTAAGTAACCACTCCTTTCTAGGTGACTTAATGTCCCTATCTTTGGCAAAAAGCATCCTACAGATTTGGCTCTTCAATCACAGTAGTCCTGGTTTGGAGCACAGGATGGGTTGAACGTCTCTTTCAATGCACTGTTTCACTGAGCAGACTTTGCAATGCTGCTTTTCTCTGATTGATGGTTGCAAAAATTAATGCAAGTCTAATATTGAGCAGTTTTATGTGGGCTTTTTGAGAATGCAATCAATATGGAAGACATCCTCAAAATCATATAAATTGTGTACATGATACTGCCTTCACTGAGGTGAAGCCTGAACTTCTCTGTTGTTGGAAAAACCCAAATGATTCTCTTGTTTGAGTTGTTCTTTGGACACTGGGTGACAGTGGTGTGTCCAAATATATCTGTAGTTGTGAAATTCTGCTTAAATTTCTCATAGCGTGAAATCATTTGATTGAAATTCTCCTTGAAAAATTGTATGCATCAAGGCTTTATTTCAGGAGTTAACATGTTTGGCACATGTCGTGCACAACCATTAATCAATTTCAGCTGTTCAAGAAGAATGGAGTCAACTGACCCATAAAAAATACCATTTCTCTGTTGGTTTTAGCTGTGCTGTATGGACAAGCAGAAGCATGCTTGTTGCTGAGTGTAGGATGCCTCAGTCTCAGAGTGTAAGGTTGTGTGATGGCCAGGGTTGCATCCTGGGCTACTTGTTGTGTTGCAATAGGCTCTCATTTATTCCAATCCTAATATGAACTAAGAACTATGGCAAATGGATTAATGGCTTGTTCTCAGACTCAACTAACCATTCAAACACTTCCAAGCTGTCTGATTATTATTGCATTTTTATAATAATACTGTTTTCCTTATATAGGATACTGTAATAAGAACATAGGTTTAATGTCACTGTGCTCTGTACAAAAATTATTTTATAAATGCATTCACATGTACAGGCCAGGCCAAAGTTAGCCCACAGGAGTTCTCTGAATTTAGAAGTGCTGAGCCAAGCATAGGACAAGATAGACAAAGACAGCTGGAGGTATGTATACTCAGCCTAAAGCCAGGTGTGTACTATTTTGTCCTCTGTTAACAGTCAGCACAAAATCTTCTTTCCTTGTTTGGAAATGGACTATTTACCTAAGTAAGGGCCTGCAGGTAGAGAAGACAGTATAAAAAGACTTGGACAGCAGCCAAACACTTTGAAGCCGACGGACGGATGGGTGGGTGATATCGTTATCCATCCTGAAAAGCCTTCCAGCGCAGCGACGAAAAATGGCAGACTGTATAGATCAAGATCCCACCTTGGTATCATCATGCTATTTGGCTTCCTCGTCTGTAATGCCACGTAAATCGTCAGTAACGAAAGCTGCTATTTTCTCTTATGTGATTTTTACCGCCGTATCACTATGGGAGAGGTATCGATTTTTAATATCATATATATATAGTTTTCAGTTACTTAAAACGCCGCAAATACAAAAGAACTTATTCCAACTAGGGAGCTATATTGCCCCTAAAAGGAAACAGATACATTCCATGACATTTTGATTAGTTTGAACATTTTCAAATTATATTTTTGCTCCCAAGTATTTACACCAGGGTGATACATTTTCTTTTTTAAAAATTTTATTGAATTTATTAAAAGCAAATAATATTCCATATAAGCAAGTCAAATTTTACAAAACTAAGGTCAAATCAAATCAACCCCCACCCATGAGAAAGAGAGCTAGGCCAACAGAGCAAAACATTTAATATAGATTAAATAAATAAATAAATAAATAATCCTCTAAGTGAGAATTTGATTTTTTCCAATTTCAAATAGTATATAATATCAGTTACCCACTGACTTTGAATAGGAGAGTCCGGATTCTTCAAGTTGACCAAGATAAGTCAATGTGCCAGTAGTGTAGTAAAGGCAATTACAGTTTGTTTGTCCTTCTCCACTTTAAGCCCATCTGGGAGCTCACCAAACACAACTGTTTGTGGATTAGGAGGATTTGTGACACCAAGGCTGTCTGAAAGGTATTTAAAGATTTTGACCCAGAATGATGTTATTTTGGTGCCCGTCCAAGGCATGTGGCTCAATGAGGCTGGAGCTCGATTGCAACGTTCGCAGGTTGGATCTAGCTCTTGAAACATTTTGGACACATTTAAATGAAACAGATGTGCTTGATATATTATTATATGTTAAATAATTGTAAGCTTTGCGAATATGGAGCTCGAGTTAATTCTGTGCATTGCTGCCTTCCACTCCTTTTCTGAAATTTTGAGTAAGTGATCAGTTTCCCACTGTACTCTGAGATCTTTGGAAGGGAGAGACTTTAAAATGTTTTTATATATGCTGTCTGATTCCTCAAGACTGATCAATATTTTTACCAGAACAGAAAGAGGTGAGAGGTGAGAAAAATTGGGCAGATTTTGTTTAGCAGAGTTTCTAATTTGGAGGTAGTGAAAGAAATGTGTTGCTGGAAAGTTAAATTTGGTGTGTAATTGTTCGTAAGATGAGAAGATGTTAGGGTGTTACATTTTCAAACAGCTTCAGGATGCTGTATTCAGATTTTGGTCTGGACATTTTCTGTGCAGAGACTGCATATTCTCCCAGTGTTCATGTCTAGAGTCATTCATCCTAATAATATGAAAATCTCTTTAAATGATGACCCGGAACAGGCCAGTTTGAGTTTGTTTGATGAGCTGACATCCTGCCTTTGATCCGCAAGCTGCACGGATAGATAGACTCCCACTCCCTTTAACCATGAATTGGACAATGCAGGTTGAGGAACATGGATGGATAGATAGATGGAGAGAGTGACTTGTGCTTTAAAGTACATGTCTAGGAGATGAAATGTGGCTGTTATTGACCCAACTTTTAATGTGATATCTTCTCCTCAGCTACTCTTTCTCTCATCATTTGTTCTTTTTTCACAGGCAGGACTTGTTATGTCTGTTCACAGAACTGGATGTTGTTCAACTCAAAGTGTTACTTCTTCTCCAGAAATAAGCTAAACTGGTTAGAAGGCCTTGATGGCTGCAGACAACTTGGGGCATCCCTGGTGATCATAGAGAGTGAGGAGGAGCAGGTATGTCCTTTGTGTCTACTTGGATTCACACAGTGTGGTTAGAAAAATGCAGTACTTGAAAGCTTCAATGGGCAACAGAAATCTGGATTCAGTGATAAAAAGGACAGAATAAAGAACAAGCATTCAGCCAAATAAAGATCTATCTATTTATCTATCTATCTATGGGTTCAAAGGTAAAATAAAATGCCATCTCAGGTTATTATAGATTTTCATTTTTCGAGAATATCTTCCCAATGATTTATAGCATACTAGTAATTCTCATTCTTTCTCTTTTTGATTTATAGCATACTAGTAATTCTCATTCTTTCTCTTTTTGTCTTCCATTTTATTTCATACAAATTTGTTAAAACACAGAGAAAACAAAGTATAAACTGATTAACACAAATGTATAACAACAACATCTGTCCATTAATTAATACTTCATAATGAGCAGACAGGTCTAAATTGGGCCAAGTTAAATGATGAGCTGCTGGTTCATTTGTCATTTACATTTCATCGTTAATTTGCAGCTGAATAAGAAAATAAGAAGCAATTAAACATACAATCTAGCTATTTAAGACTAAAAGAAGAAATTAAGCATTGGGAATCTGAACAGGGGAGTGAAATAAAACGAAGCATACAAAATGTTACTTCAGCAAGAACCATTGGTATCTAAATATGAAACTGAGTTTGAACTAAAACCTGCGGCCAGAACTTGGATCCCTGTAGTCCCGAGCCAGTGAGAGCTCTTGTGTGTCACTGACAAGGAAGGATTTCTATACACAGCAGTTTCATTCTGAAGTTCACCTTAACTGTGTGACTCTCTAATTCTGAAATTGTAATAATTGTATGGTGCCTATCACTCTAAGGAACAAACCCTCTACATAAATGTTATAAAATGTACTACACCGCTGTTTTTATTTTTGTAGTGCAGAAATTAATTCACACACGTCACGAGGGAAGTGGGCTCATTGAAGAAGACACTGACGACAAATAAAAAACCAAGATGGGTGAGCATGAGATAAGATGGATATGCCATCATGGAAAGTGGCAGCACTAAATTAAAGAATTTAAACAGAAAAGCCAGTCAAGTCCCTTCTATGGAAATCGCAACATTACAAATTACCCATAGGAATATATAAAAAGTGGTACTTGGCTTCCAGGAAACTTACATGAAAAATAAAATGACAATAAAAATAAATCCAGACCATCTTTTCTGTATGTGTCATTTCGTTCTACGAGGTCTGCTTGCCCAGAGGGGGCTGGGCGGTCTCATGGTCTGGAACCCCTGCAGATTTTATTTTTTCTCCCGCTGTCTGGAGTTTTTTTTTTTTTTTTTTCTGTCCTCCCTGGTCATCGGACTTTACTTTTATTCTATATTAATGAGTTTTGTCTTATTTTAATTCTTACTTTGGCTTTTATTTTTCTTTTTCTTCGTCATGTAAAGCACTTTGAGCTACATTTTTTGTATGAAAATGTGCCATATAAATAAATGTTGTAGTTGTTGTTGTTGCTTATTCAAACATATTTTGTTTTTAGACATTTTTATTAAATGAGGCGAGCAAAAAAGGTTCCAGCTACTGGATTGGTCTGAATGACATGGCTACTGAAGGTCAATTTGTCTGGGTGGACAAGAAACGTCTGGACCCAAGCAAAAGGTACAGGCATTAAGCAAAACCTCTGTATGTGTAAGTTTTAAAGATGTAGTCTACCTGGTGGGACAAATCAAATGACATTCAGTTAATTGTGGCAAAAAATAAAAACAGTACAAAAAACTGAAGTAAACTGTAACTGTAACTGTAACCCCATTCTATTTAAACAGACATCGGGTTCAAATTTACTAATCAATGATAAAAGACAAAGAGAAAGTGATGGTGGGAGGAAACCGTTGTCTCAACCAAGTGCTGTCCTTATTTTAAAAATCCAATGTTCTGGTCTTGTCTTTTCAAGGACTGAGAAACAGAAGAACACGGCTGTTTGCTTTTGCTTTGGGTCACTTGTACATCACAAGTCTTAATCGCCCCACTTTGCCTTGTTTTCACTTTTGTTCCTTCTAGTTCTCTTTTCATTTCTCCCTTGCTATGAATTTGCTTTTTTTTTCTTTTATGTCATCTTTTTTTCTGCCTTCTCGTTACCTAGTCATAAAACTTCCACATTCTTTCTGGATTACTTTCCTTATTTACCTCCATGATTCCTTAGTGCCCTTAAACAAAAACAAAATCTCCCTTTTGTGTTTAGTTCATTTTGGGTGTGTATTTGGTAGATTTTGTAGTCAACAGAAGTTCTGAGACTTTGTATTTTCTTTCAGCTTCTGGGGTATGAATTTCGATGGATCGCTGGAGCCAGATAACTGGGAAAATTTAGAGGACTGTGTGCATATACAGAAAACCATTATTTATAGTGGCTGGTATGATGTCCCCTGTTCAGAGACAAAAAACGCAATCTGTGAAAGAGGAACAGATGTAATTACACTGTGACTTTTAAGAGATAAATCAGACAGAATCTACAGCATCATTGGGAAATTCTGGATTGACTGTAAAGGAGACCACTCTTTCAGAGACGCTGATTTATTTTGCAGTGACAGATCACTGAGAAATTTTAAAAAGTGCATCTGCTGTCATTGTGACCTGGTCACATATTCACCTTCAACTTTTTTCTTTGAGTCTTTTGAATGACACTTTTAAAATACTTGATATTTAAGCCATATAATACTTGTTGAAAGGTAAAATTCACATTAAACAATATTTCACAGTACTTTGTAATGCAATGTATGGTTGTAGAAGACAAAAAATGCTAGTGGAGGTCAGAAAAACACGGACATGTGGACATATGAGCATCCAGAAAATGACCAAAAGATTGAATAAGCAAAGGAACGGGCAGCAATTAAAGTCAAAAGAAGTAGCAGAAGAAGAGAAAAAGACTCAAAAACAAAACTGCAATTCAAAAATCAAAAGTAAAAAATATTGAATTCCTGGTTTAATGACATTACTCTAATTTACAGGAAAACAAAGTAAAAATTAGTTTGAAAAAATGTGTTTAATCCAAAGCAAGGATGTCATCTTAGCAAATCATGACGATCCAGAAAGAAAGGTACAAAATGATGTTGCAAAAGTACTGTGTATGTATAAATAACCACAAAAACAAATGTAAAAAGCAATAAAATGATTCAGAGTGCATACAAGAGTGCCAAATCCCAGGAGGTGTTAAACACACCATTTCTTTGTGAGTAGACTGATGACGTTGAAGTGAAGCTTGCTGGGAGTCATGAAGGCTGTGTGTTACGAGGGACAAAAACTGCATGGTGATTTCTAGCAAAAAGACAACACGGATTAATTTGCTCTTAGCAATATAAAATTACAAAAACTATTCACCTCATACCACCATGTTTAAGGTTTCTTTATTTAGTCATGTTTACACAAGAAAACATGACATTTGCCTTCTCAGTTGCATCTAATAACAGACAGAATGAGATAAAACAGGCTAATAGAAACAAGAAAGGTTAAGGTAAAGCAGTTAGATAATACATATTTACACTAAAAAAAAAAGAAAAAAGTTACAGGATATATATCAAAAGCTTAATCATTATCACCGATATTTCTTATTGAAAAGTCATATGGCACTAGGAAGAAAGGAGTTCCTGGAGCGATTTGTGTGGGTTTTCAAAGCGACTATCCTTCCTGATTTACTGAAGTTTAGTTCTACATGTAACGGATGACTGTCATCAGTTGAGATGATTTCCATTTTCTTTAACATTGCTCTCTGCCATACACTAGTCAAATCAGTGTATGTTTTACATTTCCATATTTTGACACATAAAGTATATAATAAACATAATGTTAGTAATACCGTAGATTGGGCAGTGCCTTTAATGCATGAGTTAGTCATATACTATCATGTAATAAGACTTTAACAAAGGCTATGCTTAAGGTATCAGTTAAGTGAGTGTTCATCTCTCTGCTATCCAGAGGTATCAGCTTGATTTTGAAATCTGTCCCTGATTTGGTGTGTGACATTAAACATATAAAATGTTGTTGCCCTGTTTCTTTTGTACATTTATAATCCTCAATGGATTTTAGTAAACAGTGTTTAAAATGCAATAAGGGATGTGATGACTAAAGCCAGTGTCTATGAGATCTCATTTTGTCAGCTTCTTCTGTTTACAGGATGGTCTTTTTGTTTGTCTAAATAACTTGCTGTTGTATCCTTTTTCTCCTCTAATGAAAAGAGCTAGAGCTTTTGGTCCGAGCTTTACACCTCAGTGAAGGGATATTCTGATTACAGAGCATTAGGACAAGTAGCCACATCCTTTAGGTAGCTGTGGCATTAATGCTAAAGAAGAAACTATCTCAAAGTAAGTCTGTATTTGTGTGTATGAACAGGCATCTCAGGCCTTCAGGAATCTGTGTGGAGGTGAGAGGGCATAGATGGAAAAACAAATGACATGGGGTGTTGACATAGAAAATGTGTTACAACACACTGGTTCTCCCACCGCCTGACACAACTTTGCTCAGCAATGAATGTACCTGGATGTTGATCTAGAACTTGACTGATGTCTGTCTACCTGCAGAATTGGTCTCTTTGCATAAAAATAAAATCAGTTCAAACATCAGTATCAAAATAAAATTTGGTAATATTGCAGTTATTAATAACGCATGCTAGCTTTTTCATAGAATTGGCATGCTGTATTCACATCATTATACTCTAAATGGAAACACATATTTTAAGAAAGCAAAGAATATAAGATTGACAAATGACAGGATATCATTCAGTCTATGAGACTGGTTAGTTAGTAGTTAAATTATTCAGCTATATCATCAATATACTTTTTTAAAGTTGTCAAGGTCTCCGCTTCAGTTGCATTAATTAGATTCCCACAATGTGTTGTGCGTCAAAGTTTTTCCAGACTTCAACTTCAAAAGCACCTCCCCTTAACTTCTGCTAGAGTTTTCATGCTATGTAGAGAAGTGTTATCTACTGTTAAAGATTGCTTTATTGAAGAATGATTGCAAAATGGAGAAGTTAACCAAACCAAAAGTATGCAGGAGATGTCTGAGCAAAAAAGACTTTGGTCACATAGTGGAAAAACAACACTTGTTACAGAAGACGGTGCTGCAAAAGTGAAAGTCAAAGAGTGCAACAGAACATACAGAAGCATTTTTGGTTTAATTTAAGTAGAATTTGTGCCACTTCAGTGTTATTCTGGGTACACATGATTATTGTGAGGGCTATTTATAATACAAAATAAATATAAACACTTTCAACTCTTAAACTGCATATAAATAAATGCAGGCCATCGTTAAGTGTAATTTGAGTGCAGCTACCCGATGCTATGCTGATAGATTTTTTTTAATTGTTAGAAATCAAGATGACTACAAGAATTTGAAATAAATTGAACTGGATTGGGCTGATTGAAATGCTTAACTATGAAAGCAGAACTGTAGGCGTAAGAGTGTGGCCAGCAACATTCACAGTTTTAAAAAGTATTATTATTAGATTAAAGAAAAAAAAAAAACTGTGACAGAATAATCAAGTCTTAAGGAAATGAAAAAAAGCTTTGCAACATAAAGCTTCACTCACCTCCTTTTAAATACAGACATTGACCATTCATCCATCCACGTATCTATCTTTTGTAGACCTACTTAGTCCAATTTAAGGATGAACTTGGATATTTTGCAAAAAATTATCCAAAGCAGAGAAAAAGTGAAGGGGAGTGGCATCCATTTGTTATCCAGTTCTGTGCTTATAAGATTATCTAAATTCATTCCATTCTTGCACCTTGCTTCTCAGGAGGAATGCTGAAGAAGCAGTAATAAAAATATCCATATATTTGTATTTTGAGTAATTCATACTCAGTGCATCTCACTTCTGCCTTTTCTCTGTTTCATCCACCCTTTTAGTCCTCTACATTTTATAACTAGTACTGCATTTTTCTGTTTTCTTAACATCTTCTGATTTGATATCTTACCTTGTACAACCTTTCTTTGCTTTATGTTTACATGCACCCTTATCATTTCACCTACTTTTAATTTTGTTTCATTGTGCAAGGTAATCCGTAAAATTACCAGCAGAGATTGTTAGGCCTCCCACTGACACTCCCAATTCAATTACAACAACAGTATTTTAGTAAAATGTTAGTTGTAATTTTCTTTTTACAAAAACATGATTAAAAAATTGCTTACAAAAATAAGGGAAGCAAATTATTAAATTAACAAACAGATTAACTAAAGAAAACAAAAATGAAATGCCACGTGGAAATCAGATACCTAACAGAAAAGGTGAAAATACAATTTAAATAACACAATAACAAATTCAAATACCAAAGAGCACACATTTAATTTCTGAATAATTAAGCAACAGTGCAACAAAAATAAATGATAGCGTAATTTAAAATTCAAGTAATATCATTTATAAAAATTCTGAGCCAACCATTGTAAATGAAGTATATAATAGACAGCATTCCTCTTCTATGTTTACTTCATAATGTGAGAATCATTAGAAATAAAATGCATGAACTAGAGATAGCAGTACCAACTTGGGACTATGATAATGTGAGATTTATGAAGATGTAGCAAAATTAAGTTAATGAAGAGGAATGTGATATGTTGTGGACTAGGAGTCCCAAAGTGCATAAATCCCCATGAGTTCCAGAAACACTTTCAAAAAGGCTCACCCTTGTGACTATGTTGGATGCCACCAAACCCTGGCTATATATAAAGGCAACACCGAATCTTTGTGAAGTAAAAATGGTTAATTTTGACAAAAATGCTTGCAACAAGAATAAAGCTCTGCAGAGCACAAAAGGTAAAATGGAGTTGCCTAAAACAAAATGCAACCCAGGCAAACAAGGCTCCAGTACAGAATTTCAAAACGAGGTGAAAAAAATAGAGCAATCCAGAAGCCCAATAAATCAAAGAAATATGAGAAAAAGGCAAAAGTAAACTCAGCACTCCCAGACAATTCAAACTTAACCACAAGGAACTGTGGAAGCCCCTCTGGAGTTATATAATTCCTGACAGTAACTGGCAGATGGTTTCACCTTTTGGAAGACCACCCAAAAAAAAAAAAAACTTGGAACATAACACGAGCAGCTTATGTAGAAAGACAAAACCAAAAACAGAGAAAGAGGCACAAAATCAACATAAAAAGAAACAAAGATGAACAAAAGAATGAGCTGTCATTATATCATTTATAGCTCGAGAACTTATAAAAATGACAGCTCTGCACAGTCTCAGGTGCTTTTTCCAACTAGTGTGGCAAAAGGCAAGCAGTGGTTTTAAGGATAAAGAGCAGAGAATCGATCAGAGACTTCAGAGACTTTCAGAATCACTTCAGAGACTTATTAATCTAGACTCAAAATATGTTTATTCCATTCAAGAAGTTCCAAAAATGGATACACAAATGTATTAATAAAGATATAAAACTGAAAAGATCACTGTGCAAGAAAATTTTTAAAATAGCTAAATAATTCAGACTTAGAGGAATACCAGTCACTACTAAGAAAGAACAAAAAAGCATTTAAAAGGCCAAAGAATTTAAGAAACTTTAGGGACATAAAAAAGGAAAACTACTTAAAAATGAGATGGAAATAGCAAATGAATTAAATAAACATATCATTTAAGTATATTTAAAAGAAGAAACAAAAGGAATGCATCATACAGAAGTAAAAACAAGAGTTTAAAACAGAAGAGTCAGGTGTGCTTCAATCTCTCAATACACTGAAGACTAATAAAATCTTCAAAACCTGATGGGATTTTACCAGTTGAACTGAAAGAATTGAAATACATCATCTATAAACATTTATTATTAGGCATATTTGAGCAGTCACTTCTGAGACAAGAAGCACCTGACGGCTGGAGAGCTGCAAACGTGACTCAAATCCACAAGAACGGTAATTTTAAAAAAGGGTTTATTCTATAACTTTCATACTTCTATAACATGCACAATTATGGAGACCATGGTAAGAAATAAATTAGAAAATCACCTATATGAAAGTAGCTTAATAAATAACAGCCAGCAAAAAGTCCTTGATATGGTCTCACGCTGAAGATTATTTTTTGAAACTAGAACCCGATGGTATCAGAAGCAACCTACCACCTGGATCACAAGTTGGTTAAACAGCAGAAGAATGCTCCACATGGAGTGTGGTCATCAGTGGAGTCAATCATGGGTCTGTACTTGGACCATTATTTTTTCTGATTTATATTAATAACACTGATACTGTTGTACTTACTAAACTTGTAATATTTGTAGATTTGAAGAACAGAAGTTATTGTGTAGGCAGCAAAAATAATTCAGGCAACCTCCTGAAAATGCAGTTTAATCTAAGAAAGTGCAAAGTGCTACATGTGGGCAAAAGGAACGTCAATTATAAATACAAGATGGGAAACACCGTCCTAAAGGAAGCAACCTCTGAAAAGGATATAGGATTTGCATTGACACAACATTCCCCTTGTTTGAATAATGTGCAGAAGCAATTAAATACACAAATAAAAAATGTGGTTATATTGAAAAAACTGTTAAACATGCTTACATTATACAACGTACTAATGAGACCACATATGCAGTATTGTGTGCAGTCTAGTCATAGGACCACAAAAAAGACATAGCAGGACTTGAAGCTGTGTAGAGGAAAGCAGTCAAGTGAATTCCAAGACTTAACACCAGAATTACCAGAGCCAATGAAAAAACTTGTAATTCCGGCCCACCTTAAACCCCTTCACACCTCTCTGTCAGCCTCTTTTGCCTTTATTTTTTTGTCAGTGATTTCCGAAATGTACTATATATGTCATAAAATAAGTTATTTGACATCATGGACCATAAGGTGCCTACTAATTCAGCATGTGCAGAAACACTCAATAAAACTGAATAAAAAAAATTCAAGTGATGGTGAAATACGAAGAAGGCAGATTCACCAACGTTTGTGTGTCAGCTTTTACCCCTCTAGATCAGAGAATTTCCAGCTCCATTGTCTCAAAATACCATTCACATCTACAGTTATTCCCAGTTTTAGATAAAAAGTAACCACGTCAGATCTGGGGCAGGGGCGTGGGGGGGAGGGCTTTGGACATTATATCGTGATCAAGAAAATAAGAGTGAAAAAAAAAAAATGCTAACTTTTACAACTCCTATAAATATTCACTGGCCATTACAGACACAAATAAAATGTATGTTTTTTATTGTATAATAGTAACAATAAGTGCAGCTCACTACTCAAAACAGTAAAGCTGCAGGGGAGCTGGTTTCGAATTCATGACCTTTCGATTATAAGTCAAAAGCTCTAACTGCTGCACCACGGAAGCTGTCGTATTGTAGCTGCCCATTTTATGGAAGTGTTTATTTGATATTTGGCCATCAGCCTTTACATATTATATAATTCATGTGTACATTTTGTCATTTTGTTATTACTAAAACATGAAAAACATTTTTGTTTTAATGATTTGTTTACATAGATTGTTTAGACACAAAACGCACATCAAGTTATTTCCCCTTACAATTCTGAGTAGCTCACTCCCAGATAATCAATCAAGGCAGGAACTGGGAGAACTTCTTGGCCGTTCTGAGGTGATGGGGGAGGATGGTATAAGGCTGCTTGCTGCTTGGGCTTATTGACACATTTAGAAGACAAAAGAGGCTGACGGAGAGGTGCAAAGGGATTTAAGGTGGGCCAGAATTACGAGTTTTTTCGTTGGCTCTGGTAATTCTAGTGTTAAGAAAATGTTGCACACGTGACAAGACTCTGAGAATTAAACTTGTTTTGTCTCAAGCAGAGTAGGCACTGTGAAGCCATACAAATTCTTTCAACTAAAATGTGAATCACATACTCAAGGGCAACAGTGAAAATTAAGGGGAAATGAATTTAGGAATGAAGCCGGGAAGTAGTCCTTTACTCAAAGAGTTGTAGGAATTTGGAATAAACTAATGATATATGCAGTTGAAGTAGAATCATTGGCAACCATTAAGAAATGTCTGGATGACCTATTGGGACGGCTTAGCTAAACAAATGAGTGGGCAACAAATGGACTGAATGGTCCCCTCACATTTGTCAGATTTCTTATGTAAGAATGTTCTTGCTCTGTAGTAGGCTCAATGTTATCTACAATCCAGACAACGTAAAATTCACATACAAAACAAAATTAAATCCTAACTTTCACAATTACTTCAATGACCTGAACTAAACAAATGGAATCCAATGCAGAATAGATTGACAGTATTCTTGAGGATTGATGGTAGGTATAGGCTTGATGATCAAGCTCTAACATACACCAGCAAATAACTGAGGGAGAACTGAGCTTTTAATAGGTTGCCCTTGGTGGCTACAATTATTAGCATCACACCTATGTAAATGGTAGCAACTGGAGACCTTCACCTTTTTACCTCAGTTATGAGAGTGACAGGGCAAAAATAATTAATACATAAAGAGGACAATAAGGGGATGATTGAAACAAACAAAAACAATACAGCCAGCAGCTGTCCCCTAGGGAAAATGCAATAGATAGCAAGCCTAACGAGTTCTTGCTTCTTTTATTTTTCTCTTAAAGAATGAAAGAAAGAATAGACACAATCAGCAGAAATAAGGATAATAATCCAATTGAGAGAAAGACAGATGGATTTACAGATACTTGATCCATGTACAGAGTGCTATGTCTCCTTCTGTAGTGACACAAAGAAAACATCCGAGTAGCCTGTGGATAAAAACAGTTCCTGCATGCAGTGGTGTGACAGCTAAGGATCAAACATGGAGGAGAAAGAAAAGTGAATGTGTATAATCGCTGAGATGTATACCTTTTTGTCTTTATAATGTAGTATATTTTAGATTGGTCTTGGACAAAAGGGAGCTGTTTGCCAGTAATGTTCTGAGTTGACCTTGCATCTCTCTGACATTTGAGCTTCAAGAAAACACTGACATTGCTTAGCCTTCTTAATAAGAATAAAACAAGAACAACAAACTGATATAAAATATAATCTGAAACAATTTCAAGAACAGTATTCACTAACAAATATGAGAAAATGTCCAAAATAATATTTTAAAGACAACAAAATGATTAAAGAAAAGACATCTGAGCCAAGGATGAAATTCCGGCTATTTCACAATAATATCCAAGATTGCTTTCCACATCTTCCAGGGAGACCATGCTCTGAATTCTTGGTGTGTCTCCTGGTGCCTTTGTTTCTATGAGGCCTTTAAGGAGCTATTTGCACCTCCACAGGTGCCTGTTTTCTTTATTTTTTTCAGTAGGACAACGCATTCTTTTCAAGTCTGATGTGCCTTCTAACAACCAGGGGTTGATGGAACTCTCTTTTAAGACAAAAGACCAACCATTCCTGACAACTATTGTGTCAAATATTCCCAAACTTACTGATTTACCACTAAGGTCTCAACTCTTTCATTGTCATGCTTACGCTGTTCTTCTCCTGGGCACCTTGTGGCACAGGTGTTCCTACTCTGCCATATGCATGATCTTTCCTGTTGCTAAGATGGCTACCTCTTTCTTTCTCTCTCTCACCTAGACACTTCATGTGGGATCTAGACCTTCTCTCAACTATTTTCTTGGTGTGTTTTCACCAGCTGAATGCCACCTCACAGTAATGGCTTATTGTCAGATAGTACATTTACAACTACAACTACTAGAACTATACAGTTAATTCAAAACATAATGAGAATGAACAGTACGTAAATCAGTATAATCACTTCAATAAAGTTCAAAGCAATACACACTAAAAATTCCTTGAATAAATTAAACTGTTGGGAGAGAGTGTAAGTTTATCATTAATGATGGCTTGGAGAAACCAGGAACTCAGAGGACATAACCAAATTGAATTGGCAGTGACAGCAAATCCTGCCACAGGGCATTAAGAAAGCATAGAAAATGGTAAAGATTTTAAATAGCCAATCACAATGACTGCTTATGAAAAAGGAATTGGGAAAATCAAAAGTACTGTTTATAACCCAATGCCAACACTCTTGTTAATGACAGAAATTGCTAATTACGAATGTAATTTGAGACACTTACTTCTATAGTACTAATGCTTCCTTTTTATGGTTTCTTAGTTTTCTGAATGAATATGAATACATCTTGAATTTAACTAAAAAAATGGTCTTTTAACTTTGTTTTAAGTCTGCACTAATATAAGAACAAACAAGAGTTTCCATGAAGGAAGAAAACAAGCACATTTAATTGTGCAATGATCCTTGTGGTTATTGCAAAGTCTTTCCTGTTCTTTACAACTCA
>JANRMT010062807.1:30178316-30229525 GCA_026402145.1 Polypterus bichir lapradei
GATAGATAGATAGATAGATAGATAGATAGATAGATAGATAGATAGATAGATAGATAGATAGATAGATAGATAGATAGATTACTCCCCCGGGTGGAATTGAAGAGTCACATAGTTTGGGGGAGGAACGATCTCCTCAGTCTGTCAGTGGAGCAGGACAGTGACAAAAGTCTGTCACTGAAGCTACTCCTCTGCCTGGAGATGACAGTGTTCAGTGGATGCAATGGATTATTCATGATTGACAGGAGTTTGCTTAATGAATTGTATATTCAGTTTTACCAAACAAAACTGATCATTATATGTAATAAAAGGGGTAATTTGCCATGACCACCCAGAAATAACACCAAGAAGGCACTAATGAATTAAAAATGGCACCTTCATAAAATAACAGTTGCTGAGCCTTTCCTGTTCTTAACAATTCAGCAAAACTTTTTTTAACTTGTTGAATTCTTAAAATCAGCAAGCAATGTAGAATGAAAAAAAAATTACAGGTCAGGGAAGAAGCCAATACTTATGCAGCCTGTATGTAGTTTTTTTTCCAAAGGGCAAATCATGGTTCTGCCATCCTGATTCTGCTTTTGTTCACAATTGCTGGATTGAGGATTTAGGCCTGTCAGCTGCCTTTGGATCTCCTGGAAATTCACCATAAATTCCTGGAGAATTGTTTCCTGTAGGGAGCAATAGCTCCCTAGTTGGAATAAGTTCTTTTGTAATTGCAACATTTTAAGTAACTGGAAACTATATAGATATAATATTAAAAGACGATATCTCTCCCATAGTGATATGGCGGTAAGAAATCACATAAGAGAAAAGATGTATACAGTCTGCCATTTTCTGTCGCTGCGCTGGAAGGGTTTTCAGGACAGATGACATAATCTTCCGTCATTCCATCAGCTTCGAAGTATTTGGCTGCTGTCCAAGTCTTTTTATACTGTCTTCTCCATGTGCAGGCCCTTACTTAGGTTCCAAACAAGGCCAGGAGAGGATTTAATTTCATCTCTAACATAGTACAATGCCCATTTTCGTAGTTGTCCCCTTCTCTCTTCAAATGCTTGCCTAGTAATTCTAAATGCTGAGAGCCCCTGTGTGCTAACTTTGGCCTGGCCAAAGTGACATTAAACTAAGTTGGTGACATTAAACTTATATTCTGATGACAAGAATATATTCTTTTCACTTTCTAGGAACCTTGTATGCAGTATGAACTTTTTAACACATATTTAAGCAAGACATCTTTGCTGACACTTTCTGTATTCAGATTCAGAAGAAAAGGGAGAAGATGATGGCTTAATGTTGATACAGAAAAGAATTGCTTCTACAGAGCACATATCGGAAGGAATTCATATGCCTGTTATTGTTAAGATTGTGAATTGTTTGCTATATTTGGTTTTTATAAATTTTACAGTTTTCTCTACTTTCTTGTTTTTTTTCTATTTATGTTATTATAGTAACAGTTTTGTTTACTTTGGCCAGGGGTTTTGTAGTTTACTCTTCTCCCTTCGTTTTTAATGTTTTGGCATTATTCCTTTGTTGAGCATTTACTGCTCACACCTTTTTTAGTATTTAGAGCTTTGGATCCTTTGAGGTTTAAGGTCTAATCATAACAGGTATCAAAATATCATGAGTGCCACACATAGGTGTCATTGAGTGCAGATTGTGAGATAAAAGGGGAAGTTCACAAGACCGATGAGGACACGGCATGCACTTACTGCTTTAATTTGTTCAATTTATGCTGTTTTTTTCATATCAATTAAAGATCCTTATTTACTATTACAAGTGTGGATCAAGAAAATGAGAATTATGGACACTATGCTGCAGCCAGGTTCTTTTCCCCTGGCTCATGGATGTTCTTTGTTTATTAATTCTTTGTGTTGTTTTCAAATTTTCATATTATTGTACTAACTCTGTTTGGTTTGCACTATGCTTATGTAATATTGTCCTATTTATTAACTAGCCATTCCCCTCGGCTTTGCCAAATTAGTGAAACAGGACAGTGAGGAGGGCCCCACACAGCTCTCTACTCCTGACGTCACTCTTCCCCCTCCCCTTGTCCTGCAGCATTTGTCTTGAAATAGCGTGAAAATATCGCTCCTGTAAGGAAACTATGATTTTTAGTGCAATGAGAGAAGTTGCAATATCAACTGGAATGTTAAATCCGTTAAGTAGTTCTCTCGTTAGCTAACTAAGCAGAGTTAAGGTTATGCCCCGAGGCAGACGCATGAGTGAGGAGGGCAGCAGCCTGATGAGTCTCTCTCTGATTTGCGCTAATAAATTGGTGCCACAAGCAAACTATGATACTTAGTGTGATGAGAAAGTCGCAAATCAATGGAATGTTCAAACAAATTATAGAAGAAAACTCAATCTAAATCCGTTAAGTAGTTCTCTCGTGAATAGCGGACAGACATACAAATGAGTCTGAAAATATAAGAAATTTCATGCTTGAACCATTAAACTTTTAAAACCATTTTTTAGCGAGCACCTATGGGCCAAGGGTAACCTACATGCCAAATTTCAAAGTCCCAAGTCCTCATAGTTCAGGAGATTTCATGATGAGTGAGTCAGTAGTATTTGGCTTTTATATATATAGATTATTTCATTATTTTTTATAATGTTAATAATATATGAGTACAATGTGGTTGTCTACCCTATCTCCTACATATAGAGCCCAATAAGGTGGGGTCACCTAATGGTGCAGCTAGGGGACTGTCCTAGCTGTATTAAAGTTGAAGCTATTGATGGAACAGTAGCTTAAGCCTTTTTGAATCTTCTGGTATTTTACATTTGCTTTCATTTATTTATTTTCATTTTTTGTTACCTTGTTTTTTGTAACTTCTTAGTGTAAATGTCTCTTGGGTTAAGGTGTTATTATTTTGTGTAAAGTGTTGACCCAAATAATGCTTGGGACAGTATTCTGTTATGATCTAGTGGATACAATAATCTCATACTGCAAAAAAAAATCATTCAATTTCTATGCATTTTGCCACCCTATGTTAACTCACCAGTAGTCATGAGTAGGGTAAAAAGTTTCAACCCAAACACACAATGACATGCAAACAAAAAGCTATAAAGCTGGTTTTAGAACAAACTGAAACTGAACCATTAGTTGAATAAAGCAACAGTGATAACAATGTGAATTAATCAGCAGATGATAACACAGTTAGTGAAACTGATGCATACGGCACTGTACGACTAAACTGCCATGATATGCCTGATGACTTTAGTGGTGTAACGCTGAGGCAGGATGCAGAGGCAAAAAGGCAAAATGGTCAACCAGAAGGGTAAGAAAGATGTTGGCTCCCTAAACACTGTTCACAATGCATCAATGTTCATATCAGGGCACATGTTCAAATCACTAAGCCTTACTCTGTATAGCCTACAATAACACAGGGAGCCGTGTCCATCGTGCGGATCAGGCATTGATATTCTACAATCTCATTTGCAAGCAACAGAAAAATATATTATAAGAAAAGTGATCAAAGTCTTAAGTCCAGATTTTAAAATCGGGCTGTGCATTGGTGACTATTTCACAACATATCACGTGAAAGATGTGTAGCAAATCTGCACCAGTATGGCAGTGGGCACTAGACATACCTTTTCCTAGGGTATTTATGTTGATATTTTTGCATTTACATATTTTTATTACTAGTAATAACATTTTTTTCTATTTGACACCTGTCAAGCCTGGCTGCTTTTGGTGGTGAGGGTTATCCAGTGGGCCTAGACCTATAAATTGGGCAGGTCTGGTTTGTTTGTATTTGAACTTTATATGTGATAGGAATCACAATAATGGACACTTTGTCAACTTGAAAGTAAAATACAATGTACACATGATCAGAAAAACATTTACTGCAGATACACAGGAAACAGCATCACATTGTCAATATATTAAGTTTCAGTGTACACTAGTAGAATGGTTCACTTTTGCCTGCAATGTTTTGTGTGTTTTATCCTGATCCACTTTTTAACACTAGAATTACCAGAGCCTATGAAAAAAACTTGTAGATCCGGCCCACCTTAAATCCGTTCACACCTCTCTTTGCCAGTGTCTTTTGTCCTGTAAATGTGCCGATAAAGAAAAACAGCAAGCAGCCAACTATTCCATCCCCCCCACCGCCGCAGAACATGCACAAGTTCTCCCAGCTCATGCCTTGATTGATTATCTCGGAGTGAAATGCTGGACTTTTAGAGTGGAAATAATAGATCATTATTTGGAAGACGTGCATTTCATGTGTGTTCCGTTTCTACAATAATCCGTGTAAACACATTATTAACACAACTGCTGTGTGGTGCTGTGCAGCCTCTGTGAGACTCATTCTGGGCTGTGTGCTCAATTAATGAGCTGATGCCTCAATTACTGTATGGTAATTTTATTGGTATTTATTTTGATTATTGAAACTTACCAGTAGCTGCTGCATTTCCCACCCTAGGCTTATACTTGAGTCAATAAGTTTTTCCAGTTTTTGTAGGTAAAATTAGGTACCTCGGCTTATAATTGGGTCGGCTTATACTCGAGTATATACGGTAATAATAATAAATTTTATAGAGCTTTTCTCACTACTCAAAGCGCTTTGCAAAAGTGAGTTGGGAGCTACTCCAGCCACCACCAATAAGCAGCATCCATTTGGATGATTTGAAGGCATCCATTTTGCATCAGTATGCACATCACATATTAATTATTAGGTGAGGAAGGGATGAGAAATAGTTAGCCAGTCCAAATTTTTCAAAACAGTAATCAGACCAGTTAAACGCATCTTCAACATTTCACTAAATTCAGCACTCATTCTTAGAATCATATTCAAATATGTTGATAGTATTGCATCTTGCATATTTTTTGGCAAATGAATATTGTATATTTTAATGTACTAATGTTGCAAATGTGCAGAATGTAATCTGTTGGCTGATTCAGATATTTTGATTTTGTGTAGTGGCAGTATTTCAAAGTTTTGATTAGTTTTAGTTGAGACAAAGAGTACAGGTAAAAGTAGAAGAGACAAAGAATACATGCTCCACATGAAGTGAGGTCATCAGTTGAGTCCTTCAGGGTCTTTCCATGGACCGCTCCTTTTTTTGATTTACTTACATTAAGAGTAAAACAGAGCTAATAACTTAGAGCAGAATAAATAATAATCTGGGTCTGTTAATTTTATAATTGAGGTATGGCCAGTTAACAGCACAGGAATAGATAAAGAAATTCTTGAGTCAGCAGCATCAATGGAGAAAATAAATATGCTGAGGTATACCAACATGACAAAATCAATTGGTGACCTACAAACAATATTACGTTTGTGCTTTGTATTTTAATAAGAAAATTAAATTTCTTTATCGTTGGACTCCAAGTATCTCAATATTTCTGGTGACACTTTCCTAAAGCAAAAGTAGTAGCTCAGCAATATAACAAGCAACTGGCTACCAAGAAATGAAAATGTACAGAAAAAAGGTCAGTAACATACCATGACCTCTGCAATGTCTGGGAAAAAGACATATTTTTTCTTAATTGACCCCTCTGCTCCACAGTTTAAAATTACAAATCAAACCATCCACACAAGATTACACATTGCAAACTTTTATTTAAGGGGGTTTGCAAACATTTGTACAATACAATACAATGCAATAGAATTTATTTGTGTATAGCCCAAAATCACAAGATTGGGCAATCCTTATAGTCGTAACTCCACTAAATGTTGACAGAAGCTACCAGCTGCCAGAACTAACTGGTGGTCTTCATTATTTACTCTCTTCTCTTTCAATTGGTTTTCATTTCTCTAAATTCATTTCAATGTATCTCATCTTTTACTTTGATCTGTTGTAATTTCACTAGGGTTATATTTGTGCTGACGTAGTACTGCAGCATAATTTCCAAGAAAGGACATAGAATAAACTATATTAAAGATACTATGACCCTTGCGTTCATCAGTTAGATAACGCTTTCCTGTTCAATGCAATTAAGTAAGACTTCCTTTTTAGCTCACTCATTTGTAGACAGCTTGAAGCAATGGAGAGTGAAAACAATTATAGATCACTAGAAAACCCAACAGAAGACATCTACACAGCTGCAGTGAGGCTCCAGGTCCAGACGCTAAATGGAGAGCCAAGAGGTACTGTAGTTGGTCAGTCATGTATTCTTCTTAACGTTTTCTAAAGAGGACATTTTTTATCAGTGTGTGGCATGGATGATACAGGTCCATTTTAGTTCTTCACTTAATTTGTTTCTAAAGTAATACAAAGCAAAAACATATGTTTCATTTAGCTGGGATTGTTAATTTATGAACAAGCATGCTTTTAATAAAGAGTGAGGTGGGGGTTAAGTTAATTTTAAAAAAGATTGTTGTTATTTTGCTGAAGTTTCAGGCTTTAAATTAAATTATCATAAATGTGTTGTCTTCACCATCATGGGAACAAGCAAGGACCTTGGTGTGAGCTGCTGTTTGTCTGGACAGAGAGGTGGCAGATCTGTGAGAGCAAAACTATATCTGAAAAGTCAGTAATACTTTAATTTAGCTACTGCAAAAATGAATCTATTACTCATTTAATCTTATGTAACAAAGATTGTATCAAAAACTTGTCTTGCTCTTCATAACACGTATAAAACATTAGTAGATAGGTTAGGAGTATTGACATGCCAGTAAAATGTCTTGTTAATATGAAGGATTCACGGCTGTTGTACTAAATATACAATATCTAGAGAAATGTGTCTCAATGAAGTCATCTCAGACCACTTAAAAATTATGTTTTGTTAGTAGGTCACATTAAAACGATGAATAAACATTTTAATAATGCTTTGTAAATGTGATGAAGAATTGTTTGTTAATGTCTGATTGCATAACAGTAAATGAGTAACCGATGCATTTTCGCTGTACCTAAGCTAAAGCATTACCAAAATGCCAACAGATAGTCTTAGAATAATGTTAATGAAATTAAAAAGATCAACTCAGAAATGTTCTTCCATTATTTTAGCAATACAATAATGGTCAAAGAGGAGATCAAGTGTCTTACAGGCAATAAGAAGGAAGTGAAATATAAAGTAAAAGAAATCGAAAATGCTCTAAAGTCACATTTTTGTGAAGATTTTAACCTGTGAAAAGGTACAAAACCTGCCGATGGGTAATGGCAATATTAATAAAATGTTAAGCTTTTTGGAAATTACAGAGAGACAAGTATAGTTAGATTTAAAAAGGCTAAAATTAAAATAAATGACCAGTATGAGGTAACATTTACCCATGAGTAATCAGAAAAGCCAGGGATTATATTTTTATACTCCTAATTCTGTTTGTTCAAAAATAATTCCAAACCAGGAAGACTCCTAAACACCATGAACTACAAAACAGTTATCGGGTTTATCTTTCTAACTCTACAGTGAATGTAAAGGAATACTCCACCCAAAAATGCTTTTCTATATGTTACTTACCCATGTAGTTTGTATTGACGGATAAAAACAATGGAGATAACAAACTTTCTGATAGAGTAGGCATCTACAGTGACCAAAACTAGACAACAGCAAACAGTATCAAAAACAGGTCAGATCAGTTTGGGGAGCACGTACTGGTACAGCGTGTTGCCACACCAACCACATGATGAAACAGCCTGAGATTCCAGTTGGCAGCCCTGCAGGCAGATACGTGGTCCAGTCCCACCCTTCAAAAATGACCATCTATCTGCTGCAGCCAGGTGTTACATGGGTGTCCTCCTGGCCTGGTCCATCCACTTGGGTCCTCAACAATGAGGATCCTGTGAGCCGGATCACCCTTGGAGAATCGCGCCTCATGGCCGTAATAATGTAATTGCCGCTCACTCACAATGCAGGTAATGTGCCTCATTTGGGACTCTGTGAGCAACCGTTCATTCAACACAAAGTCAAACCAGTGGTACCCAATTATTCTCTGAAGAGACACAATACTGAAGATGTCCAGTTTACATCTCAGGTCACCGGATAATGTCCATGTCTCACAACCATAACGCAAAACAGGAAGCACCATGACTCTAAAGACTTACACCTTTGTCCTTTTACAAAGGTATCAGGAGCACCACACAGCCCTTTCCAGCAACCTCGTGTCAGATAATTCAAAAGTCATCTATCTGTATGCTCACAATGTCTCCTATACTGTATATGTACTTGTACAAAAATATTGTTAAATTACCCCCATCTGGAAAACCATTAAGTGAAACAAAAGTGAACACGCTCAAATAAGAACAAGCACTTGAATTGTAGACCCGCCTCCCTCAGTTATGTGCATATTTAATCCACAATTAGAGTCCCTTGGGTTTATTTAGGAGCAGTCTGCGAAACAGCACAGGAGAATTGACCTTCTTCTTGGTGCGTTATCATTTCAGATTATTTTAAAGTTATCTCAGGTTTTCCCATTCGAATATTACATAGAGCTTCTGTTTTGAAGTTGGTTATTTTTTACTGTCTTTTGAATACCATTCTGGTTTGACATTGGGCACCACTATTTTGTGGCTGTTGCATTGCCCATTTAAATGAGGATTCTTTTATGATACCCAAGGCTGCACCGATATAAACATTCCTGAAACAGTCACTTGTACCAAGATTGAATGATTGATTTAATATTCCAATTTCTGTTTATTGAAACTTGACTCTGATTTTTGATTTACAATTGGGTTTTGACAACTCTATTTTCAACTTCCAGTTTTGACCTTTGCTTGCTTTCGATTCTGTTCTTTCTCCTGTTCCTCACTTAACAGTTTCTCTGGTCTGACTGCATTTTTAATCAGACATGGTGATGCATCTTAGATATGCACAAGTTTCAGGTATATTCTCTTCCCAATAAAGTTTTTATTTGCTTTCCATTAAATCTGTTAAATTCCATTTTAATCTTTAATTACACTCATCTCTCAGCTCACTTTGCAGAGTTGATATCAGGTGAAGTGTAGTGTCAGCCAATGAATAATACTGATCTACACTCATGACCAATGAATAAAAGGAAAGGCATGTTCTCTTTCAAATGCTTGGTCACATTTAACTGAATTTCATTTTCAATCAGAACAGTTTTTTTTCCAGATGTACTTTCTTTAACAATATTTTAATAAAAACAGATGTGTTTGGGATCTTCTAAGAGTATGACTTGGATGACTTGACATGTGGATGAGACAGGAGTAATATGAGATTTTTTTCATTGGTGTTTTGGTATTGTTTGCTGTTGGTTACCATTGGGGCCTATTCTCTCAGAACATATGTTACCTCTATTCTTTTTTTGGCCATCATTGCAAACTACATGGGTTAAGTAACATATAAAAAATTTGGGTGGTGTATTCCTGTAAAGTCTATCATAGTTAAATTATGAAAGCAGTTGTTAAAGAAAAGAATGAACAAGATGTATGAGGAATGGGTGCATTACAGGAAAATTAACATACACTTTGACACTTTTTTGGGGATAATGTATTTAATCATTGTTGCCCACACAATATATAATGTCTAAACTTATAGATGGAAAGCAAGCAATGGCCCATGTATGCAAACAGAGATAATGTAGTGTCATAGTAATGGTAGTTACAAGGAAGGGAGGACTGTTTTGACAACTCCTAACACCCAGCAACAAAACATAAATAAAGAAAGAAAGCTACATTTTTTATTACAAAAGTGCAGAGATTAAATGCAGCAACTTTTCAATAACCTTACTCATATACAGAGTGAGAAAGATGGAATGTTTGATCATTTTAGCTTGATCTAGTGGCTAGTAGAAACAGTGATCTCATTTGCCCTTTTAAAGTTCAACCTTATTCAAAAAGGATTTATTGGCATAACTCTTCAGACACTGTCTCAATCTCAAAAGAATTTGAAGACAATATGGGAAAAATAAAGATAGTTCCTGATGTTCCATATCCATTATCTTAATGATAATCAAATATCAGTTGATGCTTTCAGACTTTAGAAGTATAAATGTTACATAATGCATATTTTTCACTAATTACACTAACCTGCATGTCTTCGGGATGTGTACAGCCTAGTTGAGTCATAGTCGAGTTCAAACTCTATTCATGGATTATATGTAACAAGTTTATCTCAACTTTATCTTTTATCATATTTTCATGACTCAGTTGGATCAAATACATACAACCAATGCTCCACATTGACATTTTTGTTTTTGTGACTAACTTTGCATTAATGCATGTTAGAACATTACAACAATCTAGGCAAGAACGGGAAATTCAGACGAAAAAAGTCTGCCAGTCCTTTTCACTTAATTCTCCCAAATGCACTTAATACTTTGAGAAACACTAATTTAAGATAAAAAGGAGCAAGTCAGTTTGAAAAGATGGTAGCATTTGCAGCCAACATTTGCAGAGCTAACTTTCTCTCAACATGAAATCATAGTTGTTGCCCTAATTTTCTTGAAGTGTACACTAAAGAAAATGGTTTTGTTTATGTGTTATGTCTCCATGTGTTCAACATGCCTAAACTGAATTGAAAGAAATTCTCCAAATAAAATTACATGTAACACACAGAATTGTACCGCTAGCTAGCAGAAGGCCCATCACTAGCTACATAATTCATTTTTAGACATATATACTGCGTTTGATTTTGATTTGATCTTTTTCCATTATATCTAGGATCAGTTTTAGATACCAAATTGAAAACCTTTCTGGTGAAACTGCTGCTGTTCATCTGTGGAGCACTTGTGGCTGCCATTGTCCTCCTTGTGATTTACTGTAAGTTACATAAACCTTTACCTTATGACGGGAGGTTGTGAACTCACCTCATCATGTATAGCAATAGGCTTCAAAGGTTATTCCATTAATGAATTACAGTATCATTTTGATTTAGATTGAATTATCTTTATGTGCTTATTTTTATTTTATGGAGAACAAATAACTCTTTTTCCTACTTCGATTGTTGAGTTGTGTTTTGATTTACATTTCAAAGTAAACACATTGGTCATTTCTTGACCCGTCTTTCTTTGCTTTTGTAGCCTGCCACTTTCTACATCTTTGCAATACAGTTATCTTAACATACTCGGTATTAAATCTCATGTAAAAATTAGTTTGTGATCAATGAGTGGAGCAAAAAAAAAAAAAAAGCTGCGCAAATTGACAATAATTGATACTCACTTGTAATGGGGTGTTTAAAACAGATCAGTATGATCTGTCATTTAAAAAGAGTTCAGAGGTCAGCTAAAAGAGAACTGATTATTTTGGAGCAAAGAGAAATTATTGCTTATGTTTATTTTCTATTCAAAGCAAATTACAATTTTGCAAATGCAAATGATTAGCACTATTATAACTGGAGTTCTATTAGCTTGAGAGTCAAAAACATACTCAGAAAAGTGACCCAGTCTATGTGCTTGTTCACAAAGATGTGCTGCCTGTCATTTTAAGTTATCCTGTTACACTTGGTTTGCTGTATTGCTATGCCAGTTATTTAATCTGCTAACTAATCTGGTTTTAGGTTAAGGTAACATGGAGGCCTACACTGCATCTAGACTTTTTGCTTGACTTGTGCTTCTGTGGATGACTAGAGTGTAATGGCTGTTTTCCATTAGATTTTATCACAATCAAGAATGAGGACATTGCTGTTACACAGCAGCAAAATGATTCCATCATGGAGCAAGAACTTAGGCTACTGCAGTCTGAGATTGCCACTCTGAGCCAGAGGAACACTGAGCTTTCAACAAAACTCTCTGCCCTTGAAAAGCAATGCTTTGCACTGGATAAATCCTCACAAAGTAAGTGAATGCAGCAAATAGAACATTTTTTTGTCTCTATTAACCCATGGATGTAACTCTGAAATGGATAGAAAGGATTACAAAATGGACAAATTAATCAATGAAGAGATAACAACAACAACAACAACATTTACTTATATAGCACATTTTCATACAAACAGTAGCTCAAAGTGCTTTACATAATAAAGAATAGAAAAATAAAAGACACAATAAGAAAACAAAATAAATCAACATTAATTAACATCGAATAAGAGTAAGGTCCAATGGCCAGGGGGGACAGAAAAAACAAAAAAAAACTCCAGACGGCTGGAGAAAAAAATAAAATCTGTAGGGATTCCAGACCATGAGACCGCCCAGTCCCCTCTGGGCATTCTACCTAACATAAATGAAACAGTCCTCTTTGGATTTAGGGTTCTCACGGAAGGGCTTGATGATGATGGTCACGTAGAATTCTGCCTTTTAATCCATCCATCATTGTTGGAGCATCATGATGCTTTGAGTAGGTGGAGGTGGCACAGGCCACCACCACAAAGAAACCAGAAAAAGAAACAGAAAAGAGAGTAGGGGTCAGTACGGATTTTAGAGCCACCATGAATAGTTATTATGAGGAAATTGAACATACAGAGTATCAGGATTAAGTTAAATTAAGTTAAATTGAAGTTATAGAAAGGCCATGTTAAAGTAATATGTTTTCAGCAGTGTTTTAAACTGCTCTACTGTATTAGCCTGGCGAATTCCTATTGGCAGGCTATTCCAGATTTTAGGTGCATAACAGCAGAAGGCCGCCTCACCACTTCTTTTAAGTTTTGCTCTTGGAATTCTAAGGAGACCCTCATTTGAGGATCTGAGGTTACGATTTGGAATATAAGGTGTCAGACATTCCGATATATAAGATGGGGCGAGATTATTTAAGGCTTTATTAACCATAAGCAGAATTTTAAAGTCAATCCTGAATGACACAGGTAACCAGTGTAGTGACATCAAAACTGGAGAGATGTGCTCGGATTTTCTTTTCCTAGTTAGGATTCTAGCAGCTTCATTCTGCACTAGTTGCAAACGATTTATGTCTTTTTTGGGTAGTCCTGATAGGAGTGCGTTACAGTAATCTAGTCGACTGAAAACAAACGCGTGAACTAATTTCTCAGCATCTTTCAGTGATATAAGAGGTCTAACTTTACTTATGTTTCTTAAGTGAAAAAATGCTGTCCTAGTGATCTGATTAATATGCAATTTAAAATTCAGATTACAGTCAACAATTACCCCTAAACTTTTTTCCTCCATCTTGACTTTTAATCCTAATGTATCCAGTTTATTTCTAATAGCCTCATTGTATCCATTATTGCTAATCACTAAGATTTCAGTTTTCTCTTTATTTAACTTGAGAAAGTTACTATTCATCCATTCTAAGATACAAGTCAGACATTTTGTTAGTGAATCAATAGAATCGGGGTCATCAGGTGCTATTGATAAATACAGCTGTCTGTCATCAGCATAGCTGTGGTAGCTCACGTTGTGCCCTGAGATAATCTGACCTAACGGAAGCATGTAGATTGAGAAGAGTAGCAGACCCAGGATAGAGCCTTGTGGAACACCATATTGGATATCATGTGTCTTTGAGTTGTAATTACCACAACTAACAAAGAATTTTCTCCCTGTCAGGTAGGATTCAAACCAATTTAAGACCGTGCCAGAGAGGCCCACCCATTGACTAAGGCGATTTCTAAGAATGTTGTGATCGATGGTGTCAAATGCAGCACTCAGATCTAAGAGGATGAGAACAGATAAATGGCCTCTGTCTGCATTCACTCGCAAATCATTTACTACTTTAACGAGTGCAGTTTCTGTGCTGTGATTTGTTCTAAAACCCGACTGAAATTTATCAAGAATAGCATGTTTATTGAGGTGGTCATTTAACTGCATAATGACTGCCTTCTCTAGAACTTTACTTAAGAAAGGCAGGTTAGAGATGGGTCTAAAATTTTCAAGAGCCGAGGGGTCAAGATTATGTTTCTTAAGTAGGGGTTTAACTACAGCAGTCTTAAGACAGTCTGGAAAGACCCCCGTATCTAATGACGAATTTACTATGTCAAGAATATTGTCAATTAGCACGCCTGATACTTCTTTGAAAAACACTGTTGGTACTGGGTCAAGGACGCAGGTTGAGGATTTTAATTGAGAGATTATTTTTTGTAAATCAGGTAAATCTATCCTAGTGAAAGAGTTTAATTTGTTTATAACAGGATGCTGGGGTTTAGGAGGATCCTTAGTGTTGGAGGGATATACTATGTTATTTCTAATATCATTAATTTTAGATGGAATATGCAACTGCAACTGAATTCTTTGCAATGTAAAAAATGTTTATATTTTTATTGAAATGCATTTGTTCGGAGCTGAAACTCAATATAGATTTGTATTTTTTATAACACACCTATTGGCACAGACATAATGGTACTTCATCAAGTGCCATGTGTCTTAATCCTGTATCCAGATCTTATCTGTATTCCACATGATCGCTGTGTCTGTGTATATTTTTCCTGAGAATTCTCTGGTGTTCCTTCCACCTGCCCCCCACAATTCTAAAGTGTATAAGTGGATTAAAAATGATATCATATTATAATGCTAATGCCTAACTGAAAGAGTAATTATGAAAAAGAAATTGACATTTTGTTATTTATGCATGCTTTTCCATTTATAGTATTTAATGATAATACAGAACAACACAGTGGAGCATTGCTTAGCAGTGTTGACTCACAGGTCCAAAGACCTTGATTTGATTCTTAGCCTGGACGAATTCTATGTGTACTTTGCATGTATATTTTAGTTTTCTCCAATCACCCCAATTCCTACCAGAATAGATAGATAGATAGATAGATAGATAGAACACCAGGGTGATTAGTTTCTCTAAATTGGTTTGGCATCATAGTGTAATTGATTCCCATTTTGCCACAGCACAATATCTCTAGCAGATTTTGAGTCTTTCATCAGTGCTTTGTGGTTTCCTTTCTTAAAGTTCTGGGCCAGGCACTCCAGACGTCTTATTGGGTTAGGTCTTCTGTAGTGATCTTTGGTAAAGTTATCAGACATCACCATTTTGCCTCTCTCTCCCGCACTGGTCTCTCTTATTACTCCACACATCACACTGTACAGAATCTGCTATCCTTATATGCCACTGTTGTCCTACACTGCCATATCTTTTTCCTTTCTTCCTTCTAGTAAGGGCCTCATATTCACTAATGGTGGCCTCCTGTGCGTCCTTCCTTCTGTCCATAACAACATTTTGTTAGCCAGCACACTTTCAAAATAATATTCAATAAAGGATTTCCTGATGCAAAAGAAGTTGCATTTTATGTAGGCCTGTATTCCTAATAGTGAGAATCCAGTGATTTGTTCCAAACTCAATTTGTAGTGAAACTGTTTCACCAAAAAATTACTAAACTGAAGTGTTTTGTGGCTAAATTTACAAAATTGACACAGGAAGAAAGGTTCCTGTCTGAGAACCATTGCAGACTCCCTTGAAAAGCAGGAAGACCCCACCTAGTGATGGTGAGGTGGATATGCCCCTCAAAGTGATGCCACACTTGCTAGTGTACTCTTGTGAGTAGCTGCAGAGAGAGAGAGATTTGTGTTGTAGACTAGGACTAGGTCTGTTTGTGCTGTGATTTCCAGTATTGGAAACAGTGTCTGTTGTGCCCATGGTGCTCTGTTGAACTAAACAGCCCTTCTGTCATCTTCTTTGCATTTTTTGGAAGCCTGAACTTATGAATACCAGGCACTGGCAGCTCGTTTGTGCATATCTGACTTTTGTCCCCCTTCAATATTCTTTCCTGATTTTTGATGGGTGGGATTTTTTTTGTTTGTTTGTTTTTGTCTATGTTTATATTTTTAGGGGGTTAACATTTTGCTTTTGCAATATTGCATACAAAAGAATTCTACTGTCAATTTTTTGAAATTGTAAAATTAAACTTGACTGTTGTGCATATCATTATTCAAGAAACTGCAGAAGCACTGATAAAGGAGAAAGACAGAAGCAGAATGTTGCAGGAAATGGGTAACATACATGAAGGTTGCTAGATATGAATATGTGAAGAATACTGAAGGTTGACAATAAGGCAAAGGTGTGTTACTTTTTTAATTTGACATCTGCGATTTTTTTTGTACAGTCTACAAGATGACAGCGTGCAGCCCTTGAATGAAAGGAGTGAGACCATGTGTCTTTTTCAAATGAGACACCTCAGACACTGCCTTTGACGCTTAACATTTTATATGTTGGCAATGGCTTGGGTGTTGAAGTGGTCTCAGGGTCTGCCAGAATGAATTTTAGGCCTGGGCAAAAGTAACCTAAGTTGGTAGTTTTAAAGCCATCCCTGCTCATAGTTCCCGTGACAACAGAGTAAACTAACGAGATGCTCAACTGAGGGAAGCGAGAAAGGCTAGGCGAGTATTTTACAAGGAAGCAAGTGGGCAAACTGCCCTACAGTTAGTATTTTTAGAACTGTCTGCCTTCTCACAGATTACCTTTGATGCCTATGCCTACCCTTGACCTGGTGTGCTGCTGCTGTTCTCCAGGATGGTTGTAACCTGCAGCTTGTGTGTTTATTTGTAACTATGAAGCAATTTGAATTACATGTTGGAGAGCTGAGGTTTGGACTCAATGATATACAGTAAGTATTTCTGGTAAATCTTCTTCACAGCTTCTCTTTCTCTTTTAATGTCCCTCTTCCACAGGTCAGACTTGTTCAATGTGTCCACAGAGGTGGCTGCTGTTCAATTCCAAGTGTTACTTTTTCTCCTCTGATAAACTGGACTGGGACTCAAGTCGTGATAACTGCACCTCAATGAGGGGACATCTGGTGATTATAGAGAGTGTGGAGGAGCAGGTAAATTATTTGTCTCGATAAGATTCAAACTAGATGGCTACAGAGAGATAAGGTAAAGATTCATTATGGTCAATATAGACCTTTGTCAGGTGTTGAAGGAGTGGAGGTGAAAGAACAAGTAACATACACCTCAGAGGTAACAAACTGCAATTCCCAGGTCCATGGACAGTCTGACAGAGTTTTGTGCATCCATGAATTTTCAGGCACCTTTCTATACTCATAAAGTTTGTGAGTAATAGTACTTTATTGACAAGAGATTCTTTTTGTAGAATGGAATGTCATTCTAATGATTATTATCACAGTACTATTCTGAAAAAGTGACTACTTACATTCACATTCTTTCACATTTCTTAGAAAATAAACTGCATAGAAATGTCAAGAAACAATCTTACCTCCATCCATCCACCCATTATCCAACCTGCTATATCCCAACTACAGAATCACGGGGGTCTGCTGGAGCCAATCCTAGCCAACATAGGACGCAAAGCACAATCTTACATTCACATTGTTATTTCGTGAAAAAGCTGCACAAACATCAAGCAGTATTCATGGTGCTGGTGAAGGTAACAAGTGGACAAATCAGTCAGAAATCAGTCAGTTAAAACTCATGTTTATTGGCAAGCTGAATGAAACTTACTTCACACAAATCAGCAGAGAAGAAGGCTGATTGGAGGAGTCACAAATTGGGATTGTCAAAGACAAGAGACAAAAAGGATGGAGAAATGGAAGGGAAATGAAGAAATGCAACACTAGCAATTGATCAACATCATTGTTTACAAAAAAGCTGGTAGAGTTCTTTCTGTGAAAAACACTTAAACACCTAAAAAAATCCAGACCATCTCTAACTGGCATTTCAGTGTAGTGCTAGATTTTTTACTTATGGAAATGTTCTTTCTTTTCAGAATTTTTTACAAAATGAGTTGAATCGCAATGGTTTCGAACCTTACTGGATTGGACTGACTGATTCAGCAGTCGAAGGTCAATTTGTCTGGGTGGATGGCAGACCTCTGGATTCACGTCTAAGGTATGAAAAGTATAAAGCCTATCATGCATATGCTCGACTTCTTAAGCTGCACTTCACATAGTGGGGTGACTCAAGTGGGTTTTATTCACACTGAGACTTCGATAGAAACAGCACAAAAATCTGTCATTTGAAAGAAGTCGGAGCAAGGAACAGCATGAAGGTTACACGTTTTTCACATCAATCAATTTAAATAGACATCCAGTTTTAATTTAACACAAATGATGATGGACGAAGAGAAAGTTAAGGTTTGTAAAAGCTCATTACAACTATGTGCTGTCCTCTTTCTATTCACTGTTTTTGTGTCAAGAAATATACAATTATAAAATTCTCGAATTTTGTCATGTTTTGATAGATTTGTCCTTTATATTTTCACCTTTGATTCCAGCTCCTATTTTTCTCTTTGGCACATCCTTTCAATCCTATTCTTACATTAGCAAATATTACAAAGATTGTGATGAGAACAGGTCATTGATGTTCTTCTATACTACACACCTAGATTGTCCAAAATAACATCAAGTGGAAATTTGGAGTGCCCATAAACTTGTTATTTTATTCCAAGTGTGTATGGTTCTTTGTATAAAGAAAAACTTTCAAAAATCTGTGCAAAATCTGCCCTTAACAGGTTTTCAACTATGTTCCTGGGTTCTTGTCTCAAAATGTATTTTAAAGTAACAGCCTTGTTGCACTACACTATTTCTTTCTATAATTTTAAACACTTCAATCACGACCATTCCTTATCTGTTTGCTTTAATTTCTCCTCATATCTCATACCTCTTACTCACAGAATCAGCCTCATCGCTCTTCTGTAGCGCTGTTTTGTCTTGTAATTGTAATGTGGAGACCAAAACTGAACACAGCACCTCAGGTGCTGATATTCTGAGTCTATATCATCTCACACAGTTTCATCATCTCCTAAAAAAATGCTGTACTGTTTTTTTGTTTTTCTTTCCTTTAGAGTCTCCATATACCTTTAGTAGGTGTAAACAAAAAGCTATAACTTCATCTATTTTCCTTTTTATTGTTAGTTCATGCTGCTGCACACTTGAAATTTGGTATTAAAGAGTAAGTCTAATGGGTTCTTTTCCCTTTTAGCTTTTGGGGTAAGAGCCGGGATGGAAAACTTCAACCAGATAATTGGAATCAAAATGGACAACAACCTAATGGAGAGGACTGTGTCCAGTTACACATGCAGCAATATTATAGTGGCTGGCATGATGTTTTCTGCAGCAGGTTAAGGAAAAGAATCTGTGAAATGGCAGCCAAGGCAGTGGCCTTCAACATGAGACCTTAAAAAAAGTGGGACACAGAACTGCACACCCTACAGGCTCAATGAGAAACTCTGGATTGACTGTAAAGGACACTACACATTCCAGGATGCTGATGTATTTAGCATTTAGAGAAAAAAAAAAACAGTAGCAATATGAAAATGGAGACAAGACCTAAGATTGGATGGTGAAATATTTCACATAACCATCAGGAAAGGAAATATCTCATGTTAAACAAATGAACTTTGCTAACTGAACAGTCAGTTGCAGGTTTGTTTATATTAGATTGGCATGCACACTTGTCACAACACCTATTTTTAAACAAAATACAGCATATTTCAAAATTTGGCTCACCAGTTTAGCCATCCTTGCTATTCAGGGTTGTTGCGCTACTTCTCCATTGTAGGATAAGGAGCTCAACAGTAGAGGAAGACCTTGGAAGAGAGATGCTCTGTGTTCGGACAGTAAGAAGCCAGTTCAGGTAGTCTGAACATGTAATAAAAATGTTGCCTGGTTGCCTCATGCAAAAGCTAAAGCAGAGACCCACCCATAAGGAAAAGACAGTGGGAATACCAGCCAAATTATGCCTCATGTTTTACTTGCAATCCTCCAAGAGTTGTAAAAATAAGTAGGGACTTTTTATAAAGCTAGGGTGTAACCCTTAGCCGGACAAGCTGATGAAGGGTGAAGTGTAGGGAATACTTACCTGCTAACTATTTTGCTGTATAGAAGACATGCATGTGACATGCACTGACTACAACCAATTTGAGTTTAACAAGTTAGAAGATCTACACATGGTATAACATTCAGGTGCTTTTGTGGATTTAGTTATCTGATTTGAAAGTTGAAGCTTTTCATTTTTTCTGCCACTCTAGTGGTCACATATTAGACCTGGGGCCTCATGCATAACGCTGTGCGTAGAATTCACACTAAAACATGGCGTACGGACAAAAGCGGAAATGTGCGTATGCACCAAAAAATCCAGATGCATAAATCTGTGCGTATGCCACGTTCTTCCACTACATAAATCCTGGTGAGCGTGAAAAGTAACACACGTGCAGGCGCCTGCCACCACTCCAAAACTCCTCCAAGAATTACACCTCTTTGAATATGCAAATAAAAATAAATAGTCCTTTAGCACAGCGTTCTGTGCAAAGGCAATGGCAAAAGCACAGGGGAAAATAGAAGAATTTCAGTGAATATCAAGTGGAGGCAAGGAAAACTTACTATTTGTTGGTTTAAATAGTGGTATAAACAACAAAAGGAAGTTGATCGAGTGACATAGAGTGCTGGAGAAACTCGAAAGTTCAAGTTCACAAAGTCGCACAATGCCCGGAATAAAAAAAAAGGTTGTCAGATATCAAAGTCGCCGTGAAAAGGCGAGTCGTAGCCCACCATCTGAGAGTCATATGGAATCTTATTAGGGTACAGAGAAAAGACAAGAAATAGGCACACAGTGGCAAAAAAAAACTTTAATCTTGAAATTTCCACTTTAATCATGTAGTTTATTTTGTCATTAAAGAAGAACATCATAAACTTCATCTTAAAATCGTTTAATTTACTAGTTTCTCAAATACCATCTTAACTAAAGTAGTACGTTAAATGCTTTGTATTGTATCTGTTCTTCTATGTACTCTATGTGTGTAAATCACTAAGTGCTTCTGAAACGGGCTTTCTCTTCCTCTGACAGCACACAGAATCCATTACATTCGTGATATTATAGCTCACTGAACAATTTAAATACAGAGATGTATACTTGATATAATTTTCATGATGATAAGATTTAAAGCATGTTATTAAACATGGGAACACAGTGGTGCAGTGATAGTGACGAGCTAGCACCCTGTCCAGAGATTGTTCCTGCCTCACACAAGATGCTTGCTGCGCTGTGAGCGACCTTCAAAGAAATAATTTATTGCAGCAGTACTGTCTCTTTCAAACGTACTACCCCCCAATTCCTGTTCTTCCTTTTCTTTCTCCAAGTACCCAATCGCCACATAATCAGCTCTTTAATAGATGTCAAGCCATTTGTAAGCTTAGAACGCAGATTCTTCAAAACTTTTAAAGAACATTGAAATATCTTCGTAGTACATGTTTAACTACTCTATTCATCCAGGGTTGCGCCAGTCCCAGTAAGTATAAAGCAGGAGACAGCAACAATCCCTAAACAGGGCACCAAATCGTCGCTAGCGCTGCGACACCATGTCCTCTTTAATTGTTAACAATATAGATTATTTAAATGATGTTAACATTTTATCTGTATAATGTAAAAAACATATTTTGCTGCATTTCATCTTAAAAATGATATTGTCATCATATGTAAATTCATGTTCTATAAAGTGGCTCAAGGTTGTGCAATATTATAACTGTATCGCAAGTTTACAGTGAGGTAATTGTACTTATAGGTACAAACAGTTCTACAAGGAGCACTTGATGGACTGAATGAGTGCATTTAGAACTCTTGGAATGAAACTGTTTCTAAACCGCAAGGTCCGTACAGGAAAGGCTTTGAAGCGTTTGCCGTATGGGAGCAGTTCAATGGCAAGTGCGCATAGATGAGGCAGCGTGTGCTTGATGCTGTATACCAATAATTCTCTTTCTGATCAGCTGCCGTAGAGCTGTGATTCCACACTCAGATACAGTGGGATAAATACTTGACAGTAATAACACTAAAGCAGCTATGGTATTTGGAATAGTTTGTCCAATTATATTGTTACGGGTTAATTACAATCAGGTGCCTTAAACTAATAAACAATATGTGGTTAATTTCAATGTATTTCATAAAGCCGTCAGGGATGTGGATCTAAAAAAGAAAGGAAAACCACACTGGAACAAAAGCACTGCTTTGACGTTGAGTGGTGCCAGTTTACTAAACCGAGTGGAGAACTTGCGTACGCCAAGGATTTAGCTGGCGTGAAAATGTGCATGGCTTTACACCAAGTTTAGTTTTTATACATCTCAATGTGAGTGTGGAAATGGGCGTACGCAATATTTTAATGTGCACGTACCTTTATACATGAGGCCTCTGGTCTGTACATGTGGATTACCTGTAAGCAAAACTCATAGCACTGATTTGGGCCTTCCTGACCACAAAGCAATATTTTCTCACTGTTTCAACACCTCTTCCTGCTCTTAACTGTGAAATTTCTTTTAGAAACCTTTAAAATATCTGTTTCTATACCCTTGCTAGATTGATTTTAGATTTTTTTCTGACTCTCTCTTTTTCATTTACATTCATATTAGAAAGTCTTATTGATCACTGTATCTCATCCCCCATTCAGCATTAGATAAAACAGCTCCTTTAAAACAAAAGGAGATTTCCTTTAAGCATGCAGCTCCATGTTATAATTCATGGTATAATGCCGGCACCTTGATAGAGTGTGCATGCCCAGGCTTTTTAATGACCATCAAACAGCTTACAGAGATGCACTAACTGCAGTCAAGAATACACACTTTGGCACAATAATAGAGGATGGCCATGATGACCTAAGAGCTTTGTTCTCTGGGATTAATGAACTTCTTCAACTGCATTTAGCCCAATCACCTGTTCCACTGAAGACTATGAAAAATTCCTTCACTTTTCCTGTAATAAAATTAAAAACCTAAATGATTAAAATAATACAATACTCAATTCATTCTTTCAAAAACAATTTAAAACAAATGTAAGGCAGGCTTTGAACTTACCCTGACATTCTGACTCTTCTCTTTGCTTACCGTCTCTGTCCAGATATCAAGGAAGATTTGTATTTGCACCACAAATAATATTATTTGCTTAGGGTTTTTTTGTAGTATTTTGTATTTTGATTTTAATGCTTTGTATATCCTGTAATTATCTTTATTAAGTGTTTTATGCAGATATTATTTGTATCTAATATTTTACGTATCCTGTTGCTCTTTCTGAATTTCTCTGATGCACTTTTAGCATGAAAATGGAATTATATAAATAAAATGTATTATTACTATTATTATCACATTTTAAATATTTTTGTTAATGATAAGTTATATTCAAAAGTAACAGCGATAACAGAATGCAGTTAAATGCATCTGTATGGTGGCTTAATAGTTTTCACAGCAGCGTACAATTCAAGAAATGTAAAAATGGCACTGTTTGATTGTGGAGAGTGTTTCACTAACTGTATTTTAAATTTCTTTAAATATAACATTTTCGAAAATCTCAAGTTTAAATTTTTGGCTGCTTTGGCCCATTATGAAGAGCAGGTCTGGGGCTTTGCTGATAAATGGTAGTGTCAGAAAAATATTGAATCATTACAATGTTCAAATAATGCTGCTTGGAAGTTTTCAGTGGAACATAAACACTGAGTATGTATTTCCCCCATTTTATGCTTACAGTACACACTTTCTTTCCTTTTATGTTCATATATTGATAAGTTACTTTTACGGTTAACTCTCAGTCAGCAGGAGAAGCAAGCAGGTGTAGCAGAGATGTAGCGCACGAGTGTGCACCATTCCTGCTGTTTCACAAATATCTATTAGCATTTTGTTTTTCTATCTGACAGGCAAGTAAAAGAGGAAAATATACAAACATACAAGTTAAAGTCACCATTCAAAAGGTAGATTTAAAACAGTAATCCTTAACTAAAGTCGCACATAATGTTTCTGGTTTCAAGACAGGTGAGTCTGCAAATGTGTCAATGCTTTTTAATAGAATCAAATACAGTATGTGCACAGTGTGCCCTGTTCTAAGTATTTTAACAAAAATGAACTACCTCGACTAATTTCCTTGCAGAATAAGTGTGCCAAATTTAAACAAAGCATGTTTCATTTGTGCAGACAGACAGATAAGGCTATTCCAACGGCGCCTTTTCACATTATACACCTAAAAATCAGTCTTTATGAAAACCTTGCTCGTACCATCTCATTCAGGCTGATTGGAAAGAAGAGGTGCTAGGATATTACTATTTTTGAAAAAATGTATGACTATCTTTTGCAAGAATTTCAGTTTATTTAAAATTATTGTTGCATGGCACTTATCAATACGTACAGGCTCAGAGCACTTGCAGAGATATGACTATAAAGTGATAGAAATAAACTGTAAAACCTTAACATAAATGGATATTTATACTACCTTAAAAGAGCAATATGTATTTGGATCAGAAGAAACTAATTATGTTATGATAAAGTCAGTTAAAAATGACATATGGGATGTTGTATGATTAATATGGAGGAGAGGACAAAGAAAATTTGATGATAAAATTCATTTCTGGGGGTTCCAAAAAAGCACAGACAAAGTGGGTTAACTAGGCCACTCCTTATTGGACATTCCATCCATCAATCCATCCATCCATTATCCAACCTGCTGAATCCGAACACAGGGTCACGGGGGTCTGCTGGAGCCAATCCCAGCCAACACAGGGCACAAGGCAGGAACTAATCCCGGGCAGGGTGCCAACCCACCGCAGGATTTCTATTTAATTGTAATTAATTCTAATTTCTGAATTAATTCTAATTTCAAGGTAATGGTTTTTGCCACTACCATTAAAACAAATATATTTAATATATTTTTTTATTTAAGATGTTTTTCAGTTGTCTTCTTGGATTCAAAATGAGCTCATCCAGATGCACAAGAGTGTTTTTATTTCAGTGAGTAATAACTAGTGGGAAGCTGCACAAAAGTTGAGAAATACCAAGAATGACTCAAGTCTGACTTCATTTAATATGTCACTAGCTAATTGTCAAGTATATGGAAAAACGTAACATAAGTGTAGCTCGTATATTGTGGGAATACATTGTAATGTTATAGACACATACAGTGATTCAGCAAGGAAAGGGTGGGCTTAGTAAGGAAATACAATGAGAAATCTCTTAGTGTCCTTATGACATGTTATTCTGTTTAAACCTGATACTAGTTTCAATGCATATCACATAAGCATCAACAATGTCCAAAGGTAAAAATAAGGAGGTATCAAAAACCATGTTTTATTATTAAAGGTAAACATACTTGATAAAATATTTATAAAATTTCCCAATACTATTAAGTGAGTTTGTGTTTCACATCTATTTATGCTTCAGTGCTGCAGAATATAAATCAAGTAGATTGTCATTGCCTGAAGTATCCAAAAAATAGGAACACTAGTCATGAACACAGGGGAGAACGAAAAGGAATACATGAAAAATGGAAAAATTAAATATTAAGAGAAAGGTCAGTGCAACAGACTGCCCACCATCTAATTTTGAACCAGGTTCACCACTAACTCCCACCTTTCATTACTGGGACCAGATGACATATTAATCCGTAGTTTAAGTAAGAGTAAATTATAGAAAGAAGATTTCCAGAAGGAAATGTGTAGAGAGTCAGGGAATTTCCAATGAAAGGCTAACAATATTTTTGCAGTGATTGTTTCTAAAAAAAGTAACCTCTGTGGATAACAGTAAAGGTAAGAGAAGAAAGGTGTCACAAAAGGAATATACGAAGTACTAGAGGGTTATTAGTAGAAAGAATGCAGGACAGCAGACCAGATAGCATGAACCAGTGGGAAGTCCCAGAACATGTGTGGAAAAATACCATGGATTTTCATTGTACACATGTGATAGTTAGGATCCAAAGTCAGACTAATATAAATATAAATATAATTGGTGTTCATATTAGAACTGAGTATGCTGAAAATTACACATTTTTAAAAAACAATTTTCATGAGATATAAGGGACACAGGAAAGGTTGTGCTGCCAGATTGAATTTACAGGTAAGGACCTGTAGGATGCCCCACAAAGAGCTACATCCAGGGCAGCCACCAACCTCATTGTGGGGAAAGACAGCAAAGAGATTATAGAGAGGATGGGAAGAAAGTGGAGAGGACTGTGGTATACCAGTCACCTTAAGAAAACATCTGAGTTATAAACAGAAGGAAGAAGAAGTGGGAATATTATAAATGAGCCTCAGCGACTGGAAGGTCCTGAGCCCAATGTCATCATAAATAACCCTATGAATCAAAATACCCTGATGCAAACAAGGTGGGAAGAAGATAGGATTGCCACCAATACATAGAACTAAAAAAGGGGTATGTGAATTACAAAAAAAATATTGGCCATGAAACAGTCCATCCTTGTGCCACATCCTCAAAGCGTAGGAAAAATTAGGGCCAATGTAGAGTAGGAGAGATGGGAAAACGGTGAGGAAGTTAGGAGATACTAAAAAAGATTCAATCGAAAACAAGGAGCGAGGATTAATGGGGAGGGTCTAGCCTACTGCAAATATTCAGTGACATAGTCTTCCTTTGGATTTATTACAAATTAAAAACTAGTGTTTAATAGAAGGTCTTTTTGTATTCCACAAGAATTAGGATACCAAGGATCTAACTTCATTCCAGTGTCTAGTAGGAGGCGAAAACGGTAAAATTGCATTAATATAATTAAAGTAAGAAACTAGATTCATGTTAATAATTGATAGTCTGTATACAAGGGTCTCCTTAACAATTTTTAAGGCCTGATAATACTTTGATGATATGGTGCTCTGTAACAGGGGATTGATGTCATTATCAAGATATTTAAACCAAGTGAGCAGGGAGACGTGAAGAGGAAACCCCACTTTATTAGCATGGGGTTTTAAGCTAAGAAGAACAGATTTAGACCAGTTTATATTATAACCTGACGAGATTTGATTCTGTGCAGAAGTCCAGTCTTAGTGGCAGGATTGTATGCTAAATGCAGTTTCAACGGTGTTTTATCTTGGTAGAGTAATATATGTATTGCTCTACTTTCCCCTATTGTATTATTAATATGCAGCCTTAGAATGCCTAATCTCACAGACGTACCACTGTTTATAAGATATTATTTTATATAACTTATCCCCACCTTCCCTTCTATATCTATAACCTCAGGCAATTAGATGTAGTAAAAAGACAAGCAGGAGTTAAGTTACACATAAAATAATGTATTACTGATAATATTCATAAATAATAACAAAATGCAAAGTACATTTGAATATTGGCAACCATACAACCTGATAAAATGGTGATGTGTAATTCAGGTGGCACACAAACTTGTAGTTACTTAAAATGTCTCTAGTTAAAGCATCATTGGTGCTCAGCTTTCAGCCACATGTCTGTTCAATATGGCTGCTGAGCTGTGCTCTTCATTGTGTTGTCTTCATCATCACAGGTTAGCAAGAGAGGTGCTTGTTCATCATATGTTGGTAAGAGAGATGCTTCTTTCAGATGTTAGTAAGAGAGAGAGAATGTGGTTGAGCAAGTACATTTATAGATGTTCTCTCCAATTCCTCCAGCCAATCCAGACAGCCATATCTCAGACCAATGGGTGGAATAGATCATCTTATCACCTGCCCCAAAACCATATGTTAAACATCCTGGCTTCCTTGCAGGCACATCCCCCCCAAATCCTGTCATAAAATTACAAAGAGACAGTCGTAAAAATGGGGGGGGGGCAAACACGAATACCTCTCACCACTTGGTTTGCCTAAATTATAAATAAAGACATACAAAACATTTATCAAGTTATATGCAAAATCTCACATCACAACAAACGGTGATGGAAAACTGGTCAGAACTTTATCCATCCATCCTTCCATCCATCTTCTTCCGCTTATCCGAGGTCGGTCGCGGGGGCAGCAGCTTGAGCAGAGAGGCCCAGACTTCCCTCTCCCCAGCCACTTCTTCTAGCTCTTCCGGGAGAATCCCAAGACATTCCCAGGCCAGCCAGGAGACATCTCTAACAGAGGTGCAAAGAGGTTTTGAATTTAGTTTATCATGCTTCTCTTAATGCTATTTTACAGTGGTTCGATAAACCTCAGTCTATTGGTAGGGTGAATGGTGAATTTGTTGGACCATTGAGAACTGTGCCGGCACAGTGGCGCAGTGATAGTGCTTCTGCCTTGCAGTAAAGAGACCTGGGTTAGTGTGTGGGTGTGGGTGTGTGTGTGCGTCCTGCGGTGGGCTGGCACCTGCCCGGGGTTTGTTTCCTGCCTTGCACCCTGTGTTGGCTGGAATTGGCTTCGGCAGACCCCCATAACCCTGTAGTTAGGATATAGCGGGTTGGATAATGGATGGATGGATTGTTAACAGTAGAGCTCTGTTGAAAAATGTTGCAAACAAAAATGTTTCTTAAGACAAAGTTAATGTAAGTTATCCTTATTTATTTCATGAGATTGTAATACATAATAAGTAAGGATAGCTGCATCAGATATTTGAAATATTAAAATGTATGCTTCAATTTAAACATTTAAAGTCTAAATATTCTTGATTGTAATAAAATATGATATATTCATAATCACTGACCCTGAAGTAATCTAAAACAATACCCCACATGCTTTTGTTTGAAATTTGCCATTTTTGAACTTTTGGGAGGGCTTGGAACATCACATAAAAGCAGATTATTAAAAATATCATACTTTTGATAAGCAACCTTGAAATAGGATAAAACAGTACAAAACATGCCTATATTACCAATCCCCTTTTTTCGATATTTTCTTAAATGGAGTCACTTTGACCCATCTTATCCCATTAAGGGATGAGCCTCTGGAGCTAGCTGATGTGTTATGCACAAATTCAAGTTATTTTGATCATTTTTGTTGGGAATACCCATTGATTTGTTTTTTAATGTGAGGCTGTAATTTTTTTCAGAAAAATACCCTCAGGTCTAGAAATGCATGATTTCTGGGTCTGGAGAACCAAAAATAGGGTGGAACCAGAAAAAGCTCAACATCTTACATAATGAGACATCAAGACAAATTGAATGCAATATCATTGTGAAGACCTGATTTCTCTCAGGTTTACTAAAGCTTAACACTAAGCATTTACACTGGCAGTGATATGGCTCATCTCATCTTTTGAATGATAATTATTGTCTTATTTACAATATGTTTACTTTCCACTTTTCTCTTTTGGTAAAAGTCATGTGAGAAATATGCTTGAATGAAAGAAAAAAAAAATTATATGACCATTTCTATTTCTCCATTTATGGCTGTGCTGTCATTATGGTGATGAGTCACTTTTGAGTCCCCGCAGTTTGGTACTCATTTTCTTATATGGGTCTTTGGATTAAAAAGTTTAATAACCACTGATCTATTGGATTAAAATTATTAAGGGGTTTGGCATTGCAAAATTACATATAAACTGGTCCACAACTTATATGTGGTTGGACAAGTGGTCCTTGGGAGGAAAAATGTAGGAAACCACTGGCCTAGACGATGAGAAGATTGCATTAACCCCAACCCCTACATCCCTTTCAGAGTCGTCTTCCTTTATTGCAGTGTCTTAGATTAATAATTAGCATTGGTTTAACACTTTGCACTTTTCTACATTAAAATACATTTTGCAAGTGTTTTTCCATTTCTGAAAACTGTCCAGATCTTTGACTGATTTATAATAGCAACAACATGAAGCATCTCATATGTGCTTCACATTTCATCTGTGGAATATAAAGTACACAAATCATTACTGGTTGACCATCGATTTTCCTGCACCCTTAGATGCTGAGCCTTTTTGAATTACCAATTTTGCTAGCTTAAAACAGGTCATTCAGCAATAATGGCAAAAATGAACTGTAGATTTAATTAAAAAAATGACAAAAATGTATTACATACTGTACTTACAAAGTTGTTGAATCTTTGTTATCTTTTTAATCATTTCACCCAGGTGAAAATATTTCATGTGTTTTGATCTCTTCTCGTTTATTTATTTTTTTTAATTTTTTGCATCAAATAAAAATTCATTAATGCCTATTTTGTCACAAAGATATATTTATCTAGCAATTCAACTAAATCACACAAAAAGCTGAATTAACTTGTTAATAGTCTTTCAGTTTTATCCATCACTACCATATTTGTCACTTGCAGTGTTTATATCGACGTTTACAACAAATTTCAGAATCCGTAAGGACATGCACAGGTGTTTCATCATCGGTAATCATCCACTCATAGGATTTTTTTTAATAATGATTACCTGCTGTATCTTTGAAAGCAGGTCCTGTAACACTTTTCACAAATGCAGGCAAATCATTTACAATCGCAGAACTGTGTCTCATCTCTTAATTTTGTCCAAATTAAAAGAATTTCCGAGCCATCTACTTTTGGTCAACCATCTATAAGACTGAATTTTATTTTGTTGTGTGAGTGAAATGTATTTCATTTGGGTATATTTATACTATGAATTGGCATTTACAGCAAGTAATTTCCTCTACAAAGACTGGGATTGAGAAACAACTTCCCCTGTGATCATATGGCTTTGGTAAAGATTTCCGGTGCTCTTTAAAAGAAAGATCATTCATTCAGCACACTCAGTTTTTTGGCAGCATCAAGCAATGGATAATGAAAACCTTTACAAGTCATTGGAGAAGCCATCTGAAGATATTTACACAACAGTAGCGCAAATATTGGACAGAAAGAGAAATAAGGGGGCAAAAGGTAGGTCTTCAGATACTTAGTCAATAATATGGGCATTAGTAACCTAGCATACCGTTAGAATGATCAGATTATATTTAGCTTATGTACTTACTAAAGAAGAACATTATAATGACATTGTGGCCCACTCCATTATCTAACTGAAAAAAACAAATATACCATTTGAATCAGTTAATAAAATAAGCTGTCAATAAATAATCTTGAAGGACTATAAAAATATAACAGCTTAAACATTGGGCAGATCCAAATGACCCTTTGCATATATAACTGGCATTTGGATCATGGTGTGTAAATTCTCTGGTGGGAAAGGAGTCAAAGCTTAAAAATACTGGTGATAGGTAGTTAGAAAGATAGATATTGTAAATTATGACTCATTTCTACACACAACATTTGCTTGTACTCTACACAGCAGATGAACCTAGTCACAGACCTCTAGCTAGCTGTCATATAGCTGGAATTTGTACCAGTGGAAGAGATATGATATGATATTATTTATCTGGACTTTCAGAAAGCATTTGATAAGATGCCACATGAAAGGTTGGGCATCAAATTAAAAGAAGTGGGAGTTCAGGGTGAAGTGTGTAGATGGGTGCAAAATTGGCTCAGACACATGAAGCAGAGGGTGATAGTGTGAGGAACCTCATCAGAATTGGCTGATGTTAAGAGTGGTGCTCCACAGGGGTCAGTGCTGATGCCTCTACTATTTTTAATATTTTTTATATTATATTTTTAATATTATATTTTTAATGATTTGGATCAGAATACAAGTAACAAGCTGGTTAAGTTTGCAGATGATACCAAGATAGGTGGATTGGCAGATAATTTGGAATCGTTAAATAATTCAAGAGGGACATGGACAGCATACAGGCTTGGGCAGATGAAATGTAATGTCAGCAAATATAAAGTATTACACATAGTAAGTAAAAGTGTTAGGTTTGAATACACAATGGGAGGACTGAAAATCGAGATTGCACCTTATGAGAAGAATTTTGGAGTTGTAGTGGACTTTATGCTATCAACTTTCAGACAGTGTTCAGAAGCACATTAAAAGGGTAAACAGAATATCAGGCTATATAGCACCCTGATGTGTGGAGTGCAAATCCAGTTAGGTTCTGCTCAAGCTTTATAACACACTTGTGAGACATCATCTGGAGTACTTTATGAAGTTTTGGTCTCTAGGCTACAAAAATGACATAGCAGCACTAGGAAAAGTCCAGAGAAGAGAGACTAGGCCAATTCCAGGACTACAGGGGATGAGTTATGGTGAAAGATTAAAAGAGCTGAGCCTTTCTGTTTAAGCAAAAGAAGATTAAGAGGTGACATGATTGAAGTGTTTAAAATTATAAAGGGAATTAGTCCAGTTGATCAAGACTGTTATTTCAAAATAAGTGCATCAAGAACACAGGGACACGGTTGGAATCTTATTCAGAGTAAATGTCACACATATATTAGGAAGTTTTTCTTTGCACAGAGAATCATAGACACTTGGAATAAGCTATCAAGGTGCGTGGTAGACAGTAGAACTTTAATGACTTTCAAAACATGACTTGATGTTTTTTTAGAAGAATTAAGTGGATAGGACTGGTGAGCTTTGTTGGGCTGAAATTTCCTTGTCTTGTCTAGGTTGTTATAATGAGAGAGGCACTTCATTGTCTCTGTTAGGTGCAGAACGGAAAACTTTGGTTTTGCATATACTGTATTGTATTTGTTTTCATTGGGATCATTGAAATTATACATTTTTTCAGGGGCTTCCTAGCCCAAATAAATACATTTTATATATGTTTTTTTTTTAGGTGGTGTCCTTGTAATGTTATTCATTATTTGCAAAATTGAGCACTGCATCAGTGTAGTAGTCAGGCATTTTCTTTTGCTACTTGACACTAACTATTCTGTTTTTAGCTATGTAGTATGTTTGACTGGTTTTGTCTGTATTTTTTGGGGTTTATGTATTTTGTATCATGAATTGTGGATTTAAATCTCTTCATTTTGTCTACAATTTGATCCTTACTTAGTATAAAGTGTTGCATAACTAATCATTACACCTTCACTGAACTGAAAGAAACTGTCCAAAGAAAAGACTCTTTCATCTATTGAATTGTAGTTTTAATTGACATCCCAGTTTCATGTATTTAAAAAATATTAATCAGCTTTTGATTTCTTCAAAGCACATATTAATAGAGTTAAGAGGGACCCCAGTAGCCCTTCACACTTGGAGGAATGTAAAGACACTGAGCCAGTTATAAGAGGTAAGATCATTTTGATAGAAATGACTGAATGTCACTCTGTAAAGTATGGTTCAACATCAATACCAACTCTCTTTTTCCATTCCAAACTTATCTCCACCAGAGTCTCCCTCTAAAACAATTTGGAAAAGCATTCTGCTGAAACTTCTTCTTTTTCTGTGTGGTGCACTTGTGGCTACCATCATCTTCCTAGGGCTTTACTGTAAGTACCTTCAGCTTACTCATCAGGTCTTTTGCTGGTGCTGATTTATCATACTGACTGAGATTTAAATTATTTTGACATATGGTGGTGTTAAAGCTGATGAAGAAATTACTCAAGAGTAATAACAAATAACATTAGTATTTATCTTTAATAAGCCTATATATGGTGAAAGTGTAACTAAAAGTAATATTTAAAATACTCCCAAATCATAGAGAAGATAAGAAAACACAGAAAGCAAACACAGCTAATCCAGGGAGAAAGTGAATTTAGCTGAAGGGAATCTCCTGTTCCATGTCTGGCTTTAAAAGACAGTTATCTGTCTTAGAACTGGTGAGAAAATATTAAAATAAGGAATATCCAGTAATTGATGTATGCTATATTAGTGATTTAAAACAATTTATTTAGAATTCAGACATGTTTGGAGTATTTACAAATTATATAGTACAGTATGTGTAAGTGAAAACTGCATTGCATTTTTGTGCAACTGGAATTCTGGTAAATTCGATAATGGTGATGCAAAAGGTGATCTAAAATAACTCCTTAACTAATCAGACACACTTCCTGTCCATTTCAAGGTGATTCATGGTAGCTATGTAATCTGCTTGGTCCTTTTTACTTCACTAGGCAGCGGGTTCCCTGTAAAATGCATAATGTGCCATGTGAGGACATGACATCCTCTTTCCTTGACTATTACAGTTGTAACAAAGGCGCTATATAGGAGCCAGACCCGACACAGATGGACACGGAGGCACATATAAAAAACACAAAGATTTTATTTTTCTTCACCCGTGGGCGCACGTCTTCCCCATGACCCACAGGCAATACACAGTCCCAAATACCACCCACTGAATCACAACACACTTTTTTTTCCTCTGCCACCACTCCTCCACAAGCTTCGTCTCCTCCCTCCCAACTCTGGCTCCTTGAGTGGTGGTGGCTGGCCCTTTTTATAACCCACCCGGAAGCATTCCAGGTAATTGACCACCTGGTCCTGATTGCACTTCTGGGTGGGGCTGAAGACTTGTCCACCCGGGCCACCCCGGGCCCCAACCAAGCTGTGGAGGACTCCATCTCTCATGGAGCCCTGCGGGTGGTTGGGGAATCACCGTCGGCCAGGGAGGCTGCCACCAAGCATCCCGGGGGAGGTATTGGACTGTCCATGGTGGCTTCCCCGGAATATAAGCAGCAGGGGCGTCCCTGCCAGGCATGGGACCCGACTGTCAATCACACAGTACTCTTCATTGATATCTGTAGTTGATTATAATACAATATACTCTTTTCCTTTAGATTTTACTGCCTTCAATCAGAAGTACAACAATGTTAAACTTCAGAAAAATATGTCCTTCACTAAAAATGAACTAAAGCAGCTACAATCCCAGTTGGAAGAACTGCGACAGAGAAATAATGAGCTTTTGTCAAAAGTAGAAGCCCTTGATGAACAATGTCCTATAATAAATAATTATACTCTAAGTAAGTGGGCTATGAAAATAGACCAATTCTAATTATTTTCCTTATGTATAGAAAACTGTATATTATTGGTAGATTTACAAGCCTATAGTACTGGACTGAGATAATAATGAGATCTAAACTGTCATTTCTACATATTCTTTTATTCATTCAACTAGGTCACTTGTCTGTCACATTCATGATGAAGTGGCAAACATATGAGCTGGAGTATAAGTATGATCCTGGGTGGGGAATAGTGAAGAATTTGTGCTTTAATGCCTTTATATACCACTTTGATCATTTTATAACTTTTTATTTTTCCGGTTGTTTATAATTTGTATTATACGTCTGGAGACACCATTTTTTTAAATTTTGTTTTTATTTTTTGGCCTTGGTGTACTCAACATTAATATGTCTTTCCTTACATTACTATGACCAAATTATAAATATTATGATATGGGGTCACAGGCAAACTGAGTAAGAGACCCAATGTAAGCCAAGACCTTCACCAAACTGCCCAGGTAAGGCTACACCTCAGGCAGCCAGTCCTCAAATACTAATAGCAGGCTTCAGACTTAGTAGCCCCAAAATGGGAAGTTGGCTATGAAAATGTAATGAATGTGCCAAAATATATAAAAATGCTCAACAATGGACTGGTTAACCACAAACAACTGGCTAGTAGAGACAATCTGAGAATTTACTGACAAAAATTGGACAACAGCAAACAAAAAGGTCACAAAAAGGCCAAAAATGATTTGTCTGAAAGGTAATCTGAGGTGAACAGGTCCCAATACACAATCCAAAATCAGTAACCCAAGAGCAAAATCAAAATTCAAATGAAAGCAATAATCATAAGAAGCTGTATAAACACAATGATCCACTGTTGGGGCTCTCTGTCTGACCTCAATATAAAGGCAGAGGGAGGATTCTGTAGCAGTAACATCATGGTGGCCTCATCTCCTTGGGTTCCACCTGCAAAACATAAGGAATCACAGAACATTTAAAGCCACAGTACAACATAACAAAATAATAAACAAACAAACCTAACATAAATTACATAAGAATGTAAGAAATAATAATTCAAGATTAACAAGGATAAGAAAAAAGCCAAAAACACTCAAAAGCCATGGAAGAAACCCTGGCTGAAACATAACAGTTAAATGTCACTTTGCTGGGTGCTGGATACTCTAATAGTAACTAATACGATGTGTTATGCATCAAGCCCTCTCCATTTTAGATGGCTGTACATAGTTTCAGACATTTAAGACATGATTCACAACTAAATGACAACTAGTTGAAGTTTGGGCTGTTTTGATTGAATTAGGAATTTTTTGCTACAGTGGAACCTTGGGTCACGACCGTAATTCGTTCCAAAACTCTGGTCGTAACCCGATTTGGTCATGACCCAAAGTAATTTCCCCCATAGGATTGTATGTAAATACAATTAATCCGTTCCAGACCGTATGAACTGTATGTAAATATATTTTTTTAAAGATTTTTAAGCACAAAAATAGTTAATTATACCACAGAATGCACAGCGTAATAGTAAACTAAATGTAAAAACATTGAATAACAATGAGAAAACCTTAAACAGAGAAAAGTAGCATTGCAAGAATTCACGCTATAGCCTTATGAACCGCTCACTGTAAACACTTTTTTTAATGAGTTTTAAGCACAGGGCAAAACATGAACACTTGAAAAATCTATAACTTAATAAAAAACCAAGAAAAGTAACATTGCAACAATGCACGCTACGAACCAATCACTGTAAACAGAAGTGAAGTGGAGGTTAAAATCCAATAGAAAAAAGTCATCATTAAATACAATGAGGTTAAAACAATGCTCGAATCAATCTCTTTAAAAACAAGCCCGGTGCATTCTTTAACTGCCTTCTCTTCCTTACGTGGCCAGCCCTCTCTCTCTCTTGCTCTCTCTCTCTCTGTCGCTTGCTCTCTCTCTTCCCGGAAGGGAAACTGTCTTGTTCATCACCCATGTGTGTGGTCGTGAACAGATGCAAAAGTTTGGTGAACTTTTTGGTCGTAACCCGATTTGTACGTGGTCCGAGATGTTTGTGATCTGAGGTTCCACTGTACGTATTTTCTAATGAATTTGGTTTAGTGTTTTGGCTGTTGGTTTCTTTTATGGAATTCTGACACCAACCTATCCAAATACTTGTTGCCAGCTACCTGGTTATTTTTCTTGCTCCCAGTTCTTCCAGAACACTTCCACTTCACAAGGTTGCCATGCTGAGAGGGGTTGCCATCTAGCATCCCTTGGAGAGGTAACGCTCTGGCCATTTTTGCTCCCCCAAGTCTTCCCAGTGTGGAAGCGTCCCAGCCGGGCAAGAGCCCTGGCCACAGGCTACATTATACTTTTGATCTTCATGTTTGTGTTTGAGAGCCGTAGTAAGCTTTAAAAGTCAGGTTATTACATTATTTAAATACGTTTTTAAAAGTTTTTTAATCTGCATGTTAACTGGTTGTGTCATATTTTTTAAATTTTCATGGCTACCTGTAAACTTGTTGTGAAGAAACGTTGGAGGGATGTTTTTGGAAGATAACAGTTTCTCTCAGTACTGTTTTGCTTTTGCAATTAATAAATACATAAAATATAGTTTTGCGACTTGTTTAGGACATTTACCAATAGTCAAAGGAGTATGGGCATGAAGGCTCCATTCTTTTTAATAGCTAGTAAACAAGTACACTACAGCTGGATTCTGAAGAGTTTTAGTAATAAGACAAGAAAAAAAAGAAATTCAATTTACACAGAACACACCACTGAATGGCCATTATTTTGCAGGACCAGGGAGACAAAATGCAGAAAACAACTTGTGGTGCAGAAAACCCAGACAGGCCCTATTATAAGCTTGAAAACAGAAAGCTAAATGGCAGAACTACATGCACGTTGCTTTAGTTTACTTCACTTCTGATTCTGTATAGTCAACATGAGTGGCTACCTATTTTAAGTAACTGTGAAGACAGCAGTAAACCACACAGTGTTGAACAATAAGTTAAAAACTAATAATATTAAACAAAGCAAACAAGATTACAAAAACTGAAAAATTCACATTCATTGATAAGAAAAAGTGCTTCAAATAAATTAGTATTTGAATGTATCAGGGACGATGTCTGATATTCCCAAAAGGATGAAAAAACTGACCAAATTAGCTGAGAAAAACTATCAGACAACATACACCCTGTAAAGTCATGAGTGACTGGGCAGGAAATAATGGTGAATGGGAAAGCGAACAATGCAAAATTAAGACACAAACAAAGCAAATTGTAAAAATCATAAAAGCAGCTCAAAATGACCGTAACTGACTGCAGTAGTTCAAGTTTAAACTCCTTCATGTGTAATGGTTGCAAGTTTCAGAGTAACTATTAGCATAAGATAATCAAAAATAAACCATATAGTTTGTAAGGGTATGTTGTTATTTTAGGATAGAAATTATTAGACATAGGTATGTTGGTAACAACAGACTCACCCAGATGAACCATGTAGAGTTTTAAAATCATCGCGGAGAGACTGTAGCACTATCTTCTACTTTTCAAGTGGTGTGAAAGTTACCTTTAAAAATGACATGACAATTTCAGTTAGCTCTTAAGGACATAAAGACAAATGAGTAAGCACAAAAGTATAGGGAAACAGAGGCGCCGATGGCAGCAATAGAGTGATCACAAATATTACGAAGAAGATCCCTTTTACATTAACAAGTTACATTCTCTTGTTTCTTTGCTTATTCTCAACATTTTCTTTCTGTTTTTGACTCATTTCAGTTACATATATAATCATAAATATTATATACTTTTACTCTATAAATATATATAATTATTGAATAACAATAATAAATGTTTTTCTTATATAACACCTTATTAAAACCCAATTAATAATCCAAATTAATATTTTAAAACATTTAAATGGAAAGAATTAGTTAATTCAGGTCTAGGGTAGGTCTAGAACTATTTCTAACCATCACTGAGAAAGCAGATTTCAGTTATTCAGGTTTAAATGGTCTTTTTAGTTGTGGACTCTGCCCAGGAAACCACTCCCTTATGTTTTATTCTTCTCTCATTATTTTGTTAATTAATGCTAATATTTTGTAAATTAATATTTAATGTCACTCTGCAAAGGGTATAAATTGCCAATTAATGCTCATTATTATTGAATAATATTAATTAAAATATATTCAACATAAAAAGTATTGGATCTACTAGCATGTTCCATTTTTTCAGATTCAGTGACATCTCTGTAGAGACTTCCTATTTTGAGATTGGATATTTTTCACAAATGAAATACACAAATGTTTAAAAGTGCTTTGGGTTTTATTTTGCTTGCACACCTACCTGTCACTTTGTGTAATGCAGTGGTTGTTGGTGATGCTTATACAATGAGAGTTTGATACCAATTGTTTATTTGAATAACAAATCTGAGAGCTTGTTGGGCAAACTCTTGACCATGAGATAATTTCTCCAAATTCTTTTTGACTGACTTTTTCTTGTTCACAGGCAGGATTTGCTCTGGGTGTCCACCAGGTTGGGTGTTGTTCAATTCTAAGTGTTACTTCTTCTCTACTGATAAAATGGACTGGAATTTGAGTGAAGTGGACTGCAACTCATTGGGAGGGCACCTGGTAATTATCGAAAGCTATAAGGAGCAGGTAAATTATTTGCCTTTATGAGTTTCACAAAAGAGGCTTTAAGAAAAAATAGAGGAGAGGGCTAGGCAATGTCTGATTTTATGAAGTGAGTATTCCATTTCTGTGATGGTCTATGGAATAGCAGGTGTCATGGTGCTTATATTTGGCTGACATAGCAATGACTTTCCCATGCCTCCCTAAAGCCACATACTCTTTCTATTAGCAACAGGATATCTTCTTTATAATTAAAACACAAGCATATTATTTATTTAAGTTCATTCACAAGTTAATTCTTAAAGTACCTATTGCAGCTGTCATGACCATCTACCTGTATATTGTGACAGGCAGCCAGCAGAATGGTAGGACCGGGGGACACTAGAAGGTAGCCCCCCTGGGCGGCTGTGGCACCACGGATTCCCACAGAGCATTCCGGGACTTGGAGTCTAGTACAGCCCTGTTGGGTTCTGTGGCACCACCAGGGGGAGCTATAGAGCCCTACAGTGAACTTCCACCACACTTGGGAGTGATTCTAGATAATACTAATGAGGCATCTGGAGCACTTCCACGAACTGTATAAAAGGAGCCACCTCACTCCATTTGAGGAGCCAGAGTCGGGAGGTGGAGGACAAAGCTTGCTGGGAGAGGAGTGGAGGTAGCAGGGAAAGAGACAGAGAGAAGAAAAAAGAAAGAAGAGACTGAGGATTGTGTGCTTATACTTCTGTACTGTGCCCTGTAGTGAGGAGCAAAGAAAAAGCACTGCTCCACTTAAATAAAACACGTGTACTGGACAGCGTTTGTGTCTGCCTGTCTGTGTCGGGTAGGGTGGCTGGTACGCACCCTTGGCGGTTAACAAGATCTATCTTGTTTCCCATTTCCCAATGTAGTGATATCTTTGATAATGGGTATACTTGTTTTTTAAGAAACTTCGCCAGAATAGTTTCATTTTCATTGTGATATCTCAAATAACGCACACATTTTTGAAATCTGCAAAACTTCCATACAAAAAAAAAACAAAACACATTGGCATATTTTCTAAATCGTTAATCTTAAACCAAAGAAACATTTTGTGTAAACTCAATAACTGAATAATTTACAGTTTCAAATTAACTTTTTTATTTGTATGTTTGCTTAGTGATTTTTATTCACTTCATAGCCACTCACATACAGCAAAACAGATCCCCAGTTCCAGTAGAAGTTTTTGAAACACCCATAGACTGTACATACCTCCGACAACACTCATTTTAGCTGATTTTGTAGAACAGCTCAGGCAATACTGTGACACGTGTTCCGATTATTCCACATTCAAAGTATCTTTGTTTTAATATCTTTAGTTATAGTAAAATTCAAAGCAAAACAGTTCAAACAAAAATAGAGTAAAAAATGATATTACAAAGAAAAGACGTTCTTGCTTAAAGAAGGTTCTGTTAAAGGCTTACTTAACTTGTTTCATTTCTCCATAAGTTTGGTGATATAGTCATATTACATTTAGTAAGGTCAGAAAACTTTATGCCAGTGTTCTATTTGTAAAGTAATCTAACAGTTCATGCTTGTAGATGAGATACTATTTCCTAATTGGCTTACATAGTAGGGGGTTATACCATGTTAGCCATTATGGATGCAATGAAAAGTGAAACAAAATTACACCTTCATTAACTGAACAGATTTGGAGAAGGTTGATAAAGCACATTGACCCCACATAGAAATGAGAAAAGATGAAGGGGCAGAAGAAGAAGGGGTTGTCCATCCATCCATCCATCTATTATCCAACCCGCTATATCCTAACTACACGGTCACGGGGGTCTGCTGGAGCCAATTCCAGCCAACACAGGGCACAAGGCAGGAAACAAACCCCAGGCAGGGCACCAGCCCACCGCAAAGGGGTTGTCCACTTGAGCTCATATTTTAACTGAATGATATTAACAGCACTATTAATATTTATAATTACATTCTGTTGTCACTGTTATTTCTTGCATTGAGACAGGTGTTACAAAAATATTTAATAAACAAAAAATGATATCAGTTTTTTGATAAAATAAACAAAAGGCAAAAATGCTCCAACTTTTAGAACAGTTACATCTGAATGTTTTGCCATTAGCATCTTTTCTAATTTGTATTCATTTTGCAATTATTATTAAGGTTCATATTAAATTGTTCAGCTTTAGATCAGAACAAATTCTACAGCACTCCAAAATCATCTGTCTGATGAAAATTACTGTATATACTCACGTTTAAGTTCTCTCGCAGATAAGTTGGGGCTTGATTTTACCATATAATTTCCAGTATTTTAAAATGTTGGTCGTACAAGTGCAGAAAACTAACGCTATCCAAGAGATTATGATACGCTAATGCCCAGCTGAGGGAGTAACCATGGAGCACACTGACTTTTTTTCTATGTATTGAGCCTACATGACCACACGGTAATACTCAAATTATTCCGAAGTGATGTTTGCACTGTTTTGTGTTTTTTGTATCTCATGCGCTCATACAGCTTTATCGTAAGAGCATCCTTTACCTACGATGGAGTGTTCGATCAGAAGAAAATGTGATCTGGTTTCAAATTAAAAGTCGCAGAAGTGGCGAAAGAAATTGGTAACTGCGTTGCTCAGCGAAATTTGATATATCTGAGAAACTGGTGCAAGATTTGAGGAAGCAAGAAGATGTAAAAAAAAAAATTAAGTGTTGTTTGAACGGGCGTATATGTCGGGGTTTGATTTTATGAACAATTTTTCGGGTTTCAAAATCCGACTTATACGCAAGTATATATGGTTTCAGTTTTTTAATTGTCTATAGAGCCTTTCCAGAGTCAACTCTATCCCAAGGCACTTAACAAGTTCAGAGATGCTATATCGTTTCTTCCATCTATATTTATATTACAAGGGCAGTGCAGCGTTTAGTGCTGATGCATTAAAGATGCAATATTCCATCCCTTGTTGACCAGGTAGACTTTTCATAGGGTAGACACAAAGCAGAAAATAATAAAATAGCCAAAGTACACAGGTCCCATCTATACAAGTATCTCTAAATAATTTCTTAAAATGCCTTTTCATCCTAAAATTCTCTTCATCCTATGCCTGTAAATTATTTTCCTGGTTCTAAATGCCTTGCAAAAACTCTCAAGCTATATTATATAGACACTCTCTTGTGGCCTTAGTCACTGACAATGTGTAATTGTATTAGTAGAATTCTCCATTTTTTTTCTTCACCAACTTTACAGTCCTGATTTCATTTGATAGGTTAATAACTTCTGTGATTACCCCTAACCTTCCACAGCATTCTCCCGTATCTCCATGGGCATATTCAGGTTTTCCTCTCATATCCCAAAATGTGTGTTAGGTTAATTGGTAACTCTACATCGACCCCAGTGTTGTTATAAGCATGAATGGACTCTGTGATGTACTGTATCCCTGAGAAGATATGGACCATGCACTAGGCCAGATGATGCCAGGTAAAGCTTCAGTCCCCAATTAGTTTCGGTTGAATTAAGCAGGTCTGAGAATATTTTAAGTTTTACATTTGAAGCACAGAAATATTACTGTTTTGTCCCTTATCCAGTTATATATCAATGTATGCAAAATATAATTTTGCTACTGTCTATTCATATGAATTTTATTTTTCCACAGCAATTTTTAAAAAATGAGATTACCAAACGAGGCCATGGGAAATCCTACTGGATTGGGCTGACTGATTGTCAAACTGAAGGTCACTTTTACTGGGTAGATGGAAGTCCATTGGATTCACATAAAAGGTATCCAAACTTTAGAAAATCAAGTAATTACTCAGAAGACTTTGTAAAGAAGATGTAAATTATTCATTTAATGAAGAGAATAAAAATAGAACATGTAATAATGCTTTGAAACATACTGTATAACTTTCAAACTCCTTACTTAATGCTGTTGACACAGACAGCTGTATGAAAATTTATAGTAAACTAGCCGAAGCCCGCCAAAGCATACGTCGGTGTAAGAATATGAACGGAAAACAGTGAGAAAGGAATTCAGTATAACAAAGGCATAGGAAACCACTGTCGCAGTATAACGAAAATAGCAAGGAGCGAAACCAATGCCAATGGTCGAGAGAGTACCTTCCTGTAGTAGGCTACGGAAAACATAGACATATATAGATAGACGCCGCATTTACTGTGTTGCCCAGTCGACACAATAAGTCAGCGCTTCCGCCCTATTGCGAGTGGTAAAAGTGCCATTTAAACTAATACAGGTAGACATAGAAAACGGGTTTTCTGATGAAAAAACAATAACGTTTTAAACAGTATCGTTTACATACAACAGATTTTGGCGAATCGTTCACATGCAATTATTTATAACCATTTATACATTAATAATGGCAATTAATAATAATAATAATTATTATTATTATTATTATTATTATTATTATTATTATTATTATTATTATTAAATAATTCCTCCCGTATAAGTAACATTTCTCGGACTGATTTCTTCCATCTCCGAAACATTTCTAGACTGTTGTTACGTAATACAGTACTAAAGTATTGGTTAATGCCCGAGTCACCTCACGTACATCAGATCAATTCAATAACACATTTTAAAACTACCCTCAAAACTTATCTTTTCAAACTGGCATACCAATTGTGAATTTTGCACTGTTACTGCCAGTTATCTTTGTTTTTTTGCTAATTATTGCTGTTTGATCGAGAACAACTGTGGATGCGGAAGTAGGATTAGAGATGGCGGGCGGGGCTCTGTCATGCGTATCCCATGGTCTTAGAGTTGGTGGGCTGTGCTCTGTGAGTTGGCGGGTGTGGCTCTCTGTCTTGCGTGCGCTCTCTGTCTTGCTTGCCCTTAGTTAAAGTTGGCGGGCGGGGCTCTGTCGAGTGTATCTCATGGTTTTAGAGTTGGTGGGCAGGGCTCTGTGAGTTGGCGGGCGTGGCTCTGTGTCTTGCATGCGCTCTCTGTCTTGCTTGCGCTCACTGTCTTGCGTGCCCTTAGTGAATTATATATATAGATAAGAAAGAGAAGGTGAAGGTGGTATCCAAGAATTACTCATGAGTTTCTTAATGTTTCCAAACACTTTCCCTCCAGTGATGGCTGTCCTTCTTCTGATCCACTTTGCTTTTGGCTCTAATTTTCTCATTTGCCCCAGCTTTAAATCATCTTTATTTTATTCTTTTAGTCTTCTTCGTCTAATCTGTTCACCTTCATTTTTAGGATCTTCTCAAATGAAATCTCATCCTCTATGGTTTCTCCTTCCCTTTGATTCTTGTGGGGGTGTTTTGGTGATCCAATCTCCATTTATAGCACTTTAAATTTCTAGGGTTCATTTTAATGCATTGTGAATACTTAGCAGAGTTAACGTTTAACACTACCTCTTCTCTTTCAGCTTCTGGGACACAGAAAATAATGGAGAAATTCAACCAGATAACTGGAAAAATAATGGACTTTCACCAAAAGGAGAAGACTGTGTGCATCTACAGATACTTCCTTACTCTAGCGGCTGGCATGATGGCTTTTGTGAAAGGCAAGAAAAAAGGATCTGTGAAGCAGCTACACAGACAATAACACTCAAAATGTAAACACAGAATAGAAAAAACAGAAGAAAATTCCTTCTTAGGTTGGTGGGAACTTCTTAAATGACTGTAAAAGAACCAGTTTATACAAAGACTGGGATTTATTTGTCAGATTTTAATACATTTTAGATGTTCACATGTACCTCTCCATTGAAATAAGCTGCATCCTCTCTTTGCCCATCCAGATTGCAAGTATTTGCTTTTCCATTTACTTGGATCTTTCAATGAAAGTCTTAAAATATCTGCTGTACTGAACAATACAGAAGCAAATTTTAAAAATATTATAAAGAATACGCATTCATTTCAAATTGCACCTTTTATGGAGATTGTGATAGTAAGTGACCAAAACTCATAGTACATTATCATTCATTCTCAGTTAAAGTTAAAAAAAAAACGTTATAGTGGTGTCATGAAGACTGGTGGAGTGAGGGGGACATTAGGGGGTTTGTGGGGTAGCAAATCAAAATGGTTAAGATCATTTAAAGTTCCTGCCACTTTTCCAATGATTTTCCATTGTAGCTTTTCATTTTCATGGACAGTCATGGTATATACTCATGAATGCTAGTGGTGTAGTGTGACTCAATCATAATGATTTGTGACTAGCTATGACATAATCAGAAAGGATTTGGTAGAACTCTTGGAGTGGGATTTTGTATGTCCAACAGTTCTGTGAATATGAAAACAGAAGTTGATGCCCAATTAAATCTACCAGAAGAAGAGTAATTCAGGTTCAGTTGTTCTGGACCCACAAATGGGAAGATACTCATGGGACCTTGGTGCAAGCACAAACATCCATTTGATATCTTGTTTTTATTTCAGCATTCTCTAAGTTTGTTGACTGTCAAAATGTGTTACTCTTAAAATACTTTCATGAGGTGGGGGGTTTCTAGGAAATTTGATACTGTTTTGAGAATTTGTGACGTGTTCTTGTAATCTGTCATCCATTGCAATATTCTTCCATGTAATATGACATCCTCAATGCAACGAGATTCAGCAACTGCTGTCATTAAATGTGACATGCTGTCCAACCTGATGTCACATGCGGGCCTAGAGTAATTACAGTTTTATCTTCCTACTACCATTGTTTCAAAAACTTCAATTTTGTTTTTCAGATAATAGCAGGACTAAAATGAACTTAAACATAATGGAATGAGGTATAAATTACCTGGAACATATTACATGATTAGAACAACAGGTGACACTCTTGTGATGGTCAGCTCAGCATTCATCCTGATGCACCATCAAAACTGATTACTAGGACCCTGGACTTGGGACTTACACCCACTCTCTCATGTATAGTTGCAGCTAGGGTCTGTTCCATAATTTTTCATTATTTTCCTTTTTGTGTGCCTTCCTTGTTTATTTTAAATTATTATTTTTCTTATGTTTATTGTAATTATATATTTTTGTTAGTATTAAAGATTATCTGTATTATGCTCCTATGTTTTCTTGTAGTCAAGGTTCAAAGGTCATCTCTACACAAGAAAACATGAAATTTGCCTCCTCAATTGCACCCAATCACAGTCAGAAATGAAAGAAAACAAACAAACACACAGAGACAAGACAGGTTAAAACTTACACAAGAAAATCTAAAATGTTTACATCAGGTTGAAAAACAGATTTTTTGTTAAAACTACTGCTAGCAGTTTGATAATACATTTAACCTAAAATGGGTACATGATACATCTGGAATTTGTTTATTATTATCTATGGTATAACTTACATAAAAAACTTATGGCACTGGGGAGTAAGGAATTTCTGGAACAATTTGTGTGGGTTTTCATGGAGACTAACCTCCCTGATTTAATGAAGTTAACTTTAGCATGTAATGAAGATCTATCATCAGAAGAGACAAGTTTATTTTATTTAACATTGCCTTATGTCACATAATTACCAGAGTTTTTTTTTTTTTTAATTTTGGTTTGTCGGACCACTAAACCAGGCAATAAAGCTGAAAGTGATAACAGACTGGATCATACTGCGATTAAATACAATACAATACAATACAATTTATTTTTGTATCACCCAAAATCACACAAGAAATACTGCAATGGGCTTTAACAGGCCCTGCCTCTTGACAGCCTCCCAGCCTTGACTCTCTAAGAAGACAAGAAAAAACTCCCCCAAAAAAAAGCCCTTGTATGGAAAAAAATGGAAGAAACATTGGGAAAGGCAGTTCAAAAAGAGACCCCAGGTAGGTTGGGCGTGCAGTGGGTATCAAAAAGAAGGGGGTCAATACAATACAATACCCAGAACAGCCAGTTTAACAACACCTTTCATTTTTAAGTGCCATGGATTTCTCCCCTGACTGGGATTCAAGTTCATGTTTAATGTGTCTTTTTTTCATTTTCGATTTGTTAGATTTTGTACTTAATGTTTATTCTTTGTTTTTGTTTTCCCGTTGTTTATATGTAGCCTGTGTTATGCACCATGTGTTCTAGGGGTGGTAACCCAAGAGCGGGTACCAGCTGCCAGTCACTGAAAGGAGCCTTTCATAGTTTCTGGTGGTTCATGTCAAATTGCCTCATCTTCTCAGGCAATTCCTTTTGTGCTCTAAGGGGCTTCTTATGTTGCAGAACATTTTTTGTTAAAGGTAAATCTTTTATAAAGATTCTTCAAGGCCCCTTTTGTTTCTAGTTGGGGTTTTGACAGAAACCGCCCTAGAAGGCAATTTTTCTGAAGTATTTATGAGACTTGTGTGCTTTTGGGACTCCCAGGTTGCGACATTCAGAAGTTAGCGGAAAGCCCAGACATCTCCTTCTGTGGTCACCATCTTCTATAGGTGTACAGTGGAGTGCAACTTCACTGGTTGCATTGCATCTTGGTACGAAACCTGCTTGGCTCAAGAATATAAATCATTACACAAGGTGATGAATGCAGTACAGAGTGTTCCTGATATACAGCTGACCTTCTTTCAAGACATTTAGCTCACACTTCTCCCATCTCCACAATCATTGGAGTTCTGGCTAAGAGCCCCATAACTACTCCCAGGAATAGGCAAATGGGGATAATTACTTCAGGAAAAACAAGTTTGAACTCAGCTCATATGTTTCTCATAGCTGTAAGTCTTCAGTTAGCACAGCATGGCCATGTCACAGTGTCAGCACCCACACTGACTTTTCTCTCAAAGGAACAGCACAGTGTTCTATGATTCTTAATGCAACAGAGAACATTTGGACAATCAAGAGGTGCTGCTGTGACATACCAAAGGTATAATCACATTTTTTGGGATAGTGTTTCCATTTTATTTTTATTCATGTACAGGTTATTGTGAAGTTCTTCTGAGAAAAAAGTGATTGTTACAAAAAAAATGATCAAATTGTTGTGTATAAAAGAATTAATAATGAATATAAAAATATTAACAAATAGTAAGGTGGGGTTAACAAAAGGCTAAACACAAAGTGCAAAATTAATAAACAAGAAATAAAATTCTGTTGGATCAGTGGTTCATAACAACAACTTTGTATCCCTGTCTATCCACTGGGAAGGCTTGCCTACTTGCTTATTCAAAAAAGTGCAACATGGTCACCTTTTTTTCTTCACTTCTCTCTCACTTTCAGCCTTGGTTTCTCACTTCCACCCACAAATCAAGAAAGCATTTGTGTCCACACATCTCTCAAACTCCACACTAGTAATGGTGATAAGTTGGCATTATACCCCAGGCTGGGGCTACTTTTGGTGACAAGAACTACTTCTAAGAACAGGGACACTCCCACAAAGTCCTTGTCCCCGACCTCCTTTGTTATTCAAAACAGGACATAGGATTGGACATGAACTACTACCCGGTATGGAAGAACTCACTCACAGCTCTTCCTACTCCCCAAAGCTACCAATTAACCTGAAAGCTAGTCATTCGATCGGTCTGCTGGACTACTTGATCATGTGTTTTCAACCTGGGTCACAACTGTTTGATATGTTTGTCAAAGGCCCTTTTTACTATATTTCAAGGGGACCTACAAAGCCCCACCCCCTGTTCAGCTGCTTACCTACACTGGCATTTGGAGAGAGTAAATATGCGTCTCATGGTACGCAAAATGAGTCAGCCTGGTCAGGAAATGAGGAGGCACCCAGGCATGAGGTACCAAGCTGTGAGTAAAGAAGAAAATGTGTCTGAATCTGTTTTGGAGAGAGAGGAGGGCCCAGGAGAGAAATGTGGTTACTTGCTAGAAGGTAATCAAGAGTTGGTGCGTCAGTGGCAATTCGCATGCACATTAGCATGAGTATGGATTTGAAGGTTTTCTTTCTGGTTATGGGGCTTAGAACAAACTACATAGAGGCTTGCTGGGTATTTAGAGGGACTCGGGTTGAGGAGTCCTTCGGGATTGATAGGAGGAATCCCAAAGACATATAAGTAAGTGAGAATGGATAGTAGAAGTCATCTTCTTCATCTTCCGTGGAGTCTTTTAGTGAAGGGTGCACCGCAAAACTTCTGAGCAGCCTGAATAAAGACAGGAGGAAGTGCACTTAGTCTTATTTATTCCCTTGAGCATAAATGAGTAGGGATAAATGTGGTGAGCTGGACAGTTATTTGATTTGAGTTTTGTTTAGAAGAAGTCCTGAAGCAACCTGAAAAGATGGTGAAGGGGAAAAGGGCTAGGATTTTCGTTAAGCGTTTGTTTGAAGTTGAAAAGCCCTTGATGCTGAGAAATTAGATCATGCTTTTGTTTTCAGTCGTCTAGATTACTGTAACACACTACAGTAATCACTTTAGTTCAGTATTCCTGGACTAAATTCAAACACATATAGATATCTCAGATACCACACGCAAGAATGATAGGGAAAACACAAAGTATCAAAGGAAAATAACAGAATAATGTAAAGCTAAGAAGCCCAATGGGGCTTAAATAGACAGTTTTATTTCCTTTTTGGTAAACTGTTGTGGTGCCCCCTGGTAGTGGTGACAGATTCCCACAGGGTTGAGCGTCCCAGCTCCATCTCCATGGATCATGATGGAATCCAAGGGACTGCCATCTTGTGCCCAGGGAAAGATAGTGCCCCTCTCCTGGTCTGTCCTTCTTCCAGGCATCCCAGTGGGGCAGGATTCCTGGTCGTCTGCCACAACTGTAACAAATATTTGAAATAATAGCATATTTGTTTTTGTACTTCTGGCTTCTAGAAATTAAACAATGGAAGATAACTGTTTGAATAACAAAGGCAGTGAAGATATCCTTCAAACAAATGAATCTGACTCAACAATTGAAGATACTATTTTCCTAACATGTCAGGCAAAAATAATTAACATAATAAGTGAGAGCAATATAAATAAGTTGCCATTTGGTACAAAACCAAACAATCAAGATACTCCAAGCTGTGAAAAAAATAATAACAAAGCATACTATACTAATGAAATACCTAAGCATCATAGCTTTAAAAAACATTGTCCTATGTCCAGTTGTGATGCTAATGTGGTTCATTTATCACGTCATCTACGCTTAGTGCATAACTGGAGAAATGAAACTGCACAGTCTACTTTGCAGCAGTTTAAATTATGAAAGCCATATATTTGTTTCTAAACCAAAAAAAAACAACCTTAAAGATTATCATGCATACCCACAGGCAATGCCTGGTTGAAGGCTGTCTGTCTGTCTGTTGTTAACTTCAGAATGATTCAAAATCCTAGAAAAAGGAAAGAGAACAAACCCAACAAAACACCTGATAGATTAGTGCTAAACAGTGCAGAAGATGCAGAAGAAGTAAATAATGTGTTTGACAATGATGATAGCAGATAAGGCGAAAGAAGACCATAAGAGATTCTTTCAGTATTTTAGTAGTAAAAGAACAGTCAAGGAGAAGGTAAAGTTCATCAGGAATAGTAAAGGGGAATTAAAAGATACCGACAGTCAAATAGCGGATGCCCTAAACTTACATTTTTCTGATGTGTTTACAAGTGAGCAAGTGGATAACCGCCCAGAGGTAAATGCGACTACTAAGGAGGTACTGACGGATTTGGAAATTGTAGAGGGAGAAGCTGCTCAGATTAATAAGATGAAATCAAACAAATCACCAGGACCAGATCATATTTATCCTCGTGTTCTTAAGGAGGCTAGTGAGTACATACTGTATATAAACCCTTGACACATATTTTTAGGAAGTCACTGCGCACTGGAGAGATTCCGAAGGACTGGAAAATGGAAAATATCATCCCATTATATAAAAAGGGTGACAGGGCAGATCCAAGCAACTACAGGCCAGTAAGCTTAACATGCATCACAGGAAAATTAATGGAAGGAATTTTTAAGGATAAGACTGAGCAACACCTGACAAGGACAGGAGTTATTCTGAACAGTCAGCATGAGTTCAGAAGAGGGAGGTTGTGTTTTACTAACATGCTGGAATTCTATGAGGAGGCAACAAAAGGATACGATCAAAGTGGAGCTTATGATATTGTTTATCTTGACTTTCAGAAAGCATTTGATAAGGTGCCACATGAGAGGTGAGGGGCATCAAGTTAAAAGAAGTGGGAGTTCAGGGTAATGTTTTTAGATGGGTGCAGAATTGACTCAGACACAGGAAGCAGAGGGTGATGGTGCGAGGAACCTCATCAGAACTGACCGATGTTAAGAGTGGTGTTCCACAGGGGTCAGTGCTAGGGCCGCTGCTATTTTTAATATATATAAATGATTTAGACAGGAATATAAGTAACAAGCTGGTTAAGTTTGCAGATGATACCAAGATAGGTGGATTAGCAGATAATTTGGAATCTGTTATATCATTACAGAAAGACTTGGATAGCACACAGGCTTGGGCAGATTTGTGGCAGATGAAATTTAATGTCAGTAAATGTAAAGTATTACACATAAGAAGTAACAATGTTAGGTTTGAATACACAATGGGTAGTCGGAAAATCGAGAGTACACCTTATGAGAAGGATTTAGCAGTCATAGTCTATCTATCTATCTATCTATCTATCTATCTATCTATCTATCTATC
>JANRMT010062807.1:30237600-30262976 GCA_026402145.1 Polypterus bichir lapradei
TAGATAGATAGATAGATAGATAGATAGATAGATAGATAGATAGATAGATAGATAGATAGATAGATAGATAGATAGATAGATACTTTATTAATCCCAAGGGGAAATTCACAGACTTCACTACCTCTTCCATTCAACTAATGCCACCAGTAATTTCTGACTCCTGTTATTCTGAAAACCACGTTGTTAAGAGGAGTGTCTAGTGGATTTTCCTATTGATCTTAGCACCACTTCATAGGAGAGGTGTATGGGCTTTGCCATCAGTTTATCCCTGCTTTCTGAAGTGGTGTTCGTTACTCATTTACCTCATTCTAACCCTGGAAAATTATGTTGGTAATTTCTCTAATATGAGGCAGAGACCTCACATGCTTAAGCTTTAACTTACATTTAATTAATCCTTGAGTTACATTAAATCCTTTTCCTTATGTTTAATAATTTATTCTGTTGTAGCTTCATATATACTGTATACTTTGTCATGTACAACTTGTCATCCCCCTGCAATATCTAGTTATGTAATATGACATCCTCAAGGTGACAAGATCCAGCAACTGTAGGTCTGATAGTCTGATGTCCTTCCCGAATAGAACTCGTTTAATGTGCTGCTGGTTTTAGAAGAAACCATAAACTCTGATCTGAATAAAAGATCTGACAAGAGTGTAACTTGGCACAGCTTCCACTTAATTCACTATTATTATTATAATTATTATTAGACCAGTGTTTGGATATGTTTGTTTTTACCCAGTAGAGAGTTTCCCTGCCCTGCCTGAGCTCACATGGGTGTTCTCCCGAACACTTAATTCTGGCCATATCCCAAATTGGTGCAGGTCTAGTTTGTTTGTGTTTTTAAAGTGACCTGGTATGAACAGTTTTGGGTGTGTGCAATAATGTATACAATTTCTCTCCAGGGTTCATTCCTAAACAGAACCTAGTCCTGGTGGGACAGGCCCAAGATCCTGAGACCCTGAATTTGACTTAATGAACATTAAGATGTTTGTCATTTTGATATTCCTTTTAAATCAATCTGAAAAACATATTAATATAACCTCCTAGTTATTTTTCCGCCAGTGGATTTAGAGGAGTATTTGTTCAGTCACAAGTTGATTGATGGTGGCACAGATGTTAAAGCCTGAAAGTAATTCTTCTTCTGTATCTGTTTTTTTCTGTGTTTATACAGAAAGGACCTGTTACGTTTGTCCAGAAAAATGGCATCTCTTCAACGATAGGTGCTACTTATTCACAAGCAGAATTCGTGATTGGAACTCCAGTCAAGATTACTGCGTATCAATAGGGAGTAAGCTGGCGATTATAGAGAGTGAAGAGGAGCAGGTAAGCATTTAATTTTTGGGCAGTTTTGAAAAGAGAAAATAATCTACAGCATTTAAGAAATAAATACAGGTACCTCGTTCAAAATACCCCTTATGTACTTCAGCCCAGTACATGAGGAGACACTCTAGAAAACATTGCCATTTTCATATTTCTAGAATTCACTATGACTGGTGACCTGAAGCGGACACATTTCAGCTATCATCAAGAAGGCTCACCAACACCTTTCTTCCTCAGACATATGAAGAAAGCCTGAACGTCTCCATCTGTGGTTTACATATGAATATTTGGGACCATACCCACTTGATATTTCACATCATGGTAGAAAACAGCCTATGGCCACAGATTACTAAAGAGCATGATGGAGATGGCTCAGAATATCACTAACACCCAGCTCCCATTCATTCAGGCCAAGTATAATTCCTTCTGCTTGAGAAAGACAAATAGTATTAATAAAAATCTCAGCAATCTTATGTAGTCACTTTTCTTTATCCTACTTTCTGGCAAACAGTATAGGACCATTAGTATTCATACCACTAGTTTGAGGGACAATTATTATCCCAGGCTATACCTGTTAGACTGATAATGGTGTGTTTCTTGTATCATCTAATGTTACATTTAGTGTACACTAATCAGTCACAACATTAAAACAACTGACAGGTGAAGTGCATAAAATTGATTATCTCATTACAATGGCACTTGTCAGGGGGTGGGATAGATTAGGCAGCAAGTGAACAGTCTGTTCTTGAAGGTGATGAGTTGAAAGCAATAGAAATGGGCAAGCATAAGGATCTGACTGACTTTGACAAGGGCCATATTGTGATGGCTTGATCACTGGGTTAGAGTTTCTCCAAAATGGCAGGCCTTGATGGGTGTTCCTGGTATTCAGTGGTTAATCTACCAAAAGTGGTCTAAGGAAGGACCATCGTTGAACCAGCAACAGGGTCATGGGTGTGCAAGGAGAGCAAAGGCTAGCCTGTCTGGTCTTATATCAAAGAAGAGCTACTATAGCACAAACTGCAAAAAAACCTAATGCTGGCAATGAAACATTCCCATATTGAGTGATTTACAGCTTTTAGTTATTTAGATGCTATTGTTAATTCATTTTACAGTTATCCAAATTTGATATGAATGTGTTCAGATGTCTATCCTTACCATGCTTCACATGCACAAAATGAATAAAAACAACAACAGAAGCGACCCAATAGACAGATGCTGGCTGCCACCCAACTTCACGTTGTTTCCAGTGCAGGACACATGCAAATTCATCAGCCCCTCATGGCAAGGAAAGGAAACAGTAAATGAAAGAGTGTAGCTGTTATTTTGAGAGCAGTTATCACTGTCGTATCTGTGGGTAGAAAGCTGTAGACACAGGAAAGGGGTCAAGCTGTTGGGGTCAAAATGAGGAGAGTGGGTGCAAAACAGTGAACAGGAGATGCAGATGAATGATTTAGGACAATTGCAGATTATTGTTGTTTCTGACTGTGTTATGTGTTTGTATTCATTGTTTAGAAATTCTTGGAAGAGAAAGTGAGAACATTAGGACATCCTGAGGCCTATTGGATTGGCCTAAAAGTTACAGAGGGTGAATTTCGTTGGGTGGACAATAAATTACTGGAAACAAAAATAAGGTAAAATAAAATTACATGAAATTGTATCGTTGTCTATTACTAAAAGCAAGAGGAGAAATTCTACTGGAAATTGTTGATTCGTGGAATGGCCTTAAAGTTCATCCATCCAATATCTGTGCCCACTTTGTCCAATTTAATGTCCTGGAAGTCTTTGTGTCAAAAATGCATTACAGAACAAATACACTTTCACTAGGAGTTGGAGCATAGTGTGCAAAATAGTTAATTCATTAAGAATGACAGATTATGCATAGAGGAGGATTTCCTAAATCAAATAATGTCAAAGACAGAGTCCTGCAGAAATTAGAACTGATGCTGCTGATCCTTTTAATTGAGATATAGAGAGCATCACCATGGTGCTTTGGTTAGTGCAGTAACCTCATAGATCTAGAATCCTGAATTTGATTCCAACAACTGAAAGGCATTCAAATTCAAAAGTTGCCTGATGTTTGCACCTTCTGCTCATATCTATGTGGGTTTTCCTCCCAGAACCCCAAAGGTTAAATAGTCAGTACAGGAGTGTGGGTGCACTGGCTTAAATTTAACATGGCTAAACACAACGGAAGGTGAGACAAAAAGACGTACTCTTACACCTAAACTTTAATTCAGTGAGACAATGAAGTTTTTATCCAGATTAGATAAGAAGAAACTGCTGTGTGTAACTGTGTTTTTGAAGAGATCATGCTTTTGCAGCCGCTTTTAAATTTTGTGTGCTCTGATGACAATGTCCTCCCATAAGCCTCACGTGCACTCCTGCTGGGGAAGTGTAGGCCCCGTGTCAGCTCTGACTTTTGAGTTGACACCCCCCATTATAACCCCTCTCCCCAATACAACATACTGTGTAGTCTATATTTTAAGAGGGACCAACAGCAATGCACATGCAAAATTTAGTGAAAGTAGTGAACAAACAAACAGACAGTCAAATAAAAGGACATCTAAATGGCTTACATTTTAATTGATATAGATTTATAAATATTTCATTTTTTGCTATAGGTTTAAATACATATTGTATATACTCGGGTTTAAGTTCTCACACAGATAAGTCAGGGATTGATTTTACTGTATAATCTACGATATTTTATAATGTCAGTTGTATAAGTTGAATGTGGAAAACTCACGCTATTGGTCCAAGAGATTACGATATGCTAAGGCCCACCTGAGAGAGTAACCACAGTGCACATTGCCTTTTTTTTCTATGCATTGTGCCTAAGTGGCCACATGGTAATACTCAAACTATTCCGAAGTGGTGTTTGCACTGATTTGTGTTTTTTGTATCTCACATCCTCATACACTTTTATTGTAAGAACATCCCATATCTATGATGGAGTGTTTGATCAGAAGAAAATATGAAGCTGGTTTTATTAAAAGTCATTGAAGTGGCGAAAGAAACTGTTAACTGTGCTGCTACAGCAAAATTCAATGTGTCTGAGAAACTGGTGCGAGATTGGAGGAGGAAAGAAAATGTAAAAACAAAAAAAATTAAGTGTCATATTTTTGAACAGGCCTATAAGTCAGGGGCTGATTTTATGATCAATTTTTCAGGTTTCAAGACCCGACTTATACGTGAGTATATACGGTAACTCTCTTTTGTTGTTTTCCTGTTAATTAGCCTTTTTCTGTGTAGTTTGATCCTTTTATTGTACTCTAAAAAATGGGAATTAACAACAAGCGCAGCAGACACCAAGACAAAATACACTGAATGATAATCTCTAAAAAACTAAGCAAAAAACACACAAACAAAATTATCCCCATTTAACATAAATACAATACAATACAATACAGTTTATTTTTGTATAGCCCAAATTCACACAGGAAGTGCCACAATGGGCTTTAACAGGCCCTGCCTCTTGACAGCCCCCCAGCCTTGACTTTCTGAGAAGACAAGGAAAAACTCCCAAAAAAACCTTGTAGGGAAAAATGGAAGAAACCTCGGGAAAGGTAGTTCAAAGAGAGACCCCTTTCCAGGTAGGTTGGGCGTGCAGTGGGTGTCAAAAGAAGGGGGTCAATACGATACAATACACAGAACAGAACAAATCCTTAATACAGCATAATAATAAAAATTTTAGAAGTACAGAGCAGAATTTAACAGTAGATGATATCACATAATAAGATTTTGATATTTTTAGAGTGCTGGAGACCTCATCCGTCAAGCTGCCTCCCCATTTGGCCATTCCGCGGCTGAAACGTTGCTCGGCCAGCCAATCTGATGAAAGGGCCCCTCTTTCCCATGATTCCTGTGATCCAAATAAATACATACTTGGCACATTTTAATAAATATTTACTAAAATGAGCATGGGAGGTACCGTGGCACAGTGGTAGCGCTGCTGCCTCACAGTTAGGAGACCTGGGTTTGCTTCCTGGGTCCTCCCTGCGTGGAGTTTGCATGTTCTCCCCGTGTCTGTGTGGGAATGCTCCAGTTTCCTCCCACACTCCAAAGACATGCAGGTTAGGTGCATTGGCGATCCTAAATTGTCCCTAGTGTGTGTGCTAGGTGTGTATGTGTGTGTCCTGCGGTGGGCTGGTGCCCGGCCAGGGGTTTGTTCCTGCCTTGCGCCCTGTGCTGGCTGGGATTGTCTCCAGCAGACCCCCATGACCCTGTTTGGATATAGCGCGTTGGAAAATTACTGACTGATTGATTAAACTGAGCATTGTAATGTCTACATTTTACTCAAAACATAGAAATGGGGAACTAACAGCTTACTTAATTAAACTACTGTAGGAGTCTGAAGTAAAACAGAAATTGGTTGACACACAAACCTACAGCCCTAAGACTGAGTTACAGAACCAAAGTCCTGGATACTACTAATCATAGAGCCTTAGAAGTAGTGACATTAAAATTCTTTTCACTGGCACTTAAATGCAGAACTCACTAGAAAGACTTTTTTGGAGATACAAAGATGTTTTTTTGTGTAGAAAACAATGAATTTTGCTCCTTAAAAGACTTTTGTGTTTGTGTTTATCCAGCTGTATAAAGCAGTGATTGCCCACCTCATCTGTAAAATCAATTTATGCCTGTCATTCATATTTGCAACACAACGGTCCGCATGCTTGATGAATAGCGGAACTCTGAGTTTCATTTCCGTATCCAAAGCGTCTTTAAGGTTGTGATCTCCAAAACAGTGACAGTAAAGTCAGGTGATTATTAAAATGCTTCCAACCAGGAAATAAATGCCTTTCTTCTTGGGTCAATGGCACAAGGTTCACCATATGTTTCACTTTTTTTTTTTTTTTGCAAAGATTTGCTGATTTACTTTATTGTTCATCACTACTTAGCAGTTATGTTAGTCAGCTACATTTTTGCTAGAGGATCCATCACTAAAGAGAGCCTTCTGTGACAGACATTAAACTGGACACAATTAGAGTTCAATTTTGTTAAACAGTCAATTAATGTGAAAATTGTACTGTGAGAAACATCTCCAAACCTGTACCATTGTAACCTCCGAAGAATAAACTTGAGTTATGTTAGGCTGATCTCCAAAGATTTGCCACCTATCGTAAGACTGGCTAGCAAGATGTCAAGATATGTTTGGGTAGTTTTAAAGGCACTATTGCTTCCCAAAAGTGTCTTCATTCTATAATCGTATTGATCACAAGACTAATGGCTTCTTCTCTTCCCTTTTACAGCTTTTGGGTTCAGCGGCCAAGCCATTACAAAGGACAGAGCTGTGTGTATCTAGGATCTGATTTATGTTCACATGGCTGGTTACATTCTGATTGTGGTGAAGTGAAAAGATGGATCTGTGAAGGACCATGTACAAAATTTAATATCTAGCTTGGTTATTGTGATCAAGTATGCACGGAGACAGACTGATTGTACAACACACATTCAGCAGGTTTAATAATTTGCCTTTAGTACCTGACATTAAAGCAATAAAACAGGATTGGGATGATAAAGGGTGTTAACTGTCTCTCAGTTCTGAATAGTCTTCCACTAAAATAAAAACTCAAAAAAAATGTGTGTGACTTTTCACCCTTACAATCTAATTAGCATAACTTAAAAATACTGACGGCAGTTTAACCTCCATTACACATGTAATAAAAGTTCAAGTCTCGCCGTCTAAGACATTTATTGGTTAAGCTCGGCTCTGTATTGAATGCAGGAATTATCAGACTGGTGGAGGCGGTAGCTTTAAATAAAATCATGCTTATCTTTCTATGGAAGCTAACGATATACGATCCTTCCCATTTGACAAGTCACTGTAATCAGAATATATGTTTAATGTCACTGTGCTCTGTACAAAAATTATTTTATAAATCCACTCATATGTACAGGCCAAATTTAGTAAACAGAGGCTCATCATTTAGAATGGCTAGCCAAGCATTAGAAAGGGACAACTACGAAAATGGGCATTGTACTATTTCTGTATGTTAGAGATATAACTGAATCCTCTCCTTGCCTTGTTTGGAATGGCATGATTTACCTAAGTGGGGGCCTGCACATGGAGAAAACAGTATAAAAGACTTGGACAGCAGCCAAACACCTCGAAGCCGACAGACAGATGGGTGATATCATCATCCATCCTGAAAAGCCTTCCATTGCAGCGATGAAAACGGCAGACTTTACACATCAAGATCCCACCTTGATAAAAGTCTTGCTATGGCTTCCTCATCTGTAATGCCGCGTAAATCATCATTAAAGAAAGCTTATTTTCTCTAATGTGATTTCTTACCGCCGTGTCACTATGGGAGAGGTATTGCCTTTTAATATTATAGCTATATAATTTCGGGTTACTTAAGATGCCACAATTTACTCAGAACTTATTCTAGCCAGGGAGCTATCGCCTCCGAGAGGAAAAAGTCACGTACCAAGATCTGATGGTCTTTTGGTTTTACCATTTAATTAAGTGTTTATTGTATTTGCTTGTACAACATTGCTTATAGATGAGTTGGATTCCTTTTTAGATGATGATGTCAAATGAGAGTGAAATTTGGTTGCTTGGTGAAATTTTGATTGATTACTTCATGCTTTATGAAAGTCAGTTTGATTTTTTAATTCTGTTTTGTTTTTTGATCACATATTTTCCGAGGCACAAATTAATGAATAGTTTATATATCATGAGTTTTGAATCAAGGCAAATGACAGAGTTCTATGTACAATCTACTTAAGTGCCAAGATAAAAGATAATCTGTATAAATAATACGAGCTGGCATCTATTTATATGTTTTATTCTTTATAATGCTATTGTTGTGAATCCATTTATGATGCAAATTTTCTGTAGCCATTTTTTGATTTTTTTAGACATTAGTTTTTTTGATCATTTAATGCAATAATTTTTCAATGTTAGTTTCATACACCTATTTTTTATTGTACACACTAATTTTTATGTGTTGAATTTTATTTCCTGCACTCTAATTTGTGTGTATAAAATACAGATTTTAAACTTTTGAAATTGTTTTTTGTTTTTGTATTTGCTAATATCATGGAAGCTTTTGAAATCAGAATACAGGTACAAGGTATTGGATTTGGAGAGTTTTAAGAGGTTTATAATGCCAACCATACATCCACAAGAAGGGATTGAATGGAAGTTGGATGTTTCTGGAAAAATCTGAAAGTTTTAAAGGAAACTAATAGTTTCAAAATGTTTATTTCAGTGTAAAGGAAGATAATCTATCTTTGAGAACATTCAAATTCATTTGCAGGTTAATTAGGACTGGTTGTACATTAAGATCTTTCCACGATTTAACAAAATGATACCCCTAAAACAAAATAAACAATGGATATCCACACAAACCCACTGGGTGGTGCTAGCTGCCCTTTAAAATTAAGCTTTATGATCTTTACCTCACTGTTGTTTACTGATAAAAACCAGGGAAGCCACCACAGCAGCACTGAACCACAAGACACTTGTGTAGTATATTCTCTTGATTTCTTCTAGGATGAGTTTTTGGTTATGTCTGTGCTTTGCCATTAGCCTTTATTTTAATTTGTGATGTTTCTACCAAATAAATACTATGAAAGCTAAAATTGTTTTTAAGTGAGTCACACTTTGGATTTTTAAGAAAGCAAAAAAAGTGCCTCTCTTTATGAAACAGCTGAATTTGTGTAGTCAAGTCAAGTCAAGTTGGGGAGCATGCACTGGAACAATGCATTGCCACATCCACTACACGACGAAACAACTCGGGATCCTGATTGGCAACCCCCAGGCAGACACACTGTCCAGTCCCAACCTCCGGAAATGACTTGGCTTGGTCCAGCCACTCAGGTCCCCAACAATGAGGATCCCATGAGATGGATCACCCTCGGGGAAACGTGCCACATGGCTGTAGTGCTGTAACTGACGCTCCCTCACAATGTAGGTAATGTGCCTCATTCGGGACTCTGTGAGCAACCGTTTGTTTGACAAAAAGTCAAAACAATGGTACCCAAGGATTCCCCAAAGAGACACAGTACTGAAGAAGTCCAGTCTTTGTCTTAGGTCACTAGATACTGTCAATGTTTCGCAACCATATATAGAAAAACAGGATGCACCAGGGCTCTAAAAGCTTGGACCTTTGTCTATTTGCAGAATTATTGGGAGCACCATACACTCCTTTCCAGCGACCTCATGATGCCCCATGCTCTCCCAAACCCAATCCGTCTACTGATTTCATAGGAAGAATCATCAAAGACATGAATGTCGCTGCCAAGGTAAGTAAAACTCTCCACAAGATCAACATTCTCTCTGCAGACAGCTACACTGCTGATGGCTGTGCCCAAGAGGTCATTAAAGGCCTGGATCTTGGTTTTAATTCAGGACACTTACAAGCCCAGACACTCAGACTCCTCTCTCAGTCTCTTGAGATTCCTAATTAGAACTTCCATTGACTTCACAAAGATCACAGCATAGTTGGCAAAGTCAAGAACAGTTAATCTCTCTTCACCAACAGATGCTTCACAGCTACTGGACCCCTCAGCCCTGCCCAACACCCAGTCCATGCAAACACTGAACAGAGTAGGAGCAAGAACACACCCCTGATGAACCCCAGAATTAACTAGTAAAAAAGCAGAGATTCTGCCTCCACTCTGCTCAGCACACACAGCTCCAGTCTACAGGTTGGCCATGATATCCAGTAATTTCAGGCAAAGTCTCAGGATTTTCCACAGGGAAGCTCAATCAACTGAGTCAAACGCTTTATGAAAATCTACAAAGGCTGCAAAAAGCAAAGATTGATTGCAATGTTAGAGCAACAACCTTACCACTAGCCTGGAGAAGTTCATCCCGGATACCACAGATCCCTAAAGCCTTCCCTATCTTCAGCTGGTTCACCACCTTTGTAATCTGTTAGGTGGTTCACACCTAATTGGAGGTTCAGCCTGAACAACCATGGAATCAGAGATGTCTAATGTCCTAGCTGGAGGATCAACTTTAAACAGCTGCTCAAAGTAATAAAATAATACTTTATAATAATATGTAGTGGTGGCCTTTCCAGCAGCTCCGTGTATGACTTTATCTTTCTACCTTTTTCTCTATTTCACTGATCACTCCTACCATAGTACTACTACTACTACTATTACTACTACTACTACTAACTACTATCTATTTATCTATCTAAAATGGCCATTCCAGTGGGTCATACCTGCAGAGTCATCCATAAGGACTGTTCCATCAACCACCCTTACTGTGACTCTGTGAAGTATGTAAAACTTCAGTTCCTCTGTAAGCAGGACATGAGTCACTAGATCATAAATGGTGTGTCACTTGCTTACAGATTACTCTAACAAACTCCTCCTTATCTGCCCACAGAGCCCTCACAGTCATCCTTCTCGGTTTCCGGTACAGACCGGAAATGCCATCAAGCCATGTGCTGTGAATCCTCCCGATGATACCCAGGGTGCCCTGAAAAATTAAATACCTCCTTCTGGGAACACCGTCAACACCAACACAACCCTCAGCAACCTTCAGGGTATTGTCATGAAAGGTCTCCAACATCATATTAGGATCGGCAGTCACACCCAAGTCTCCTGCGTGCAGACTCATTAGAAACAGCCTGATCTTGCAGTCTGGCCAGGTCCAGCCTCTTTCTCTTAGTAGGTGGTAGCCTACTGAAACTAAGCTGGATCTTCAGAGTAGTAACAACAAGTCTCTGGTCGGAATTCACAAACTGGGCACTTCTGCAATTTCTGCAGTTCTGTAGGAGCGTCACACAAGGATGTGATCAATCTCCTTCACTGCACCATCAGTATTCGAGTACCAAGTCTAATGAAGCAGCTTATGGCACTGGAACCAGGATCCGGTGATCTGTAGCCCCTGACCTTTTGCAAAGTCAAGGAACAAGGAGCTACTTTCATCACTGTCTCCAGACCCATGGGACCGACACAGTCCTCATAGCCAGCCCTGTCAGTGCCATTGAAGTGAACCATAACCAGAGGAGTGTTATCTTGTGTACATTCATCAACTACTAAGACATTCCTCACCATGGTAGAAGCATACAACGATTCAAAAGACAAGGCACCCAAAGAGTGCCTTAATCGGAGTCTCAAGATATGCTTGTAGAAAGGAGTAACATCAGACACCATAGGGAGGAGCCAATCCACTACAGAAAGAGCTGCTCCCTGAGTATGGTAGCCATCAAAGCGACAAGACCAATAAAGGGTGTACCCACGTTTAGAGATCTGGCTAGACTCCAGTCTGCGTACCTCAGAGAATGCTGCCACTGAAATGCAGAGTTTACAAAGCTCCTTCGACAGCAGAGGAGGATGATCATCATGCCGGAGAGATAAGACATTCCACGCACCTATCCGGATGAGCTGCCTCACATTAGGACCTGAGTGCTGCTGTTCAGTGGGTGACGCCTCAGTTCCGATTCCCAACAAGCCTGACAACACTGGCTTTCCAGATGTTACAATTCTTCTCTGCCAGATGCAGTTTAACATCATACCCAGGACAATGGGCCTCAATTATGGAACTGATGGCTAATCAGATGTATCTAAAGCACCATGTAAGTAATTGAGTACTTTTCTGTTTACAATATTTGTTTTTTCTCCCCTGAGTAGCTTCCCTTTCTCACTCACCACAAGCTACATTTCTATGTGTGATTACAGCCTCAGCTTGTACATTGCCTCTGTTCTCCTTGTGGCACTCATTTGCATCAGCTGCACACTGCATTCCACCATGCAATCACAAAAAAGAAGACAAAAAAGAATACACTGCCTAAGAATAACGACTTGTTATAGCTTTATTACTGACAAATATCAAGAAATAAAAAAACACCAGTCAACTAATTTTTTTCTATAATATAACCAAATTTCAATCAGGGAACTTTTGAGATTTTTAGGTATTTAGTTTATCCATTATAAGGGGGATTTAGCCCTAAATATTAATATATCAAAATGTCCTTTCATAGTGGATACCTACTAACTTACAGTAGGTTTTGGCAGTCTCAGTACATGTACAGTACCATTCTGCTACATTTCAACAGATTTCACAGTTCAAATTTCAGAAGAAATGAGTCAGTCATCTTTGCATTACTGTATATCATGTTATGTTTAATAGTCTTTCCAATGTTATAATTTTAATTTATGTCTGCATTACCAGAAAAAAAACCCACAATATTAATATTGTAATTATGCTAACAAATCTATGTATGTTCAATTTGACTCTTTGTTCAAAAATGAATTGAATGGGCAAAATTCCCTGGAGGCCTTAGACTGGCAGGGGCCTCTCAAAGCAGCCATACAAGATGAACTTCAGAACATATATAAGCTGCATAGGACCAGAGAAAGGACAGTCCCTTGCGGTGCTCCTGTGTTGCTGACCACAATGTCAGACCTGCAGTTCCTGAGACGCACATACTGAGGTCTGTCTGTAAGATAGTCCACGATCCATGCCACCAGTTGTGAATCTACTCCCATCTCAGTCAGCTTGTCCCTAAGGAGCAGAGGTTGGATGGTGTTGAAGGTGCTAGAGAAGTCCAAAAACATAATTCTAACAGCACCACTGCCTCTGTCCAAGTGGGAGAGGGATCGGTGTAGCATATAGATGATGGCATCCTCTGCTCCCACCTTCTCCTGGTATGCGAACTGCAGAGGGTCGAGGGCGTGGCGGACCTGTGGCCTCAGGTGGTGAAGCAACAGCCGCTCCATGGTCTTCATCACATATGACGTCAGAGCAACAGGCCAGAAGTCATTCAGCTCACTAGGATGTGATGCCTTTGGGACTGGAGTGACACAAGATGTTTTCCAAAGCCTCGGGACTCTCCCCTGTTCCAGGCTCAGGTTGAAGATGCGCTGTAGAGGACTCCCCAGCTCCAGCACACAGGCCTTCAGCAGTCATGGCAATACTCCATCTGGACCCGCTGCTTTGCTGGCACAAAGTCTCCTCAGCTCTCTGCTCACCTGCGCTGCTGTAATTGTAACTGTGGGTGGGGATGTCTCTACTATGTTGGTATTAGCAGAAGGATGGTTGGAGTTAAGTAGGTATAATAAAATATGCATCATGATATATTATTAATTAAAAAAGAAAAAACTGGTATTAGTGGGCTCTTTTCAAAAAAACATTAGGGGGTGAGATTAAAACTGTTATGAAAACTCGGGTCGCAAATACTTAAAGGTTGAGAAACACTGCAATAAACTGTGAATTTATTCTGCATAACAGGACACTCTGCAGGCCATTATTCCACTTATACTAAAGCCATTAGCTACATATACAATATCTACATGTGTTCATCCTGGCTAGTATGATATTAGTGCTAAATAATAAAAGTCTAAATTTGTTCACTGAAGTATCATGTTTGCTTCATTTATCAATAACATTTTAGACATGTCTTGGAAAGCTATGGTAACATCAACAAAAACTATTAGTTCCTTACCCTGCTATAAAGTAAGGCTAAATATCTTGAAATGTGCAATGTGCTTCGTTGTTGCGTTGGTTAGCTAGCTAATTTACAGCAGATAAAGTTTTATTTTCTAAAATACATTTATTACATTTCAAAAAGCAATACATGTCTCTAAATCTCTGTTAAAAATATAGAATGTAGTGGGAAACTGAGATGTTCCAGGTTAGCCCTAAACTCTCGGGTCACTTCCAGGAGCCCCTTCAACCGATGATTGTCGATAGCCGTGAACTGAGATGAGCCAGGCAAATGAGGACACATTCAGCAAGGGGTTTGTGCAAAAATAATTCAGTACTTTTATTATAGTGCAGTGAAAAGTCTTCCTTAAATAAATGAATAATCCAATTAAAACACAGATGTCCATGAAGTAAATTGAAAACAAAATATACAGTTCTTAATAGTCCCTACTTTATATAGAATTTCTCTGGATTTTGAGCTCTGTCCTCCTCTCTGGCTGGTCACAGTCTAACACCAGGTTCCCTGATCGACTGGTTTTTATCTTATCAGCACCGGAAGGGGCAGAGCTAGGAATCATCTTTAGGTGACTTTTCAATGTTATAGTGGATAGAGAAAGTACTGTTAGCATCAGTGCCCCCTCTCATCCCATGGTGGAACACACATGTATGTATGTATGTATGTATGTATTTATTTATTTATGTGTGTGTACACTCCTACTTTTATTGCTCCTAAAGTGTTCCAGATTAGGTGCCAATTATTAGAACCTCCTTATGGAGTATGCAGGGGGACCCTGTGTTTTTAAAGCTGCAAATATCTAGTGTCTGGAGTTCTCATTGTTGTCGATGAGTTTGCCAACATTGCCAACATCAATAGAGCTCTCTAAAGCACTCAGTAAGAAGGTTGTAGACACCAATGAATCTGACATGGAATTTGAAAAGATCACCAAATTATTTGAAATCAATCATGCCACTGTAAGGAAAGTCATCAACAAGTAGCACATATTTCAAACGACAGCTGATTTGTTCAGGATTGGCCAACAGAACAAATTCAGCCCAAGAGCTGACTGTTTGATTATAAAAGAAGTCTCCAAGAACCCCAAAAGTTTCTAATGGGATCTGCAGGCAAATCTTGCACAAGTTGGTGTCAGAGTATATTATATGCATCTACAGTCAGAAAGAGTTTTCACAAATCTGACCTGCATGTGAGGTGTGCCAGGAAAAAGCCTTTGCCATCCAACAAGAGCATTAGAGCAAGACAATATATTGCCATTGAACAAATCAGCAAAGATCAGGCCTTCTGGAACATTGTGCTTTGGACAAATGAATTAAAGGTAAGATTTGCTTGACCAGAGTAACAGTAGGCATATTTGGTACAAAGTGTAGAAAGCATTTCAGGAGAAGAACCTCATACCAACTGTGAAGCATGGTGGTGAAATATTATGGTTTGGGGTTGCTTTGCTTTCTCAGGACCTGGGCAGCTTACAGTCATCAAGTCAGCTATGAATTCCACATCATATCAAAGTGTGCTTTAGAAGAATGTGAGACTATCTGTTCAAAATCTGAAGCTGAACCTTTTAACAGTAATAATCAAAAGCACACTAGGAAATCTGTCAAAGAGCAGCTCACGAAGAGGAAATAAAAGTATATGACCTACTCTAGTCAAAGCTCTGATTTAAATCCCATTGAAATTGTGGATTTGAAATGCAAGAAATCCTACAAATATCTTTCAACTAAAGGAATTTTGCATGAAGGACTGGTCAAAGATTTAACTGAGTTAATATCTGAGACTGGTGGAGCGTCAAAATGCCTACAAGCAGTCTTGTCTACTAAAGGAGCAATGCCAGCTGCTAAGGTCAAGTGTATATTTGCTTTTCCACCAGCTGAATAAATGATTGAAAAAACACATTTGCTTTGTGCTTTATTAAATTATATCACCTTTATCAGTGGGTACTGTTTGTATGAAGATAGTTTGCTGGTTGAAATCTCTTGAAGAAGTTAATAATTTTCACTTACTTTTTCACATGACTGTATATGTAAAAAAAATAAAATATATATATATATAAATATATACATATATAAATATATATATATACCCTGTACAAACAGTATATATATTACCTTTAATGATAGAACTAGTATCCATTCTGTATTTAGTAATTGTTAAATTTATACTTACATTTTACCTTAGAAACCTGTCACAGTGCACTGAGCCTGCACTCAATGTTATACACAAATAAACTGAATTAAATTGAATTTGAAACGTACTGATGTGTCTGAGTTAAAGCAGTTCTACAAAGAAGAGTAGCTTACATTGACGTGAAAGACTGATGTCAAATGATTGGAAGCATTTAGTTGCTGCAAGTATTAAATCTATGGCCACAATTAATTTTTCAGATGAGGGATAGGGGTGTTTGATATATTTATTCATTGAATAAATTAAGTAAAGATTTTAGAGTGTATTGGGTGTTGCTTTTCTGTATTATTTCATTTTCTTTAACGGTCTGATGCTATTCATATTGTAAAATATGCAAAACCAGATGATATCAGGAAGGGAAAAATACTTTTTCACTGTACTTAAGAAAAGCACTGTTTTGTATTGTTTCTATTTTCCTAAATTTTAAATGGAAAAATATGTTTTGCTTTTTAAATAATTACAAAAAAGTTCTATAAAAAGTAAAGAACCCTTAACTTTCTTCTCAAATGTAAATTATGCTTTATAATTTCATCCATTTTCTATTACTAACTTAGGCAGTTGAGGGTTATGTTGTCTATTTGACAGAACATCGAACAAGGCACAGAAGTAACTAAAATTAAAACATGATTACAGCTTTTCATTTATAAATCTATACAGAGCATGTTGTCAGTAATTAGCCGACTCTCTTCAATGGCAAGGTGAGGTAATTTTCGACTCCCAGCACAAACTCGCAACCCCATGATTTACTGTTGAAGGATTTCTCAAAATTCCTGATGATGGTAGCTCGATCCTGTGGCTTGAACACTTGATAGCAGGTTTAAATATGAAGCAGAGATGCAGTGGTCTCACAGATCCATTTCGTTGGAGTTCCACATGAGAATTCATGCCAGCTTCTCCATTGAAGATTTACCCGTATCTGCACACAGTTTTCTTTACAGCCACCGTTAGGCTCTCTTAAGTCCCAGAAACTGAAACAAAAGAGGAGTCATCAGCTCCCAACCTGATCTGAACAACCACATTGTAAGTAAACCCACATTTACATCACCTTAACTTAGACATATTACATGTGACACGCCACGAGGCGGTGTGGTAAAGGGTGTTGCATAATACATTAAATTACGGATAAGTTACATACAATGGAGGAGATTATTAACATGAAACACTTACAGAATAGTCCACGTGAAGAACAGGGGCTCAAGCAAAGACCACACTAAGGGGTAGGGCAGGACTCCACTTCTTTACTAAAAGAAAGGTGGGTATCTGGAACAGACTACTGAGCCATTTAGTTAAAGCAGAAACTTTAAGAAATACCTGGATGAAATATTGCAACAGCTTAGCTAGCTAAACAAACAAGCTTGATGAACTGAATGGTCTCCTCATTTTTGTCAAATCTCTTATGTTGTTTGGTTATCTATGGATATCTTGGGAACAGTTTTTTGTCTTAACGATCATTGATTCAAATAATTTCATTTATTTCCTGACCTCACTTAGTGTCTGTGTGGATGTCAGCACATCACAGTAAGTTTAGGACAAGCATTCCTGCAGTTCTGCCACATTGGCATTGCCCCAGTTCTGTGTGGCTGTTGTTCTTGTTTCAAATTCTGCTTGTGTTTTGTTTAAGAAGTATCTGGATGAGATATTGGCACAGCTTAGTTTAATCAAACAAAAGAGTTTGATGGACTGAATGGTCTCCTCTCGTTTGTCAAATATCTTATATACACCCACTCCTGACAATACAAGGCAGCTGAATTTTACCTTCTCTCTTAAAAATTTTCATACTAGAAAAATATATTAATACACTATGTACAGGCATTTCATTTACTTTCAGGAAAAAAAGTTTCCTAGCATTTTATGTCACTATAAAGAAACATTTTACCTAACAACATATTTCCTAAATGTTATTACTCCATCTCAGGACGTGTGCATTTAGGAATACAGTGTCATCATTAAAGTGAATTGGATTGAGCATGTTTGACTGAAAAACAGAGGATTCAAAAATCATCAGTCATCATGGTGTCTCATGTAATTCTCAAACTCATTTAATCTAATTAGTATTAGGGTAGGGGATATTGGCCCGAAGGCCTACACATGGGTACACTGCTCCATTGATAAAATTTTATTTTTAAAGGTATATACACCTATTTCTATAAAATGTCTAAACAACTATTAAAACCCAATAAATATTGTCCTATCTGTTCGTCATATCTAGTATTCAAGTATTTCTAAAAAATCCCTTCATTTTTTCTTCAATTTTTTGATCTCAAGTAGTTGGTTTAAAAACATTACGCCCCCTACTGGTCAATTTAAGGGTTGTGGGTGCACAAAGATAGAAACAGTCCTGGGCGAGGTGTCAGTTCATGGCAGGCCACATCATTAATCAGAACCAAGATATTATATCAAATTATAAAATAACCCATGCAGGCATTAACAGGTAATAATGGAAGATGACTGCCAACACATGTTCAGTCCTGCCTATGGAAAAGTCATCTTAGATAAAGGAGTACCTGAATCATCGGGTTGGGGTGGGCTCTTTTCAACAAAATGGCCTGCCAATCGCTGACTCAGCTTTAGAGTGGCCATTGGTGGCTTATTGGCTTAGGTCTCCAGGACTGTCACTATGTCTGGCTTGTCTTCATCTATAATCTGGCTGTGGTTCTACAATTAGCTAATGGTCAGATAGCACTGTTTTTTATTTATGTTAATTAGTTTCTACTTTGTTTTTTATGTATTTGAACAAATCTGTATCCTTAAATGTGATAGTTCTGTATTTAGTGAGTGGTATAAACTGTTCTTGTATTTTGCCTTGACAGTTGTTGAGGTGTTCTGTGCCTGCACTTGATGAGTAGCACTTTGTGAGTGTGGCCATGATAGATCTAACTATGTGAAGAGAATTCCCTGGGTTCTGTTTTGTGTGTTGTATTTACTGCATTTTTTGACACTAATTGCACTCCCAACTTACATGGAAGGGGGTCTGTCTCTGGATTGCCCTTTCCAAAATTTCTTCAATTTTTTTGAGACTTTTTTCTTTTGTAATCAGAGAGTCGAGGCTAGGGCTTTTATAAAACAGCAAATGGAGGCATTCCTTGTGTGATTTTAGAGTAGACAAGAAATAAATGGTTGTTGTTGTTAAGTCGTCAGTGTAGTTAGCATAATTCCCACACAGGGGCTGTCTGGGGTATGACTTAGCCATGGTGGATTTGCAATAATATTATTGAAGTTTCTGAGCTGGTACAGTCATCCTGAATCTATGATTGTGCATCTCAGCTGACAAGCTCTTCATTCATATCCATTGGCACAAATAAAAATATCTGCTTACCAAAAAACACACAAGAAATGACTTTTGACATTCTCCTAATCAGTAGCTCTTTTGCTTATATAGAGCGGTGGTTCTAAAACTCAGTCCTGGAGACCACCTGTGGTTGCAGGATTTTATTTTAACCAACCCCTCTTTTTAATTGGACCCCCAGCCTAATTAACCCAGCTGTTTATTTCCAAGTTTCTATGTTTTGGTGTCAGTGTAGAAATTGCAAAACTAACTTTGTTAAAGTTTTATTAGAATGTACCAAGTGTTTATGTATTGTACATAGGAATAATCAATCAGTCAGGGTGCAAGGCAGGAACAAATCCCGTGCAGGGCGCCAGCCCACTGCAGGGCACACACACCCACACACCAAGTACACACTAGGGACAATTTAGGATCGCCAATGCACCTAACCTGCATGTCTTTGGACTGTGGGGGGAAAACCGGAGCACCCGGAGGAAAACCACACAAACACGGGGAGAACATGCAAACTCCACGCAGGGAGGACCCGTTTTCAGAGCACTATAAAACAACTTGAGTGAAAAGCACATCCGTGACATATTATATTTAGTGCTGTCTCCACCTGCAGGATTTAGGGAAAGCAGTTGGCCAATGTAAAGTCACCAGTTATATTTATATATCCATCCATTTTCCAACCTGCTGAATCCGAACACAGGGTCACAGGAACCAATCCCAGGGCACAAGGCAGGAGCCAATCCCAGGCAGGGTGCCAACCCACCGCAGGACACACACAAACACACCCACACACCAAGCACACTCTAAGGCCAATTTAGAATCACCAATCCACCTAACCTTCATGTCTTTGGACTGTGGGAGGAAACCCATGCAGACATGGGGAGAACATGCAGACTCCACGCAGGGAGGACCCGGGAAGTGAACCCAGGTCTCCTAACTGCAAGGCAGCAGCACTACCACTGTGCCAATGTGCCGCCCTATATTTATTTATATATATATATATATTTAAATATTTTATGTTTATATTGGTAAAAAATGCTTGTAAAAAATGTTCAGAAATAATTGCTGGTGTGCATTCATCTGTATTATTTCATAAATTAAGACAGTAAACAGTTTGATATTTCTCCTATTATAAGAGAAAAATTTCCCCTGTAGGTAATCCCCTTTCCATTCTTGTATAATTTGGTTCTGCCGCTCATTTATGTCAAAGTAAGGTGTCTCAGACTGAAAGGAGTCTTCTCACCTGTTACATGGGTGTAGAGGTGTGCCGTCCACCCAGACAAATTCATTTTCTTTCACCTTATCATGTAGGCCAATCCAGTAAGCTTTGTCTTCATCTCCTATGGTATTAATTTTGTCTTCTAGAAATGCCTGAAAAGAAAAAACAAAAGCAATGAAGCTGTTGTACAGTTTAACTTGCATGTTCATTTAAAAATCTGTATGACAATCTCAATATAGCAAAATAGAAAAATGAGAATCTTTTTGTTTGTTATGTAAGAACTTGAATGAGTGGTTACTTAATGACCGTGCATCAAAAACTCCAAACTAGTTAAAATAAAAATGCAAATCTAAATGAAAGGCATCAAAACAAAAAGAGAATCAGGCTTAAAACCAAACAATAAAATCAGACATTAGGAATTGTCTTCTCTTTGTCAGAATCTAGCAAAAGGTTTTAAAAAATCAAATTGTCCCTCCTTTTTTGCTTTAATATATACTGGACTGATTCTCCCCTTATAAATGCAAATCAATGACAAAACAGTCGGTTCTCCACCTGCTTTTGAAGTGCATAGAGCACATAAATTCAGTTTTTGGCTTCCATAAACAAATGGCAATGATATCCTAGATAAATACTTATTCATTTGCTAACAGAGATATACTAAATATGACCATCCCTCTGGGAAATTTCACAAAAATCTCTCCCCTAATAAGTTATATCAGCCAATCGTAGAATTCACAGACGTATTTTACTGACAGTAACAGAACAGTTACCCACCACCTCATTTTGATATCTAATTTATATATATATATAAAATCCTAAGCCTAAAAGTGCAATAGTGACATTTTTATGCCACGTTTTTTGTCACGCTTTAAATCGGGCTTATGTTAAAACCACATATATATGTCTGATATCATTCTTTTCAGAATGTATCGTACTTTAATGTGCTGTTGTTAGATTTTCAGATTCTTATTTCGTTTTTAAATTATAAAATAAAAAATATCAAGAACTCACGTCTCGTGAGACAGGACTTTGTGCCAAAAGATTTAACCAGGGCATGAAATAAAAGACAAAGAGTAGGACAGCTGCTGTACAAGCTTTTACAGAAAATGTTCGAAGCGCCACATGAGATGCAGATCATGCGGCACAGCAGCTGATCGAGCAAAGAAGAGGTAAAAAAAAAAACCTATTTGTTTCCCATTGTATCACTGTTTAAGAGGGGGTTTTGGAAGAGTGACCGCGTCTCCTTGGGGTGTGTTCAGCCCCTTTCTTCACAATGTGAGTGGCAGAGACGCAGAGTGGCTGGCGAGCAAAGCAAGCAGGGGGGAACCCCCTAGTATAAAATAAAAGAAAATACAGTTCCACCAGAAGTAAACTTTTATGAGCAAATCTTGAATTGTGTTTTATACTAATTGACCAGAACATCAGCTGTGACCTTGTTGACCAATGCATATCTCCCATACCTCCAAGCAAAAGCCAAAAATGCATGAAACATACTGTAACATTACAAATGGTAACATTATGATAATAGCACGGCTCGTCTGATAATGTTGTCTATATTAAATGTCATGAGTGCCAGAATGCAGAAAGATGGAAAAAGCCCTCAGACAGAATTTTTGTTTTCTCACATAGTCAGCACAAAACAAAAGTTCACTGAGAAAGTGGAAGCCCTCCCCAGCCTCTAAGATGCTTTGACAGACCCTCCAGATCGCACTGCCTTTATTTTCTTAAATAAAGCAATTCCTACTTTTGTATGTACCTTCAACTGATTCAATCCAACAATCTGTTCACATCAACTTAAGTTCTCTGTGATTTTTCTGGCAATGCATTTTCAAAGCTTAAATATGTTTTTTTATTCCTTGTTTGCTTGTTTTTTTAATGTGTACTTGTTCTGACAGTTTAACCGACATTATACTGTTCTTGGGAACTGCTCAGTTTACCTTATGTGTTTTCTTAAGACAAAAATCCACCTGGATAAATGACATACCTGCTCCTTTAAGCTTTGTACAATCACTAGGTGTCCACCCATTCTCACGCACTTGTCACGGCTGGACGTCCAGGTCAGTTTATTAGTAGAGAAGAAGTAACACTTGGAATTGAAGAGGACCCAGCCCACTTTACATACAGGGCAAGCCTTCTCTGTGGAAAACAAAATAAAAAAGCAAATAAAAAGTGAGGGATTTAGATGACCAAGGAGCCTACAGTCTACTAACCTTGTAGCAAAGCACTTACCGTGAGATGCGTTTATGACATAACAGTAGTATTCCTTCACTTTACTAAATTCTTTTGACAGTTCATTATGTTTTTCTTTCAAAGTACTGAACTGAGACTGTAGGGTAGCATGACTTTCCAACAGTGCATTGTAGTTTCTTGTGTAATGACACTCTAAGGCAGCACAGCTTTCCAGAAGAGTACTGTAGTTTTTTGCACATTGAGCCTGAAAGGCAGCATGACTTTCCTTTTGAGCACTGTAGTTTCTTATGCACTGAATCTTTAAGGCAGCATGACGTTTCAACAAAGTACTGTAGTTTCTTGTGTATTGACACTCTAAGGCAGCACGACTTTCCAAAAGAGTACTGTAGTTCCTTGCACATTGAGCCTCTAAAGCAGCACGGCCTTCCATTACAGTACTGTAGTTCCTTGCACATTGAGCCTCTAAGGCAGCACAACTTTCTAACAAAATACTGTAGTTTCTTGCACATTCAGACACTAAAGCTGCGCGACTTTCCATTAGAGCACTGAAGTTTCTTGTGTATTGAGACTCTAAGGCTGCACGACTTTCCATCATTGCACTGTAGTTTCGAGAGTATTGAGACTCTAAGGCCACATGACTTTCCATCATTGCACTGTAGTTTCGAGTGTAATGAGACTCTAAGGCCGCACGACTTTCCATCACAGTACTGTAGTTTCGAGTGTATTGAGACTCTAAGGCCATACGACTTTCCATTAGAGCACTGTAGTTTCTGGTGTATTGAGACTGTAGGGTAGTATGATCCTTCAACAGAAGATTGTAGCTACTGGTCAGGTTGTCATATGCATGTTTTAAGTCTTCTAAGTCTTGCTCCTTACCGTTTAGTTTCATGAAATCTGAGGAAAACAAGCCATTTAATACAATCAGTAATGCAAAATAATAAATCTGTTCAGCTTGAGTTAAGAATGCTGTCAGTTGTGCAGTGAAAAAGAATCACTTGCCATGTTTTCTGCTCATCTTACTCCATCAGAGTTTAATGCAATGATTGTGTTACTAGTACAGTGTGTAACAGCAGTTCTGTTTTTCAGCTTATTTTTATCAACATAAAAGAGGTATGAACAAGCTGACATACACCTTTTTGTTTTTTATGGTAAGGCTCAACATGCGTGGCTTTCACCTGACTTCAAACAGTCCATATGACCCCTTAGTATTTCGTAACCCAGATGGCCACAGTGGCAAGTGAGAAACAACAACCAGTTTTGAAAAGTCAAACTGCAAATAGTAAAATGTGTCACCCATGTGCATCCTAGAATCACCTTCCAGGCTCATCTGAGGTAAGCCTATCTTTTTCAGTATTTTTTTTTTCTTTTCAAGTAAACCGGTGGCCCAATTGCCATCCCAACATTTAGTTTGAGTCATGTCCTTCCCTAGACTGATGATAGGTGGCATAGTCCGTAGGATGCTGTGCCTTATGATTGCAGAAACTGGCCAACATGGCGGAACTGGTACACAGGTAAACCAGTTACAAATTCACAATAGGTGGCAGAAGCCAAAGCATGATGTGTGGCAGCGAAAGCTCAAAACCCCAGATGAGAACAGGGACCAGCCCAATTGCTTGTCCTGATGTGCCCGTGTTACAACGTTGAGTCATAGCTGCTGATTTTCAAGTGCACTTCCTCCCGACACCACTGGCCCAAACAGGAATGGGCACATTTACTCCTTTCCTAACAGCGGAAGTGCAACAGGTGTATTATTTTTTGGAGGAAAACTATGGGTGCATGGTCAACAAATGCTAAAGTTTTAGCCTTTGAATTCACAGTGATAGGCTCTGGAGAGTGGTCTTTACACAGGATTGGAGCTCTGTAAGGTGGTGCATTATCTCCTGAATGAGACGGCACCTCTTGGGTGTGCCTTTCTTGTATAGTCCCAGACTCGATGGGGCATAGTTAGTTGCCCTCAGTGGGCATCTTCCCCAAGCTGTGGGTAATAAGAGAGATACAAAAGTTAGAAATCACTACCATGGTGTCAAAAAGTGGTAGCACTTACCTCAGATGAGCCTGGAAGGTGACCCTCGGGCACATATGCCTGACAAGCACAATGCTGTGAGTAATAGATAGGTCATTAAAAAGTCCACAAAAAGGTAGTGCAATTGGGGAGGTTAGAAACAGTCAATAAATATTTTAAAATCCCTTTTTTAAATTATCTGAGGCATCATGTTAGTCTCCTCGACAAGATAAGCACACCTCTTTTAGCCACCATCAACCGACTCCCATCCTACCTGCCCTGTTTCAACTGAGGCACACCTAGCTGTTCCTCTGACATCCCATATGCTGTATTGTGCTATCTGGATCCCTGCTTTTAAAATAACATTCAATGGGGAGTAGAGAAAATACAGTATAATGTGTTTTACTGAGAAAAAAAATGTACTTTAAAGTTACAGAGCTAGCTCTATATTTTGAGAAGTCTAGGGTCCTACTGCTCACTTCAAATATTATGGGTGAGGACAATAACAGGAGAATGGCTCCAGATAGAGCGAGGTCATCAATGGAGTCCCTCATGGGTCTGTTCTTGGACCAATACTTTTTCTGATTTATATTAATGCGAGGCAAGAAATGTTGATCACACAACTAGAACAGAAACTTTTTTCATGTTCTACTAATAATTGGCCAAATGCTGACATGAAGTGTATAATGTATGACCACCTTTAAGAAGAATCTGGATGTGATATTGGGACATCTTAGTTATTAGCTAAACAAACGGGCTTGATGGACTGAATGATCT
>JANRMT010062807.1:30267976-30284718 GCA_026402145.1 Polypterus bichir lapradei
GCATATGCCATTGAGTGTTCTTTTTAAGATTACTTACATTTGGATTAAAAGGAGTAACCTGGCTGGCACTTCCATACTTCCTCAGTGTTTGAATGCCCTTCCAGTTGTCCATGTAGGCTATACTAGCGAAATGCAGCTGCAATTATTTATGTATTTATGCTCTACATCTATATCTGCCTTTACATGAACAGATACTTTTATTCACGACTCCAGTGTTTTAGTTGGGGCTCCACTGAATGGCACATTTTTAAAACAGCTGTGTGCCAGCACATTCTAATTTGCACCTCTAGCTTTAGGGTCCTGAATGACATCACAGAGTCCCTTCTTAAAGCAGCTAGAGAGGGGTCTGCCACTGAAGGTCTGCAGCCAGCCTTTCTCCTTAAAAGTCCAAGGTTGCTATCAGGCACTATTGTGGAGGTTCAAGCCTTCCTTTAATTTACAAAGTAATATACACAATTCTACCTTTTGGATGTCGATTTAGTTCTGCCACAGGACGGAAAATCAGTACGCCGTAAAGGCAAAAGGAAAAAAGATCAAGATGTGAAATAATAAAAATAAAACAGTTACTAAGTAACACAGGCTTATAAGTTTTGATAAACATAAAAGTGTGATGGCTGCTTAGATGTCATTGTGGCAATGATATCACTGACTGCGACTTTCTGTATATGCTGCTCTACCAACAAAACCACATCGAATAAACATCAAGGCATCATGACAAAATGAAGTCATCACATTAAAATGCCATAAAAGGCCCAAGGCCATAAAACATCAGAAAAACCCAGACATCACAGTTTTCCTCTACACCCTCCTGTCTATGAATATTATGAAGCAATCACTTGATGGGTGGGCAAGAGAAAAGAAACGAAAAAGCTCAAAACAGACCTTTCCTCAAGCATGGTGGATTAGTAACCTGTGAGACAGCCACCCCCTGATCTTCACTACTTTTTTAAGTAATTTTTTGGTTCTTTGCTGCTTTTTTGTTTATTCTACTAATTGTTTGTATTTTATGCTGTCTACTTTTTCATTTAATTGTTTTTTTGTAGTTATTTTGTTTTTTCACTCATTTTGATGTGTTACTGTTCTCTAAACTGCCTATATATGACCCTTAGCCTGGGTTTTGAAAAGTCTTATTTGTATTGGGACTTATAACAAAAATTGTCTCCTGTAAATCTGGATTAAAGTTAGCCTGTTCAGATTTACAGTACACTCCCCTTGAGCTTTAGGTAACTTGTGGTATCTCATGGAGTGATACGTTGACAGCTCAGCTTTTCTGTCTGTTGGTTGAACACTGGGAGGCTGTGCTGCAGACATCATCTTTACTTGCAAATGTATTTTAGTCCTGTTATTGTGATACAGGTGTCAGACAAATATGCAATACTAACAACAGTAATAATGGTCTATTCTGGATGACATGCATTGATCATATCTACTTGTACAGGGTGGCCCACGAAAATGTGTCCCGCCTCCACCGAGATGACTGCATTACGTGGTGAAGAGAAAAATGATTAAAATTTGTACTAACATTTACAGAAGGTGCTGAAAGTGATCTCCTTGTGTGTCAGTACATCTCTGTACCTATTTCAACATGTTGATGTACACTCTTTGCAACATCATGGGATTGAGTTTCTGTATTGCATTTACATTACAAATGGAGCCCGTTGTGCACCACTTCCTCACTAACTTATGGATACTTATTTTAACAGGCTGTCTATGGTGAGGAAACTGATTGGTGAAAATGTCCCTTGTTTCTTTAATAGAACCTGTCCACACGTATACTTCCACTATTGCAATTCTTTCTTGCAATGAATACTGCATGTCGTTAACTTCAGTACACTGCCACCATAGAAGTGGCTTCCAGGGGTCAGACAGCAAGGAAACAAGGCAGGCGACATGACCACAGCCCCCTATCTGGCAGCAGATGAGACAGGAGTCGTCTCAGTGGAGGCGGGCCACTTTTTCGTGGGCCACCCTGTATAAGAGTTCAAAGGATTTGTAAGTGTTTCCTACCCTTTACCGTCATAATATCTTCATGGAACTGTCCCTGTATTGGAAGATCGTTAGTTGATCAAAATTATATCCTAATTCCTAAAGAAGGCAAATGGCAGCAGCAGAATGCAACTGCATATGTTGCTCAAACTTCATGGAACATGTAGCTCTTATGGGGTAATCCAGGAACAGAGTTGTCAGGTTACAGGAAAAGGACCCTGATACATTTCTGGACTTCTGACTAACCCAGATGTGTTTTCTGATTACAAAACCATAGCACCAGAAATTGCATCTTCCATCTTCAATAAGGGAGTCTTGGTTAGGGAAGGTAGGAATGGGATCCTCTTTGGTGATTTGTTGCTGGAGGCCAATTTATTGGCAGACAGTTATATTGATCTGCACCCAGGTAAATACCAGGGGACTGACATCAAAGAAACTCTAAGATAGGGAGAAGTGAGGAGTGGGCTTTTTAGATTAAGATAAATCAGCCACTGCCAAAAGATTTTTTATTATATTTGTTTAAACCCAATTAAACATGAACTCCTTAAGCCTTGTTATGGTATTTAATGTTGCTCCCCTTATAAACATTGATTTAAAAGTATTTGTCTTATTTTGTTAATAAAGCTCATTTTTATGGAAACTGATAAGTGCTGGAGGTAATTCAGGATACAGATTATAGGTCGGGAGCTGCCCTGTAAGATCCCAATTGCTACTGTCACACATGCATGTCAGAGAATCACCTTCCAAGTATGTGATACCACCCTGTGCCAAGAGGGGGTGCTGTGGCTAACTGTCTTGTCCTTTTCTTCCACCAAAGTATAGAGAAAACACCTAGTGAGGGCAACTGATTCCACCCTTCCGCTTCCTGGGCTATAAGAACTAGACAGCTCAGAAAGAAGAGTTACTTCTATCTAGATTGACCAGAGCTAAGGAGCTTTGCCACTTTCAGACACCAGACAAATATGTCTGATTAACACCAGCCACTTTATTAACATAGCAGTAGTTTTGTTTCCTTTTATGCCTTTGTTTCTGTTTAAACTTAGAAGTATCCAGGAGTGGCCAGACTGGTGCCCCAAAAATTAATTTTTGTTTGAGCCTGTTATTCCTTCAGATGACCACAAAACATAGACTGAATTACAGCCACATGATTAGCTGTTTTGTTGTAATGAGCAAGTCCACCTAATAAAGGGGCCAGTGACTGCATGTATAAGAAATATACAAAGCATTCAAATTTCCTTCACTTTTCAATATCATATCAGTATAGATGATACTTACGGTAAACAGAGAACAATATGAGGGTGGCCACAAGTAGAACACAGAACAACACCAGTATCTTCAGCAGGTTGGCTTTGTTTTCTGCTTTAAAACGAGCCACTGGAGCTGCAAAAAAAGCAAGGAAGAGTAAGAGTGGAGAATATACAGCAAATGAACTACCTAATGTAGGATAAAGTGGGCATTGCCCATTCTGTTAGGCTGTAGTGGCACACCAGGCCAGTTAAGGCAGCAGATTTAGCAGACGTCCAGCTGTGGCTAAAATCCAGAATCAGCAAACTGCAAAGACCATTCTGCAAACTTTTTGAGTCAGAAGGCATGAAATGGAGTCAAGCAAGAATAAAGACCTATAGTTCAAGGAATGAGAACTTGGTTAGACAGTGTGACGAATCGCCAGGATGCCCCATCAACACTTGGCCCGGGGAAATTGCCATGGGCTACACACTAATTCCCCTGGAACGCTTGGTGACAACCCCCCTTGGTTGCATCGGGGCCACAGGCATGGGACTTCGGAGTTCAGCCTTGTTGGACTCCATGGCCACCGCCAGGGAGAGCTGCATGGCTTAACGAGCCCATGTGGGCTGGAAAGCAGCCACACCCGAAGTGCAACATGAATTAGGTTAATTATCACCTGAAGCACTTCCGGGTGGGCTATATAAGGAGCCAGCAGCCACCACTCTGAGAGCCAGAGTGGGGAGGAGGAGGAGGAGGAGGAGGAGGAGTGGTGGTGGTGGTGGTGGTGGTGAAGACCAATGTATTTTGTTTTGGTGTATTTACTTTGTGCTTTTGGGACTGTGCTGTGCCTGCAGGACACGGGGAAGACGTGCACCACAGGTGAAGACAATAAATTTGTGGTATTTTTATGTGTGCCTCCCTGTCTCTTTGTGCTGGGTTGGGCGCCTATATAGTGCCTTTTCACAACAGAATAACTTGCCTATGAGCAGGTCCTGATTTTGCAACTGGTAGAGACTTGAAACCACTCATGAGAGGTTAGAATTGCTTTTTAAAACCTAGCTGCACCCACCTGTTGTTTCAGAGAGAGGCACACACACACACACTGATTTCTAAGGAGAAATCTGAGGGAACCCAGGATACACACTCTCCAAAAAATCTCTACAATGTGTCTGTTAAACTAAAAAGCTGGGAACTGACAACCTCTTCTCTTTGTGGATCTGAAACGATACCACATACACTTCAGAAGAGATCATCCACTTGAAGCTAAGCATATTCAGGCCTGGCCAGTATTTGGATGGGAGACCATCTAGAAAAAGCTTGGGTTGCTGCTGGAAGAGGTGTTGGTGAGGCCAGCAGGGAGCTCTTACTCTGTGGTCTGAATGTAGATCCCATTGCCCAATTGCAGTGATAGGGACAATGTGCTGTAAAAATGACCCTCTACATCAAATGAGATGTAATACCAAGATCCTGACTCTCTGTAGTCATAAAAGATCCCTGATAATCCTTCATAAAGAGCAGGGTGTATCCCAATGCCCAGGCTAAATTGTCCTTCTTGGCCTAGTCATTCTGGCCAACCAATCATCCCCTGTCTGTAATTTGTAACTGTCTGTAATCTGTTGAGTGTACTGGCGCAATAATGGCTGCCGTCACATCATCCAAGTGGATGCTACACATTAGTAATGGTTGAAGTGGATCCCCACTCACTATGTATGTTTAAGTAGTGAGAAAAGCACTATATAACTGTAAAAATTAATAATAATAATAATAATGATTCTTCTTTTTCTTCTTCTTATTATTATGAATCACTCAGCCAAGCCAAATTGTGGGCCAGTGGGCTAAAAAGGTTAAGAAGTAGCCATTACTTCAAGAAGGGAACTTTTAGCATCTAGAAAGGGTAATGAAGTTGCAAATGCCACAACAAAGGTCCTAACATCAGAAAGCTAGCTGAGAAAGCAGCTTCAGAGAACACCACAAACGAATGACCATGCAGCAAAAACAAAGAATCCCCTACTTGAACCTGGAGCAACAACAAAATAACAACTTCACAAAACATTGGACATCATTCAACATCACATCATCAAGACTTGGTATTATAAAACTATTTATCTGTGCCAAGATAAATGAAAACTCTAAATAGCAAGTAAACAGCACACCTATCTATGTTATATGTTATATATCAACATATATATGCAGTTATCATATTTTTACAATCCTAAATACATTACTCTATTTCTTAAAATGAGTGTGCCTCAATTACTTTGATGTAAGTCTAAAGGCTGGAGATCTGCATCCTACAACAGAGGAAGGTAAGGTAAATAAAGTTATTATTTGATTAATTGCTGATAAAGACCAATAATTGATTAACTGAGTTAAATCTCTCCTCCTTCTGGGACATTAGTATAACTATCCCTAGGTGGGCAAGTATTTCCTTTCCTACACTGCTGTACCACCATTAACTTTTTTATTCATTTTTTTTTTTTACTTTTGGAAGGCTAGGGGGTGCCAGAGAGCCCAAACCCCAAACACGACCACACCAAGACAGTCACTGGTTCAAACAAAGGGCTGTTTTATTACACAAATACCTCACCAAAGTAGCAAGTACAAAAAACACAAGCACCAGTTATCTCAACTTCAGAGGAGATTTATTATTGAAATCATGGCTTTGAGTACTTATTTTGGAGAAAGAACCTGAAAAGGTATTTTGTGTAATAAAATTCACTTTATTTGAACCCTTGACTTTGTATGTGCACTTGTGTCTGGAGTCTGGGGTTCTAGGGCACCCCCTGTTGGTCACACTACACACCTTTTTCATTCTCTCACATTGCTTGCTGTTCTTGTGTTGTGACTATTCAAGTGTAGTTTAACTCCTAAGCTTTGACATTATATATTAGTTTTTCCTGGTTTTCCTACAGAACAGCTAGGTTAGACCCAAACAATAGTTCAAGCTTAGGGGCTCCTCCCTCATAAGTCTAATCCTGTCTATGACAAATGGCATCCCAAAAGTAAACACTCCTGTTGGACATTACATTTCATGTTATGTTTGTACATCTTGTTCATTTATGTTGCAAATATTAAAAAAAAAAAAAAACAGAATCAATGAATAAATATAAACATATTTTTCACACCAATCACATGCCCACACGAGGTGACTGGAATTGCAGTGGTCTAAGAGTCAAGGACACCTAGATGTTGAGTTGAAGTTATCAGAAAACAGGGGTTCAATTATATTTTTAATCATGGAGCCAAGAAAAAATACACTTATATAGATAACCGAAGGAATTAAGTGCTTATAATTAAAAAGATCACCCATCAATTCAAAAAATGTTTTTATTTTACTTTCTTAACTATGTTTAACCTCACAACTAAACACAGGAATTCGGTGTAAATGGAGTGCAAGTCAATTTCTTGGCCCCCACGCACTCTCAAAAGCCTGACGTAGTTGCTTTCTGGGTGAGTGTTTCACATTCTCATCATCTCTTTTACACCTTATAGATACATGTGATTCGGAAATGTTTTCTTGTATGAGTCACTGTGGTTGTGTGAAGGGAGGCTGTTTACAATAAGCCTGGTGTCTACCTTATGTCCAGTGATTGTAGAACAGACTCTCCTCCTGCTTATCTCCACTAAACTATTCAGACAATAAATGGATGAAGAGGAAATCCACATCTGTATAAAAATAGGCACCTGGCAATGAAACTTACTCGCCCATTCATCAGAAGCTCTGACTGTACATGACAGAGGAACTTCAGCTCTGAGATAAAACATTAAGTGCAATGGCTGCTATTATCTGTATGGTTGTAAGACTAACCAATGCATAACTTTATAGCTAGGATGGCAATCCAGTGACTATGACAGAATATGTTATTTTTAATAGATTGAGCTGTTCTGCCCAGAATGGGCAGAAATTTACCCAGTATGGTTGGTAAATTTCACATTTTAACAGACATAGTTCAGAATTCTCCATCTGACAGTATAAACCACAACAGTAATGTCACAGACTGCCAGAGTGAGGAAGGGAAAACACTAATGAATTTACAAGTCAAATCTAAGGGGTCATCCATCTTACCAGCTAACAGACTAGGCCACTACAAGACACTCTCAGTCATGTGGAGCCAATTTAGGGCTGCCAGTTAACCTCACACTCAGAAGTTCAAGATGTATGAGTTGAACTTGGATGAACTGTTCTTTCATTCCACCCTGTGGCCTAGATCTTGCTCCTTCAGATTTTCATTTCAAAGGTGCCACTCAAAAGGAAAAACCTGGGAGTGATGATGATGTTATTGAAGAAATGAAACAGAGACTGCAAGCTTAATTCATTTCAACTTTTATTGTCTTTCATCCACACAGTATGTGGTTGAATGAAACTTCGTTCCTTACAGTCTCAGGTACACAGATATATCAAAATACATTTAACATACACCATAACATTCCCAAAACCAGTGCAACAATACAATGTAACAAGACAAAAAAACGCAGGACTATAAAGCTCAAACATGCTCAATGTCAATAATAGAGTGCAGAATGTAAAGTGACAGTACATGATTGGGGGAATGTTATAGGGATATGGTACTGAGTGACATGTAGGAGTTCAAAAGTCTGACAGCCTGGGGAAAAAATTGTTATGGAACCTGGCTGTACTGGTCCTGATGCTGCAGAATCTTCTACCCAATGTCAGGAGGTCAAAAAGTATGTGTGAAGGGTGAGAGATATCTTTCACAATAGTGGAGGCTCTACGCAGACAGCATGTCTGAAAGATGTCCTGAGAAGGAGATCCCTATGATCCCCTCAGCTGTCCTCACTATACACTGCAGAGTCTTGTGCTCATGGGCTTTGCTGTTCCCAAACCACACAGTGATACAGTTTGTCAGGATGTTCTCAACAGTTCCTGTGTAAAAGTTGGTAAGAATGTGTTATGGGAAGCCAATTTGTTTCAGTCTCCACAGAAAATGAAGGCATTGTTGTGGCATCTTCACAACAGAGTTGGTGTTGTTGTCAAGGAGAGGTCATCAGAGATATGCACATCAAGAAACTTGTTCCTACTGACACTCTCCACGGCAGAGCCACTGATGAACAGTGGGGAATACTGTGTCAATATTCTCCTGAAATCAACCAGCATCTCTTTTGTCTTATCGACATTTGGAGATAGATTATTTTTACTGCACCATCTCACCAGTAGTTCACCTCCTCTCATAGGACGTATCATCATCATTGCTGATGAGGCCTACTATGGTTGTATCACCCACAAACCTGATGATGACATTGGACTTAGACTTGGCAGTACAGTCATGTGTAAGCAGCATGAACAATAGCGGGATCAGTTTGCAGCCTTGGAGGGCATCTTTGCTCAGCCTGGTGGTGACTGATCTTCTGCTGCCAATGAATACTGACTGTGGTCTCTCTATGAAAAATAATCCAACTACATAGTGGAGTGTTAAGGCCCAGCAGAGAGAGAGTTTCCTCACCAACAGCTGAGGAATATTCGTGTTGAACTCTGAGCTGAAATCTACAAACAGCATTCTGACATTCGTGTCCCTGGTGTTCAGGAATGACAATACAGTGTGCAAGGTATAGGAGATGGCATCATCAATGGAGTGGTTTAGATGGTAAGCAAAGTGGAGTGGGTCCAGTGAGGTGGGGGAAGACAGAGCTGATGTGTCTTTTGACTAACCACTAGAAGCACTTCATCATCATAAGAGTCAGTGCTACAGGGAGATAGTTATTAAGACATGTCACTGTTGACTTCTCCGGCACTGGAAAAAAAATGGTCTTTTTGAATCTTGTGGGGACCACACTCTGGCTCAAAGAGATGTTTTAGATTTCTGTAAGAATATCAGCCAGTTGGTCAGTACAGTTTCTAAGCACACGCCCTGGAATGTTGTCTGGTCCTGCAACTTTCTGTGGATTGACTCTGGAAAACGTCCTTCTTACATTGGCAGGGTCCAGATAGAGTACCTGTGGGTGGACTTACTGTATATGCCTGTGTATTATTCTCAGCCTTGAAACGTGCACAGAAGTTATTAAGCATGTCAGGGAGGCGACTATCAGTGCTGTTGGCCTGTGGTGAGATTTTATAATCCGTTAAGGCCCGGATGCTATGCCACGCATGCCTAGGACCTTTAAAGTCACAAAAATTGTTGTTAATCTTCTGTGCATACTGACGTTTAGTTTCCCGATGGACTTAGAAAGATTAGCCCATGCTGATGTGAGAGCCTCCTGATCTGAAGGCAGTACCTCTTGCTCTCAGCCGTCAGCCATGGCATTTGGTTGGTGCGTATAATGATGGTTTTTTACAATAGTGACATTCTCAATACACTTTCTGATGTACCCAGTCACAGAGTCAGGATACAATTAATGCTGACTGAGATTATGGAAAAAATAGGGCATGTAGCAAATATAGCAATTACAGAATGATCACTATCAAAAATAAATGCTGGGGAACTGACTTGGGCAACACTTGTTGTAGTTCCATATTCATTCTGAAAAGGGTTAAGTTTACTAAACCTCCAGTAGGACAAAATGGACATTTTCTGTTTTACGAGGATTTTTGTGGCTCCCCATGACCATTTCAGAAGATCTTTTCTTTGAGTTGCTGAGCTAAATGGTTATCATTCTACCATTAGCTATCATCTATATTTCTTATAACCAACTTTTTCCAGAACAAAAAAGCTCATTCATCTTATGCTTGTAACCTCAAATTGACTTCTTGCCTACTTTGAAGGATATACTCAAGTACCTATAAGCAGGCATTGACCTGCATCCATCCATTATCCAACCCACTATATCCTAACTACTGGGTCACGGGGGTCTGCTGGAGCCAATCTCAGCCAACACAGGGCGCAAGGCAGGAAACAAACCCCGGGTAGGGCGCCAGCCCACTGCAGGGCGCACACACTAGGGACAATTTAGTCAGTGCACCTAACCTGCATGTCTTTGGACTGTGGGAGGAAACGGGAGTACCCTGAGGAAACCCACACAGACACGGGGAGAACATGCAAACTCCACGCAGAGAGGACCCAGGAAGCAAACCCGGGTCCCCTATCTGCAAGGCAGCAGTGCTACCCGCTGTGCCACCGTGATTGACCTGCACATGGAAGTGAATTATGAGGCTACACCTTTCCTTCAAAACAAGGTGTATGTTTCTCTCAGTCTTTCTGAATTTGAAGCCCCTGGAACTGGACACGTTCTAAATTCCCTCTGAACATGAAGGAGAATCACTAAGCTCTAACTTCATGCTTACTTGTTCACTTCTTGTGCATGTGACGGAGCCCAATCTGGTTGGGATTCTTTCTTAAATGAATCTCTTGTGAAGGCATTTGTCACATAAGAGTCTCACTTTTCCTTATGAAATTGTAAATGACACAGCAAAGAGGCTACCATCCAAAGTAAACTGAGGCAGCTCACACCAAACTATTAACACAGGAGAAAAACACATGGCATAAATAAATGAATATAAACAAGGTGGAATTACTAACTTGAACCTGGAGTTACACTAACAGTAGTCAACATAATATGTTATATCTCCATAAATGGCCAATATCATTAAAACTGGTTTTTCTCTGCCATGTTAAATTAGCACTCTGAAAAGCTAATAAATAGCCAACCAAAACCTGTCTTTCTTAGTTCTTTAGTGTGTAACAAGAACAGGAATAGCTGTAACAGGTTCGCTTTTAGAAGCTTTTGCCTAAATTGGAAAGAAGAGAGCTATGAGTCACACCTTAAGCTCTTCCTTATCCACAACTGTGCTTTAGAACAAGAAAGAGTGAGTAGGCTGTTCCCTTGCAAGAACCTTAAAAAATAGAAATCCTCAATTCACGGAAACAGGTGACAAATAAACTGGGAATCTTACTGAAATGGCTCATTGTTAAAAGTTAAAGCAGATTATTCATTCATTAACATCAGTCCATCCATTGCTCTTCATGAATTTTCAAAACGCCATAATACATAAAAGTGCTACTATGCCTGCCCTTGACAATATAATAATTTTATTTGACATATATAAAGTAGGTTTTCAATGCCTACCTGTGTGGCCTTCTGCTCTTCTGGCACGCAATGATTCTACCGTGGCATAGAGGTCTTCAGTGTGTCTCACCGGTATGGTGTAAATTTCATCCATTTTTACGGATACTGTAGAGTGACTGAAGAAGAGACAAAGCTCCAGTTATGTCTAATCCAGTAGTCAGTTTTTTTTTTCTTATATCTTCTTAGTTCAAGCAAATCAGCAAGGAGAGATCACCAAAAAAATTAGAAGCTTTGATTTGGTGTAATGTGTAGGGGACTCATCAAGCATAGGCTTTAATGTCTAAAAAAAAGACCTGATGAAATCAGAGTGGTACTTTGTTTAAGGCACTTGGGTATTTTAGTCTACTGCACAGGCGTTTTAATGACTATTAAAGTCACATCATCAGCTATTTATAATTGCAGCCCAAGTGAGGCGTGAGCAAAGGGAGGAAGAAGAGGATTTGAATGACTGAGGTGGAAAGTCTGCCAACTCTTACTGCTACTGGTCACATTGACTTGTGAATTTGGCTGAAATGTAGATGTTAAGATGAAAGAGAAGCTTAATAAGCCCTGCACCTTAACTGTAAAAAATTAGCTTTTTTTCCATAATATTGTGTTGTTAAATTTTTCTGTGTGCCTCCACTGGCTCCTCTAGTTTTCTTAAGTAATGGAGGACACCTTACTTGGATGAATGAGCTTCCTAACTAGTAGCCTTCTCAAGTCTTACTTTATATGTCCAAATTCCTGTTAAGTCAGGGAATGTAGATTTTTACAGTATTGTTTAAAGTAGAGATTATTAAGGCATTCTTAAAAAAGGTCACATCCACATCCATTCTGAGTGACTTCGTGAAAAGCTTCTAAATGTTGCTGCCTCATGAAACCAGCATTCTGGGTTTGAAGTCAGCACCTGACATTGACTATACAGTTTCCTAATGTTGATGTGATTTTTACTGCAGCTAATGCAGTTTATCCCCAACATCCCTTAGACATGTCAATTAGGTTGATTACTAAATCTGAATTCAATTTAATTGAATTTAATTAACCAATCTATAATTTGCACACTATTAGGGCATCCATCAACGACTTGTAGACATTTTCTGGAATATCTACCACCAGTCAAGCTGTTGTGTTCACACAGTTATTCTGACTGATACAGGTGTGCACCTATGGAGTGTGCTATTATTGTTCCTCTTCCTCCTGGCCATGGACTTAACCATGTGACGCTTTCTCGCTCATTGCGACTTTGGCCTGTGGTGATAAGATGGGCCATGTCTTGCGGATTTGGACTTTGCAGATGATATTGCCTGGCTCAGAGCCACTCAGCGAGCGCTCAGTGGGAACACAATGGCATTGGAGCATGAGGGGGCAAAAGGTGGGTTGTGAATCAGCGCGCTGAAAACTAAGATACTATATACAGGGTACTCCAATGTCATCACCCTTATCTACATCGAACAGAAGCACCTTGAGGAACTGAATCACTTTACCAAGCTCTGTAGCATTGTGGCGGCAACCCTAAGTCAGATTGAGAATGTGATGGCTGTTATGCACCACTTGGGACCTATGTGGAAATTCAATAGTATCACCCTACCAACTGAAATTCACCTTCTGAATTCATTTATAGTTCCTACTGCTATCTATGCCAGTGAAACGTGGAAGACTCCATGTCAGAAATGAAGAAGTATATCATCGAAACACCACTCACCCTGTTGCTATTACTGCCACTGAATGCTGGTTTCGGTTTATGGGCCACATTCACCTATTGTCCACAGAAAACCTACCAAAATGGCCATGCTGTTGACACAAATGCATAGAAAATGGAAGCAAGGGTGACTGAGGCAAACTTGGTGGCAAAGCTTTCTCAAAGATCTGTGCAGTCATTTGGCATAGGATGAAATGAGGCTGATGCTGCTGACCGAGCCCGATGGGAATCATTTGGCATCCAATGTGCTGCACGGCGTGGCAGGAACTAAATGTAATTAAAAGTAAGTAATTAACCATTTATAAATTGCTATATGTGTTTGGGGAACTTGCAATTGAATGGCTCCTAGTCCAGGACCGCTTTCAACCTTTGACTGAGTCCTGCTAGGATAAACTGTGGTCCCCCACAATTTTAGACACATCAAGCATGTCTAAGAAACATATGCTACATATCAAGTTGCCAGGGATAACCAGGAAAGGAACACACAAATAACATGATGATTACAAGGATATCTTTACACAAATATAAGAGGGAAGGGGTGTGTTGTGTTATACATGATCGAAAAAGCAAAGGCAGTAGCTGAGAAACATGGGTAAAAATGTCATCTAAACTGAAGGTCAGTAACCCATGCTTTTCAACCTGTCCCCTAACTGGCCACCTCCAGGCATAAACACTGCTCCAGATTCCTGGTTATACTTAACATAAATGTCGAGACGATTTCATATCTGGTTTGTAAAACATTAAATAAAAACAATATATTATCTAATATCTTTATTTTTCTCACAGCTCTTTTCCATATTCCCTGTGATTGTCCACTGTTTGTCCTAAAAGACAACACAAGTGGAATTCTGGTACTTGCCTTGTGGTACCAGATAACTTTCCATTATATCAGGTGTTCTTGCTAACAAGACAACTGGGCCTCAAAGTGACAACAACAGTTAAGGGAGGAAATTCTTTATAAATAGCTTAAAAAAATATTAACAGTGTGTCTTTTCTCTCAATGTCTCAGAATAGCGCATGATGCAGATCAACCACAGAAACAGCTCAGTAGGCAGGCTGATTTGGCACATGAAGACAAAAAATACAAGACCTTTGCCCTCAATGAAAAAGCATCTAGACTAAATTTCCTGTGGGCACTTTTTGGTGATTTACCTATTAATAGGTCTTTGCTGAAATATCCTGGCCTCAGCTGGATCCATCATTGTTGTTGTGTGCTGCTGTGATAATCAGCAGTCTCCTTTGTTGAAAAGGTGTGGTGCATGGGACCTGACTGGAAATATTGAAATCACTGGACATTGTGGAGTGTTTTTGGCTAACATACCTGTTTATTACTGATTGACAGGTAGTGACAGTGATAAAATGAATGTGTTTCATTTACAAAAGAAATCACACATCTCAGTCTTAATTGGAAAGCCTATGCCTGGTTTAGCAGAACAGACTCCAATAATTGAACCCCAGATGCTAGAGAAGCAGTGCTGATTTTGTCACACAGTATATTGACACAATGATTTTGGAGTTTCCAATTAACTAAACACATTAAGTTGTCAGTATGCGTGAGAATCAAATGTGAAGGACTGACGTCACATGAAGGATCACTTCTTTCTTTAAAGGTTTTTCTGCTGGTGCTTACTCACGCTGTGATTGTGTAGAGCAGTACTTCCCAAACTCAGTCCTGGGGACCCACTGGGGCTGCAGGTTTTTGTTCCAACCAACTTGTGTTTTTATTTGCACTCCTAGCCTAATTAAGTGAGCTGTTATTTCCCAGTTTCTGTGTTTTGGAGTCAATATTTGGAGAAATAACAAAACCAAGTTTGGTAAATTTATATTAATTTGTACTAAGCACTTATAATTTTTTTTTTCTAACAATTTTCAACCTGATTTTCATTCTGCTTTTCCAGGTGTTCTGACTGTTTAATTTATTTACTAATTAATGGGTCTGATGCTAAAGTTATTACAGCCTTTCATCATTCAGTGTTGTTTACCTGGCTGTCAGTTCTGTTTGTTTTAATTATCATTATTAGGATACAATGAAGGGTGCAAACTGCACAAGAAACAACAAAACAATAGGACAACAACAAAAGAGAGGTAAGCATTTAAAGCAAAAGTAGAAATATTTCTAAATGACTTACCTGTATAAATGTAAAAATCATACTGCCATGCTTTTCTAAAGGCAGAATAAGAGAAAGAAAAAAGACCATCTAAATGAATGAGATCAATTATTAACAGCCAGTCAGTCAGTCATTGTCCAACCTACTATATCCTAGCACAGGGTCACAGGGGTTCGCTGGAGCCAATCCCAGCCAGCACAAGGCGCAAGGCAGGAACAAATCCCGGGCAGGGCGCCACCCTACTGCAGGACACACACACACACACACACTGAACACACATCAGTTATTATCACTAATTGTGAATTTGGCTGAAATAAAAACCTGCAGCCACAGCTGGTCCTCAGAACTGAGTTTAGGAACCACTGGTGTAGTGGAAAAGCAGGTTCCAAATGCATTGTAGATGGATAAATAGAATGGGTTATGAAATTGAAAAAAAAAAAAAACAACTTCAAACCTATTTCTACACTCTTTTTAAAGCAAAATTCTAGAAAAAGTGGGTTTTCAACAATTTAATGACTATGTACATAAATGTTCTGTTCTTGTAAGTTTTAATTTAGGTTTTAGAACAAATCGTAGTACAGAAACTGCACTGCTTAAAGTAGTAAATGGCTTGCGGGTTAATGCAGACACAGGCTACATATCTGTTCTTGTCAACTACTAGACCTGAGCTCAGCGTTTGACACCACAGACCACAGTTTTCTTATAAATCACCTTAGACAATGCCGGTAGTATCTTAGACTAGTTTCAGTTCTATTTAACAAGGGAAAAAAATATTTGCTAGTTGTGGTGATTGTAGCTCAGAGACCCATGATATTGTATACAGCATAACACAAAGATCAATTCTGAGCCCACTGTTTTTTTCAATCTATATGCCCCTATTAGGCCAGATTATCTTACATTTATTATATGTAAGTATACATTATTATTGTTTGTACTGTATACCATTTTGTATTTTTATTCTTATCTCATTTTAATTTGTTTTTCTTTGCATGTAACTACTGATTGGACACCTTGTAAAGTACTTTAAGCTACATGCTTTGTATGAAAATATACTATGGAAATAAATACTTTTGTATGCTGGACCTTTAATTTAATACTGTCAGAGGTACCCTGTGTTTTCCACAGTTGGTGGGGACACCAACTAAATCTCAAAACATACCATGAGGTATATAAATTGGGAATCAGTGAAAAACTTGGTGCAGATTGGTATGTTAGTGTGGATCTGCATAATGGACAAGTCCAAATAAGTCCAACTTTATATATATAGATATATATATTGTGGGATATTTAAACCCGAACACAAACAGGCAGACACAGAATGTCCCAAAATACACAAGTTTTATTCTTCTCTGCACCTGCACAATACAACAACAGTGCACCAACCACCAATAATACAGTCTTTTTGGACTTCCTTCTTCTCTTTGCTGCCTACAACTCCTCACTTGCAAGCTCCATCCTCTTCCACCCAACTCTTTTATACATCACCCAGATGTGCTCCAGGTGCTTCCCGATCTCCTTCCGGCTGCATTTCCTAGTGTGGTGGAAGTGCTGCCTTCCAGAGCTCCCTATTTGTCAGGGTGCCCCCTGGCGGTCCCCACGCAGACTAGGGCAGATGCCCATTTGTGGCCCAGGGAAGGTATTGCTCCTCTCCCGGTCCCTCCAGGAGTCCCGGCTGGGCTGGACCCCCAGCCATCTGCCACAATATATATATATATAGATATATA
>JANRMT010062807.1:30292582-30337505 GCA_026402145.1 Polypterus bichir lapradei
GCCTCCCTCTTCTGAACCCATGCTGACTGTTCAGAATAACTCCTGTCCTTGTCAGGTGTTGCTCAATCTTATCCTTAATAATTCCTTTCATTCATTTTCCTGTGATGCATGTTAAGCTTACTGGCCTAGAGTTGCTTGGATCTGCCCTGTCACCCTTTTTATATAATGTAATGATATTCACCATTTTGCAGTCGTTTGGAATCTCTCCAGTGCGCATTGACTTACTTAATATGTGTCAAGGGTTTATATATGTACTCACTAGCCTCCTTAAGAACTTGAGGGTAAATATTATCTGGTCCAGGGGCCTCATGAATAAATGGTGCGTACGCACAAAAATGTTGCGTAAGAACTTTTCCACGTTCAAATCGCGATGTATAAAAACCTACACTTGGCGTAAAGCCACGCACTTTTCCACGGTACCTCATACCTTGTCGTACGCAAGTTCTCCGCTCGGTTTTGCAGACTGGCGGCACCCAGTGTCAAAGCGATGCTACTGTTCCTGTGTGGTTACACCTTATTTTCCTGACGCGGCTTTATAAATACACTGAAACTAACCGCATATTGTTTATTATTGTAACACATCTGATTGTAATTAATCTTGTAACAATATAATGGTCCAGGGAACAGCCATAGTATTCCAAATACCATAACTGCTTTAGCGTTGTTACTCTCACTTCTTCTTCTTCTTCTTCTTCTTCTTCTTCTTTCAGCTCCTCCCGTTAGGAGTTGCCACAGCGGATCATCTTTTTCCATATTACTCTCACTGCACCACTCGGAGTATTTATATCACTGTATCTGAGTGTGAATCACAGCAGCAGCTGATCGGAAAGAGAATTATCGGTATACAGCTTGAAGGACACGCTGTCTCAGCCACTGCACTTCACCTCCTCCTTGACTGTTCTTTTACTACTAAAATACTGAAAGAATCTCTTAGAGTCTTCTTTCGCCTTATCTGCTATATTCCTCTCCAACTGTCTTTTTGCCTCCCTGATATCCTTCTTAGTGGTTGCTCTCATGTTCTCATACACTCTACGATTCACTTTGCAGTCATTAGTCTTACATGCGCTATAAAGCAGTTTTTTTCATTTGTAGCTTCTTTTTTAACTCTTTATTAACACACTGTTTTTTTATTTCCTATTAATTCCAATTTCAGGTATGTACTTGTCCTGCATTACATGTAAAATATTTTTAAACCTGTTCCATTGCTCCTCGACTGTCTTCACACTTAAAAGCTTATCCCAGTCCATCCTAATTAGACTTTGTCGCATCTGCTCAAAATTTGACCTACCAAAATAAAACTTAACAATTTTAGTCTTTACATCTGCACTCTTACAAAATACAGTGGAACCTCGGGTCACGACTATAAGTCATTCCAAAACTCTAGACGCAACCCAATTTGGTTGTGACCCAAACGTAATTTCCCCATAAGATTGTATGTAAATACGATTAATCCGTTCCAGACTGTACGAACTGTATGTAAATATTTTTTTTAAAGATTTTTAAGCACAAAAATCAGTTAATTAGTTAGTTATACCATAGAATTTCACAGTGTAATAGTAAATTAAATGTAAAAACATTGAATAACACTGAGAAAACCTTGAACAACAGAGAAAACTAAAACTGCAAGAGTTCGTTCTAGACCAAGTTCATGCTAGACCCTTATGAACTGCTCGCTGTAAACACTTTTTTAAGCACAGGGAAAAAAATTAAAGTTTGAAAAATCCTTAATATATACAAAAGCTAACTTTAAACAACCAAGAAAACTAACCTTGCATGAGTCGAGTTCTGGCGTGAAGGAAGCGAGGAGGAAGCTGGGTGGAGAGGAGGTTACAGTTTTGAGGGAGAGTCCAGCTACGTGATAGAGGGATGTTCTCTTTCAGGTATTTTCTCTCTTGTGATTTCTTCTATTTCAGGGGTTTCTGGTGTTTTTCGCTGTTTAGCTGATGGACCAGACATCACAAAACAGCGGTCTGATGTGACTTGTCTTTTCCTGCGCATTAAAACGTTTCGGAAATGCGAGACGACATGGTCGTTCATCGTGTTTATGACCTTGTTTTTGCGACTGTATAAGAGATAGATCTATAAGAGATGCCCCTTCGTTCTCAGCTTTTAAATCCCGGCTGAAGACTCACTACTTCAGTTTAGCTTATCCTGACTAGAGCTGCTGATTAACTGTACAGACTGCATCTCTATTGTTAGTCATTAGCACTAAAACATAAGTAACATGATAATTAGAATGTGTTACTAACCCTCATCTATTCTGTTTCTCTTATCAGTACTCAAATGTGGCACTTGGTGCCACGGCCCACCTGCCAAGTTGTTTTGCCTACATGAGGTAAAGTCATCCCTGATGGAGGATCGCAGGAATCGTGGGGCAGAGGGGTCCTTTCATCAGATTGGCTGGCCCAGCGCTGTTTCAGCTGTGGACTGGCCAAATGGGGGAGGCAGCTTGATGTCTCCAGGACTCTAAACAAATCCAAATCATATTATGTGACATCATCTACTGTTAAATTCTGCTCCGTACTTGTAAAACTTTTATTTTTATACTGTATTGAGGATTTGTTCTGTTCTGTGTATTGTATTGTATTGTATTGACCCCCTTGTTTTTGACACCCACTGCACACCCAACCTACCTGGAAAGGGGTCTCTTTTTGAACTGCCTTTCCCAAGGTTTCTTCCATTTTTTGACCCTACAAGATTTTTTTTGGACTTTTTTCTTGTCTTCTTATAGAGTCAAGGCTGAGGGACTTTCAAGAGGCAGGGCCTGTTAAAGCCTATTGTGGCACTTCTTGAGTGATTTTGGGCTATAGAAAAATAAATTGTATTGTATTGGGAGAAAAGACTCTTTTCTGTCTTTACTCCTCTCAAAAGTTTTATTCTGGCTGTAGACCTTCCTCTCTTTCTCATGGGTGGGGGTTGAATTGAATTTAGTTTTGTTAAGTTTGACTTGATTGTATGGAATGTTATATGCTTTTAATAAATTCAATAAAAGATAAAAAATGACCCATTTATTTATTTGTCTCTTTGTTAATTTATGTTTGTTTTCCATGCTTTTATAATAATTTTTTAATAATTGTTACTGTTGTGTTTGATCTACTGGATGCCTGAGTTTCGCTGATGGGATGAATAAAATATCTATCTATCTATCTATATTACATGTTGTCTTAGATACATAGTTTAATTTATTTATTTAATTTAGTTTACTTTAGCCAACTTTTGTAGTTACCCCTTCTGTTCCAAACGATTAGCACCTGTACTATGTGAAATATGATTTTTTCTATTTCATTGTTATGACCTTTTTTCCTATTAGGTTTTACTCTTAGTATATGATGAATAAAGGATTTAAAAAATATTAAATGCCAGAAACATGTTTACAAGTTTGTTTGTCTATGTATTTTAAGTGGCAAAATAAACACTTTTTTATTTTAAGAAGTTAAATAATGTACACATAGTGTTTCATATTCGGGGTGACTTAGTTAAGTGTTTTGAAAGTTGGACTATTGTCTGTTAAGTATTTGCTTCATCAAATAGAAATACCGTATTTACTCATGTACCACGCGCCCCTGTGTAAGACGCGCACCCTAATTTTTATAAAGAAAATCACGAAAGTCGTTTTGCCTCGTGTACGACGTGCGTTGTGATTGTATAGGAAGTGGTTAGAGAGAGAGAGAGAGAGTGCAAGCAAGCGAGAGAGAGAGCGAGTGAGCGAGCCCAAGCAGAAGAAGTAAACATTACAGAATTACATTTCCTTGTGTATGACACGCACTTGATTTTCTAATGCTAATTTTCGGGAAAAAATACGGTAATATCACAGTTTTGTTTTTTTTTTATATTCTGTATAGGGGTGAGTGTGTATGGAGGCAAAGCACAAATGTCCAGTCTGCAGATGATTCACCAACCAATAAAACAGTACCTGGTACAGCCCATACCCTTAGCTTTGACAATTGAAAGTGACAGTTTTATATTCAAGCTGTATTTTAAGTTGTGCTTGGAGAACTATTATGAATAAAACCAAATAAATAAATAGAGAAATAAATAAATAATTAGGCAACAAACGCACATGTCGTGACACGTATATTTATTCACAATTCATGCTCTTTTTCTTTATTGTCATATTTCACAGTACTTAAATTAAATAGTTATTGTCTGAAATATCCCTCTATCAGTGTGATGTTATTCAGACTGTCACACCATTTCAATCGCTAATGATCTGTTTTGCCAACAGTGTCCTTTGGGCATGTAGAAGAAGAAAATACTGAATACAAAATATACAAATTGATGTAACCACTCACAAGCTCAGTCTGAGACAGTGAACTAACCTGTAATTACAAAACAAAAACTGTACAAAGAGGCTCTCCATCATTTTTAAGGATTTGCAAATGAGAGTTTCTTTGGACAGATTATTTTATTCATTGATTAAAACATTCTCCAAATCAACATATCCTGGGCAGTGGACAGCTGGAACCATCCCAGCATGCAACAGTCACAGGCTGGAAAAACCCCTGGACAGAGTGCCAGCCCATCACAGGGTAAAACACAAATTTTTACCATGGTATGTAAGCAAAGTTTTATTCATCAGAGCCCTGGTGGGGTCCCTAGTTGTATTAGCCAATTAACCAAAATTATTTCCATCTCACATTCCACAACAATATGCCCTCCACTCTCTGGACCCTCCTTTCTCCTGCCAGTTAAGCCCTCCTCCACCGTCCTCCCAGTCGTAGGCTCAATAATATAATGGCTGAACGGGGCTTTTAAGCCAGATGCCTGAATTACTTCTGACCAAACTTTGTGAACTACTTGGACATCAAGTAAAACAGCTGGAGCAACAAAAAAGGAAATTCCTCTGATACCCCCAAATGCTCCTGAACGTCCAGGAAATTAGTACATCAAACATAAGAAAGGAATTTGAAGGTAGTGTGATAGTCTTAACACTGCCTCTATCAATTTGTGCAACATCTAGCAACTTTTTAAGAGGAGTACCTCACTGATTTCCAAGATTTTTAAGAGCTTTACAAGTCTCCATTTTTCAGTAGCAGTGTCCTTTGCCGGTATAAAGTAGGGTCACTCTGTTTTTCACTTACATTGTCTATCATAAACATGAATGTTATGCCTCACTTTAGTCTTGTGATTAATACAATTGAATCACATGTAAACGCCAGGGAAACAAATGCTTTGGGCTGAAAAAAATCATATAGGCAGCATTTGCAAGTCTCCCACAAGCAAATTATTGTTGAGGCTAATAAAGAAGTCTCTGTTCACATACAAATTAAAACAATGTTGATGCATATGGTTTCATTGTGTTCCCTTCATTTGTGTTACACATGCCCACAAAAAGGCATTTAGAAAATCGAGGATGTGGCTTGGTAACATCACCTTGAATGTTTTTTAAATGAAGATGAAAGTGAATTTGAAAAAAAAAATATGGTGAGTACAATGTGAAAGTTCAGACAAGAAGTGGCAACAAGTTTGTATATTTTGCCTCTGCTGCAAACTGTACAGCTCACTCATCACCTTGTGCATCTCACTTCTTGTAAATGTCTTTTTTGAGAAAAAAGACAAAACTCCAGCCCATCTCACCACATCCGTCCAGTATATCAAATGGTTAGAGACTACCATGGCTTCCTCTTTCGTTTTATCACTTACAACTTTGAAAAACCATACATGGCATGGATAAAGACAGCATTTATATCACACTGGAGAAGCCCACTGAAGACATCTATGGAATGATTGGATCAAGCAAGGACAGGAGGACTGGACACTGTTGGGGTAGGTATAGACAATCTATACCAAGTTATCAGTGAATGCCTTTGTCATGCCTGATCTAAAGCAGATCTTTACCTTCTCTTTATAAAATACTTGATATTTACAACTGAAGCTTTCTTCATCATTTTTATTGCTTTCCTTGCACAGACATCTAGTAACATCATATGCAGGGGTGTGATGAATTATATGATTACGTTACCTTTCATGGGGAATATTCTGACCTTCAGTAGTTTATAAAGGTATGTAATTATGTTGGGGTTGGATGTTGTAAGATTTGCAGATGACACTAGAACTGGAGAGGTAAGCTTGGGTTATGCTTTTTTCACCAGATTAAAAGCGAACAATTTGCAAAGAGCCTGGACACACAGTATACTTTATGTCTTACACACAATACATTTGGAAATATTTGTCACAATACTGTATATTATAGGAAACATACATGTTTTTTGATATTTCAGATATAATCTTAAAAATATGAATTTGAGCTATGTGTCTGTTTGACTGACTGTCTGTTTGATTATATTAAAAGATATGTCTATATATTTGCATTATATTAAAATTTATTTAATTTTAGTAAAGGAGTACTCTATAACATTTAAAAAAAGAAAAACACCTGAAAAATGTGATATATTATAGAGAAGTGCAAAGTGTTACACTTAGACAAAAGAGACATTAATTAAATAAAAACCAGCTGATGCTCACATACAGGATTAATATCACCTAGGCAATGTCCATAAGCAATTAAAAAGGGATTGAAAAAACAGACCCCTGCAAAAATGAAATATCTTGCAATATACCCAAAATTATGTGGCCATATCTTTCAGTATCATGTACAATGCATGTAGATCAAATACACATTTTTAGGATTATATCTGAAAAACAATGAAGCATATATTTCACTTAATATATTGTAACAAATATGTCAAATATTGAGCATTATATATTTATGTTTTGGAAAATATATTATAATATACAGAAATGGTGATAATTTGCAGAATTTGCAATATGTTTCATTATACTGAAAGATATTGTAAAATATTTAAAACATTTTGTAAAATGCATTCATACTGGTAGAAACATAAATTTTTGTTTAATTTATTTTAGATATACACTGGAAAAATAAGACATTTCTGGGGCTCATTGTGTATTTAATTTTTTTTTTTTGTAACGCACCTACAGATTTACTGAAGATAGGTTCTGTTAGTCCAGTTACTTGTACACGGTTCACTGACACACACACACACTCTAAATCATTCACTTCATCTCCAGCAATTTTGGCTTCATATTTCATAACTGCCTGGAACTTTTCAATATTAGCTAGCCAGACCACTAAACCAGGCAATAAAGTTGAAAATGATGACAAACTGAATCTCATTGCAATAAAAGGACAATGCAAGGTCATTGTCCACCTTAAAAAGTCTTAGTTTATGGAGAAGAATCCCTAAAATGTATATATATATATATATATATATATATATATATATATAACAATATGAATATATTATAAAGTATGTTACAATAAGCTTCAAGAGTAAATATATTACAATATCTTTTAACACTAGAATTACCAGAGCCTACGAAAAAACTCGTAATTTCGTCCCACCTTAAATCGCATCTTCAGTCCCTTCACACCTTTCCACCAGTGTCCTTTGTCCTCTAAATGTGCTGATAAAGAAAGCTAGAAGCAGCCGGCTATTTCATCCCCCTACCAATTTAGAACGTGCACGAACTTCTCCCAGCTCATGCCTTGATTGAGTATCTGGGAGTGAAGTGGAGTTTACAGTGGAAATAATAGATCGTTATTTGGAACACACGCATTTCATGTCTGTTCCGTTTCTACAGTAATCTGTGTAAACACATTGTTAAAACAGAAACGTTTTTTATATTCTAGTAGTAGATAACAAAATGTAGGCATAAACTATACAATGTATGAAAGCCTTAAGTCCAAATATCAAAGAAATATTTTCACAAAAGGTACAAATATAACACAACAATTGTGCTTTTATTCAAAAATATAACTGCAGAAACAAAAAGCCGCCTTAACATGCGAAATTGACACCTGTTTATTGTGACTGCCTCTGTGGTGCAATAGAATCAGTTCACACGTGGGAATCAGAAGGTTGCGAGTTCGATCCTGCACCATTCCGTTTTGAGAAGTAAACTGCCCTTAGTCTTACTATTTTAGAATAAAAGCATACATTTGATTTCAGTCTGTAACAGCCGGTGCAATTTATGATCCTTGTAAAGGTTAGCTTTTTTTTTTTTTTTTAATTCACTTTTCATTCTCTCAGTCGCGTTCAGAATCAATCCATACAACCCCATCTGACACGGCTGTTTTCACATAAAGAAGTGTACCATGATGCATACTAACACCCCCCTATCCCTTGTTAATTAAAGTAACAAGGCAGATAGTGTGGATAAAGTCCAAAAAAGTAAGTAGTGCAATTTTCACAGTGCACATGCACTCTCTCACAGTGATATACCTCTAATAGGAGGCTTTGTGAGCGCGACATATTTGTGCTGTTAGCTATCCATTTTGTAAGCTGGGCATCTCCTACAAAAATAAACTATCTTGCAATATGCCCAGAAATATGTGAACATATCTTTTAGTATAATGTAAACTTTGTTTATGGAATATAATAAAACATATATTTAATTTAAAATCTCATAACAAACACATTTTCAAATTGTTGTGTAAAAGACAAGAAATATACTATGTGTTCTGCCTCATATTTCAGAAAAATCATTAATTATTTGGACTTACCTGGAAAAAATGAAGTCTTCACAATGAACTCCCAGCAATTCAATATGTAGTTGTGTCAGCATAATGGCTGCAGTTTATTCCAAGCTGAAATATTTATGTCAGTTTTCTTTGATTTTCAGGATTTTTTTTTTTTTTTTGCTCCCTACTTGAGTATTCAAATTAGACTGCAAATTAGAACAATTAACACTGTAAAGGGAAGCAATGTAAGCTGTAAAGGCTTTTACTATATTCTGTTGTGGAAAAACACATTTGCTTAAGTAGTTTGGGAAGAAAAAACATTAAACGTACAGTATATATCTTCAATTTTAATTTCTAGAGGTTAACAGATCTACTATCAGTCTAACAGTTTTAAATAAAATATTTCTAGAGTATTTGAGTATTGGTTCTTAAGTAAATTGTATTATATATAAGTGAAAATTTCATGTAGCACATCAAAACACAAAGCAACAAGCTACAGTTAAAATGACAACTTAGCATATCAAAAGCAAGAATGGGAAAGAATTAAAAAGCCCTTTAGATATAATTTATTTAAAATCACCTCTTATGTACAGCTTACAAATTAAGTACTGTAGTAAGGATGGCACATTGCAGGTTACAAACGTTTTACAAACTTGTCCGAGGATATTACTTGGTTTACTTTCCAATATGCTTGCACTATATATACTCCTGGGTCCTCATCCACAATCTTATATGTAACATAGGGATAGCATTCTGCCGCTTACTTGAGTGGACATTGGATGATAATAAAATTTGATGATGTGACTTAACGTGGAGTGCAGAAAACATTGTTAATCAGCTAAATATCATGACAAGAGCTTTTCTTTTTTTCCATTGTTCTAGTTTTTTCCTACCCTGTGCAGAATTTAAATTTCTTGCAAGACAGACAGAGAAGCAATCCAGACCAGTCAAAGGTGCTCATGATGTGTAATGGAGGTCACTTGTCACAATGACTGTGTGACAAATAGAATTCAGGATTGTGAATAAAGTGAAAAAAGGCAGAACTACATAAAATAAGCAAAACACTATAAGACAATGCACTCAGACATCACCACATCATGACTTGTGTGAAAATGAAAGGATCCACGTTAAAATAATTTATTTAATTAAATAAGTGCCAAGGTGAACAAAGCATTACCATGGATAGAAATTGATGAAGCATATGGAGATAAATGGTTTACCCTACTTAAAGTATGCCAGGCAAAGTTAATTGTGGAAAAATCTGGGTACTTGTCAAGTTAAAGACATGCACTTTGAACAAATGAGGAAAAATGTGTAGAGAATGAATGGTGGATTGACCATCATGTTTATTACATACATTACAATGAGCTAAGTTTGGTCAAGTTGACCAAATATAAGGTTTTTTAGCATTTTTGTCCACTTTAATCCCTGTACCTGATTTATTATTCATGGGTAATCTTAGTAATTTGTTGAGTATATGAGTGAGCCTCATGGTGGAGTAGTGAGTTGAGTGGGGAGGCTTTCTGATCTTCACCACCCTGGGGCCCATGGATGTCCCATTCTGTCTGTGTATCAAGTAAGCTGACAGGGCAAGGGGCAAAGCCTCCAGTTCTGCTGATGCAGAGCTTTCAGTGTGATGCCCCTAAAATTTGGAATGCTCTTCCTCTCAGCTTTTGCGAGGAAAAATCTATTATTCATTTCAAAGTCCTGTTAAAAACACATCTCTTCAATGAGTGTTATTAATCTTCTTGTATGTAATTTCTACTGTCTTCTTAATGTGTTTATTGAATTGTAAAGTGTCCTTGAGTGTATGAAAGTCACAACATACAGTACAGGCCAAAAGTTTGGACACACCTCCTCATTCAATGTGTTTTCTTTATTTTCATGCCCATTTACAGCACTCCATCACTCTCCTTCTTGGTCAAATAGCCCTTACACAGCCTGGAGGTGTGTTTGGGGTCATTGTCCTGTTGAAAAATAAATGATCGTCCAACTAACCTGACTTCTGCACAACACAACTGCTGGTCCCAACCCCATTGATAAAGCAAGAAATTCCACTAAATAACCCTGATAAGGCACACCTGTGAAGTGAAAACCATTTCAGGTGACTACCTGTTGAAGCTCATCGAGAGAATGCCAAGAGTGTGCAAAGCAGTAATCAGAGCAAAGGGTGGCTATTTTGAAGAAACTAGAATATAAAACATGTTTTCAGTTATTTCACCTTTTTTTGTTAAGTACATAACTCCACATGTGTTCATTCATAAGTTTTGATGCCTTCAGTCATGAAAATAAAGAAAACACATTGAATGAGGAGGTGTGTCCAAACTTTTGGCCTGTACTGTATAATAAAACATTATTATTATTATGATGCTGTGATGTTGGATTGAGACTGTGTCACTGATGCCCTTTACCAGCACATCAGGTAGGATGTTTAAAGGTGTGGTTTGGATTTTATGCTCTCTGGTATACAACAGTATAGCACAAAGATTCAAAATTATTTTTCTGGCCACAATAAAACACTTCTGTTTCTACCCTACAGAGAATCCCTTGTAATCATACTACTGAGACAATGGTTGCTCTCTAAACTAGCAGGATGTACTTTTAATTCCACATTGTGAATTACTGAAATGCTTGCAAGACATATTTAATTACAAAAGGGGGTACTTCATGTAAATCAGCACTCTTTTGTAGTTGATGCCATTTTTTGGAGTGATGCTCTGGATTGGTAGTGGCATTGCGTCACATACGTATTACTGGAAGCTACAGTATGTACCACATCCTGATGACAGAGACCCTCAGTAAAGTGTAAACAACATCTGTGCAGCCTTGTGGTTACCTCAATATGCTCAAGTGAACAGAGAGAGTGAAAAAAATGTTTTGTTGCACTCATGTAAGTGCAGATATAATGTTTGATTTTTAGGTGCCTTTGGAATGCAAAAAGACAACAATGAGAGGGATACCTGCATGACTGCAGAGTGTCAGGGACCTGAGTGCAATAAGCAAAGAAGAATGGGAGGTGAGATCATAAGGCACCCTGCTGAATGTAGGTGGTGGACAGCAGCACACTTTCTAATTGCACATGTGTATCATTCCTTTATCTGCAGTTGTTAGGTGTTGTGTCAGCATGGAAACTAAAAGCTGCCTGCTTGTGATCCTGCTCTTCTTGTGTGGTGCTCTACTGATCGTCATTATCTTCCTTGCAGTGTATTGTGAGTCTTTTCAGTTACTAAGATAAAAAAAAGTTATAGAATCAGGCAATGGGGACAACTATGTTATTGCACAAACCATGAATAATGGCTGATTTTTTTTAACAAATCCCGAGTCTTTCCACATAATAAATTTATGTATTGAGTTTTGTAGCCCTCAGTGACTTGTAGAGGACTTCTAATCAGGCCTCTTCTAATGTTACATTCGTATCAGAGCAAAAGTTGTTTGATAGCTGATTAATGTTATATTTAGTTTCCAAATTAACTGTGATGCTTTTATAATGTAAACAAATGTTAAAATCATGTTACTGTCATTCAAACTGAAGCGTTCAAAGGAGATTTTTGCAAGGGGAGAATAGATCCAATCAAATTAAGTAATTTTCCAAAAAAGATTAATTAATAGTAGATATATGAGGTGTGGCAGAAAAGTAATGAGACTGATTTTTTATTTACCAAAGTTTTTATTTTTTTCAAACATCAATGTTATCCCCTTCAAAGTAGTTCCCTTGGGCAGCTACACACTGATGGAGACGTTGTTCCCACTGTTGGTAGCAGCGCTGGAAGTCTTCAACCGGTATGGTCTTCAGCATGTCCGTTACACTCTTTTGGATGTTTTCTAAAGTCCCGAAATGACGTCCTTTGAGGACATTTTTCAGTTTAGGAAAAAGGAAAAAGTCACACGGACTGAGGTCAGGTGAATAAGGGGGCTGGGGAACCACAGGAATGCATTTTGAGGTCAAAAATTCTGTTATGGAGAGGGCAGTGTGACATGGGGCGTTGTCATGATGGAGCATCCATTTGTCTGCAATGTCTGGTCTCACGCGAATGACCCTTTTTCTGAGCCTTTCAAGGATGTCTTTATAAAAAACTTGGTTGACAGTTTGTCCTGGAGGAACAAATTCTTTGTGGACGATTCCCCTTTTGTCAAAAAAACAAATCAGCATTGATTTGATCTTCGATTTGCTCATTCGTGCTTTCTTTGGTCGAGGAGAGTTTGCAGTGTGCCACTCCTGACTTTGCCTCTTGGTCTCAGGATCGTATTCAAAAATCCATGATTCATCACCTGTGATCACACGACTAAAGAAATCTTGCTCATTAGCGATTCTGTCAAGAAGATCAAGACACTTGTTTTTTCGATTGTCCTTCTGCTCAATTGTGAGGTTTTTCGGCACCATTTTGGCACAGACCTTTCGCATGTGCAAATGTTCAGTCAGAATTTGATGAACGGTAAATCGGTTCAAATTTAATTGTTCACTCAACATTCTTAATGTTAAACGACGGTCTGATCTCACAAGCGTGTTCACACGATAGAAGTTGAAGGCCTCCCTGAACGGTGTTTATCTTCAACGTGTTTTCTAATTTCCAAAAATGATTTGTGCCAGCGAAAAACTTGAGCTCGGGATAAAGAATGTTCCCCATAGGCCTGTTTTAACTTTTCAAACGTCACACTTGCCGATTCTCCAAGCTTAACACAAAATTTAATGGCACAACGTTGCTTCAAATTCCGCTGTTCCATTTTGCGTGACGCACAACCAAAAACACAACTTCGCTAATAGCAGTCACAAAAATCACGTAGTTAATGGAAGGAGTTGAAACTCGCACTGAGCTATGGGAGGGTACTGATACACGTGCTCTATCAAGGACAACAGCGCAGCGTTGCCAGATCGCTTGCAGTGTTGCCAGTCTCATTACTTTTCTGCCACACCTCGTATGTATATGCTGAATGGTAATGTTAATGGGTGATACATTAATGTAATATCATTATAAAAACATGTATGAACTTTCACAGTTTGGAGAAACTCTATAGAATCAATCCTGCAAAAAATTATAATAATTGATAGCCAAACTTTGGTAAAATGTTTATGTTTGACTAAAAAGACGTGGAATAAGAACTAGAATTTCTGTAAATTAATGTATAAATATATTTGATTCAGTTTAAATGTCTAATTCTAATACCTCAAAAGTGTAATATCATCCATACAACATCCACAGTCTCTAATGTGTGATATATGGAGACATGTAAAACCATCAGGAGAGCCCACAGCTAAAGGAATGTTACCTGTAGGTTTAATCCAGTGTTCAGTAAAGATGCTCTGTAATTAATTTGTAAACTATACATTAGATAAGGAAATGATTCCAGTGTTTAATGTTTGTTTGTATTTCTGCAGCTTTAAGTACTTTCAAAGAAAAAGACTTATGGACACAATATTTACAGCTTGAAACAAACTTTTCAGAACTTCATATGCAGTATAGCATCCTGAAAGAAAACCACACAGAGCTGCGTGTAAAGTATGCAGCCCTAGATACTTACTGTCCTGTGTGGAACAGAACCACTCGAGGTAAGGTAATTTCAATTGAAGTTTTATGTGTGTTTCCTAAAAGTGCACTTTATATACTGAATCACTTTTTCACATCCTTTCTTTGTACAGTAACTCAATGTAGTTTGAATTTGATGTGTGACAGATAGGGGGCGTTATCGCTCCCTTGAACCCTTGTCCAAGACGTCAGACACGAGGTAAAAGTCCAAAAGTTGACTTTATTAATAATCCACAGTGCACAAAGCACCCTCCTCTCCACTATACTCATCAAATAATACACAATAATCAATAATAAACTCTCCACCACTCCCAGACGCGTTGCCACCCTTCCACCCAGCTCAGCTCGCCGTCTGGGAGCTCCCATAATCCTTTTATCCTCCCTGACCCAGAAGTGTTCCAATCCCCAGTCCATGTGATTCCTATCACTTCCGGGTCCGATCAAAAGTCCTTTTCTTCACCCTGGAAGCACGTCATTCCTCTTGTCCATGTGACTCGGACATACTTCCGGGGCGTAAGGCAAATAAACGTGCATCTCCTAGCGGCCCCCATGGTATCCAGCAAGGCTCTTCATAAAGACTCCAGTGTCAATGATGCCCTGCTGGTCTTCGGGGCACCTCCATGCTGCAGGGAGGGCTCCACCTGGCGGCTTGGGGGTACTGGCTTGGATGAACGGCCGGCCATACACCACAGATGTTTATAATGCAAAGCAATTCACTATTCACTATTCACTTTACCTTATTTAATTTATATTTATTCTCTCTGTCTTTAGAAAGGATTTGCTCTTATTGCCCAGTAAACTGGCTGCTGTTTAACTTTAAGTGCTACTTCATCTCCAATGATGAAATGAATTGGTGGGATAGTCAGAACAACTGCAGGTCACTTGATGGGCATTTGGTGATTATAGAGAGTGAAGAGGAGCAGGTATGGCCTTCATCCTGGTGGTTACATCAAGTTATTGTTAATAAGATGTAGAAGAGATATAGAAAGAGTGTGAGTCAGTATCTATTGTTTGTGATGTTTCTGATTCATTTTTAGATGTGTATTAATTTGTTTCTAATCAGAAATTCTTAGTAAATAAGACAAGAAGTAGTGAGCATACCGATAGCTACTACTGGATTGGACTTTCTGATCAAGCAACAGAAGGTCACTTTCTCTGGGTGGATGGCACACCACTGTACATTAATTTAAGGTAAGAAAATACATTTGTGTGCAGAATTCAAAAACAGTTAGAAGGAGAATTACTTTAACAGTAACTTTTTGCTTAAACTAAATTTTAATTGACCCATGGCTTCTAAACAGTCTTCAAAAGTCTCCCTCTGTAGACCAGCATTTTATGAAACATTGACTAGAAGTATTATCTGAATTTTTAGTGACAATAGACCAGGGGTCTCCAACTCTAGTCCTGGAGAGCTACTTGGGCTGCAGGCTTTCATTCTAACCCTTGTCTTAATTAGTGATAGATTTTGCTGCTAATTAACTCTTTGCCTTAGTTTTAATTGATGCACTACTCAGGCCCCTTAAATATTTCTTTTTTCCTTAATTAGCAGGCAGCTATTGTGATATTAAAATTTACATACAAGTTAATAAATATTTTGTATGTCTTTATTTGTAACTTAGACAAAACAATGCAATATTGGTTTTACATTATAGATTGTAACAGCAAAGGTTTGAAGGTTTAAGAATCCCTTCCCCCCTTTTCGAGTCTCTTTGTAATTTTATGACAGGGTTGGGGGGAAGTGCCTCAAACAAGTTTGGTAAATGTTTCTCTGCTGTTTCTAAGTCAACTCCCCACAGGAAAGCCAGACTGCCTAGCTGCCAAACCTTAGTTCAACAAATGGTTTTCAGAGGTGGCAGGTGTGAAAATGTTCTCTGCCCCATTGGTCTGAAGTGTGGCTGTTTGGAACTGGCTTGTATCAGAAGCCTTTAAGTACCATGACACCCTATTGGCTCTTGGGGTTGGACAGAAAACCTATAAATTTGCTTGCTTTACCTCACTCTCTCTCTCTCTCACCAAACTGATGAAAACCATCTCACACCATGAACTGAAAAGGACAACACAATGAAGAGCACAGCTCGGCAGTCATATTGAGACAGGCATGTGGCCTGTTCTGAAGAAAGCTGATCACAAATAATGCCTTAACTAGAGACGTTTTAAGTAACTAACAAGTCTGTATGCCACCTGAAAATACACATCACCATTTATCAGGTTGTATTAAATTGTAACTTAACTCCTGCTTGTCTTTTACTACACCTAATTGTAGGTTATAGATGTAGAAGGGAAGGTGGGGAGAAGTTATATATTATAATACCTTATAAACAGTGGTAAGTCTGTGAGATTTGAGGCATTCTGACAAAGGCTACATATTAATAATACAATAGGGGAACGTAGAATAAAATATTACACTACCAAGACAAAACAGCAGCCAAACAATAATCTATACTAATAAAAGGCAAAGTCCTCACTGACTGATTGACTCACTCATTCACTGACTGACTCATCACTAATTCTCCAACTTTCCGTGTAGGTGGAAGGCTAAAATTTGGCAGGCTCATTCCTTACAGCTTACTTACAAAAGTTAGGCAGGTTTCATTTCGAAATTGTACGCATAACGGTCATAACTGGAACCTACTTTCGACCATATATACGGCCATAGCCTGCAGCTCAGTTGCCGTGTGAGGCAGAGTTGGCGTCCCGCATCATCACGCCTCCCACATAATAGAGTGCCTGCCCATATAAGGTAAATATTCACAAGATCACACAAAAGAACGGCTCACGTTAACTGACTGTGAACGCAGTACGTAGAGAACAAGGAAGAGCTCCAAAGAGCGCTGAACAAAAAACACATTACACAATTGAGAAGTCAGCAAAAGAATATGAAGCTAGTGACACATACAAGCATATTCATAAGTGCAGTTACTGCGGAAACAAAGCACGGTGTAAACCGTAAGTTTAAATTAAGTTTATAGACACTCAGCCGCTGGCGTTTGTCATGCCTACGACGAATACGATATTCACGAGATGCAAGTTTAATGAGAAGACACGAGGTATAAATCACTTTGGATCACTTTGTAACGGAGTTAAAATTGCTGTAGCAAGAAACTTTTAAGTGCCGGGTCTTAGCTAACATTAAATAAAGCTGTGGACATCGCAAGATCACACAAGAGAGTGGCTTGCGTGAACTGACTGTGAACGCAGTACGTAGAGAACAAGGAAGAGCTCCAAAGAGCCCTGAACATGAATATGAACAGAGTCACTCATACAAGCATATTCATAAGTGCAGCTACTGCGGAAACAAAGCACGGTGTAAACCGTAAGTTTAAATTAAGTTGATAGACACGCTGCCGCTGGCGTTTTTAAAATTGCTGGTGAAGGACTGTGCTTATGCAAACGAAAATGAGATGGTCAGGGATAGAATAGTGTTTGGCACAAACTCAGCAAAAGTGCGACAGAAACTTTTAAGTGCCGGGTCTGAGCTAACATTAAATAATTGCTGGTGAAGGACTGTGCTTATGCAAATGAATAGAAACCAAATGTTACGTTATTTTAAAAATGTTTCCTTTTCTTTTTCATAACTTCTTTAACACACTTCTTCTCCGCTGCGAAGCGCGGGTATTTTGCTAGTGAGACATAAAATGATGTAACACGTGACCAACAACCTGCATCCATGACGCAATATCTGAAAATAAAAAAAGGTAAAGGCCTCAGTAATGTTGATCTGCTCAGGTTCACAAAACATTTTGACAGCGCTCTTAAAAAACAAAATCAACAGTTTCGGAAATGTCTGCCATGGCAGAATGAGAGCCATGGAATTAAATAATGGGTTTAATTAGTAATGAGAATTGGGTTCAAATTAAGAAACTAAATGGAGTGGACTTGGTTGGACTTTGAGGTCCTGGCTTAGTTGGCCTTATGTTGACTCATTTCACATCAAATATATGTTTAGGTGGTTGTTTTGTAAGGAGAAAAATCAATTCAGCGGTCAGAGTCTCATGAAGCGTCAATTAAAATAAAGGGAAATTTAGCAGCAAAAACTGCTCACTAATTAAGAAAAGGGTTTGAATGAAAGCCTGTAGTCACAGTAGCTCTCCAGGATTGGAGTTGGAGACCCCTCCTCTAGACCATTCCAATCTGTCTTGGCCATAACTGTTGTGAAAATCCTTTTTTTTTTTTTTTTAAATATTATCTGCATTTTGAAAACACTGTTTATTTTGATCATTAAGACAATTAAATCATCTTTGCCACAGTTTTTTGAGCCTTCTTTGCAGTTCACATCGTTATTTTGCAGTGTTTTCTTATAGTCACTGCTGTATTGTTTATCGGTTCCAGTGACTGACATTATTATGATGCCTTTCTCTGGTTTTGATCCCTTTTTGTTTCAAACCTTAAGTTTGCCTAAATCTTTCTTTATAATAAAAAAGTAAAACTCGTGTCTTCTCTTGATCTTTTTTTCTCAGAAGAGGGTTTTCAGGCACTAAGCATCTTGATGCCAGTCACTATTGTTACCTGACAACTAAAATCAACTGTAACAATACCACTTGATGTGATGTTGATCACAGCTTCTGTTGCAAGGAAACTGCACTTATTCCACAGTCACTTAAATTATCAAGGCATCCTTATACTGTAATGGCTCTTCTCTCTTTTATTTTCATTCTTAATACAATAATTATTTTCAGTTCTTTTATTGACTGTTTCTAATTTCTTTTTAATACTCCATAATTTATTGTTAACACATTTATAATTATTACACATTTCTTCTCACGTTTTATAAAGGAATACTGCACTGAAAAATAATATTTTTTAATGTTACTTAACCATGCAGTTTATAGATGTGGCTGAGAAAAAACTCTAATCACATGTTTTCATGCAGAATGGAGAAAAAAATGATGATATAATAGAAATTGACAGTGACCAATTCTGTACAGTGGAAAACAATGTGAAAAACATCCAAGTGTGATGCTCCAGGTTGGTTGCAGCTACCATAATCCTTGATCCCAGAACTGTTGATAGTTATGAACCGAGGATAAGCCAGGCAATGAGGGCACATAAGAGTGCAACTGCTTTTATTACATAAACAGTCAAAGTTTCAAAAACTTTAAAATGCCAAAACTGCAGGGCAGTGTCTAAATAAATAAATAATCAGGTGTTCCTGTGGAGGTTAAAAAATCCATAAATAAATAAATCCATAAAACAGGGTTAAAATAAATTCACAGGCTGCATCCATACAAACAATCCTGAGCCACAGTGCTTCCCACTAAAACTGTTGCCTCCTCTGCTTACCCTAAAAGAGCCTCCACAGCAAGAGGAGATGTCTACCAAAAGGCACTGTAAACCATTTATCCTGGCTCAGGTCCATGACTCTAATTTTGGATTTGTGCATTTGGCAGGGCATTTCACCAAGCTTTGCTCCTCTCTCCTGCCGCTGTTCTTTGGCCTTTAATGGCTTGGTTGTTCCTGCTCATTGGGGTGGTCAACAGGAGTGACCCCTGCTCAGAGGTGGGTAGAGTAGCCAAAAATTGCACTCAAGTAAGAGTAGCATTACTTCAAAATAATATTACTCAAGCAGAAGTAAAAAGTAGTCATCCAAAAAATGACTCAAGTAATAGTAAAAAAGTATTTGGATAAAAGACTACTCAAGTACTGAGTAACTGTTTGATCATAATAAATGATTTATTTTTTAGAAATGTAATTAGACAGACAAAAATATAAAATAATGTGCAAATTCCGCTATTTCCAAATAATAAAATAAAAAATGAGGAAAAATAAATAACATCTTTACAAGTTAAAGATGCACAAATAACACAAAGTTCCCAATCTCAGATCTTCACAACAAAGCTTTTGAAGCCAACCTACAGTAGGTAACATGTATGTTTGAACAGTGCAAACTACTTACAGTGACGAGATACGCTGTACACTGACAGTCAATTACAGTATGTTCTCTTGCCCTCCAAATAGCACAGCTGATAGAAAATAACATTAGAACAAGGTAGCTTGTGCATATACAAGAAGTCTCACTTTACCTTGACTGTCTGTGTCTGTGCATGTTTGGTTAAAACGTGCTTGTTCTTCACTCGGTTAAGCTTCAGCAGGAGTTGGCTCTCAAGGTTCTTGCAGTGCAGCTGTGACTGTTTAGCAGTGAACAGGAGCCCTGCATGACTAAAAAATCTCTCACAGGCTGCAGACGCAGGAAGTTTGTGTGTGGTCACGTGACTGAGTGTTTGGTGAAACGGAGTCATGTGGTTATTGTTGCTACATCTGATTGGTGAAACAGTCATGCAGTAGATCCACTGGTGGCTTCTCTCTGGCAAAAATATAGCATATCTAATGTGTAAATGGAAAAAAGTAACAAGTCGAGTGTTGCCCAATGTAGTGGAGTAAGAGTAGTGTTTCTTCTTCACAAATGTACTCAAGTAAAAGTAAAAAGTACGGTGCAGTAAAACTACTCTTAGAAGTACAATTTTTTTTAAAAGTTACTCAAGTAAATGTAACGAAGTAAATGTAACTCATTACTACGCACCTCTGCCCCTGTTCCTCAAGTGCTGGCCACACAATTACCTAGGGGCTATTTTCCCCAACAGCCTTCCTCCTCTCCATGTTCATCCTCTTTGAACCTACCCTTCTCTTTTACTTTTGATTTAACCTCCCATTCTCTCTTTTTCTTCTTTCTTACTTTCTTTTTGTACATCTGTTTCTTGACAAGAGTTATTTTTAAATACATTGGGGGCGCAGATGATCCTCTTGACAATCCACCGAAAGCTAATGAAGAAAGTGTCTGCAGATAACAAGCAATCTGCTTGCCTCTCCACTGACATCCTGCAGTAACATCACCTTGTCGTGGAGCGCTCCCTCACAGCCACGCCTATTATTTTTATTTATTTGAACCTGTACATCACCACAGACCCAAATGCATCTTTTCACACCATGGAAAAAGCAGAAAAAATCATATTACTCTTGTAGCATACATGTCAGTTTTCTAGTTGTATGTTCAAAACATATACTTTTTTGGTACAATAATATAAATACATACTTCCAGAACAATCCATGCGTATCATAAACAAGAAACTAAAGCCTCATGGCAATGACTTTTTGAATTGAAAATCCCGCTCTCCTCATTCGTTGATCAAGTGTCCCACCTTTCCCTACTCCACAAACTTTTTCACATTGTTTGCGGTTGTATAGCATCAGTCACTATTGGTACTTTACATTAAGTGTCCATAATTGCACTGTAACTGCTATGTAATTACCTGTATAACGACAGTGTAACTACGAGTTATTACTCCGTACTTACTGTGTAATACAAAGTAACGCTATAGTTAATTACTCAGTTGTCATTGTTATTCCACAGTTTATATAATTACAATGTAACAATTTATCACTAATCCAAAAACAAGTGTACTTACATAGTTACGATGTATCTGTACTTTCAAAATGTAATAAAAACATCAGGGTATGTAACTACAATTATGCAACAGATGTTCCGTGGTCTGGGCAATTGTAATGGAGAATTGCAGTGATAACTGCATAGGTTTTTGATGATATTTCAAGATCTTTTTTAAATGGTGAAAACACCTTTCCAAAATGGTTAACGCTTTTGCCTCACGGATCCATTATCCTGAGATGGAATTCTGTTTGGAGATATGTGTGTAAAATTTGTACGTTCTACCCATGTCTCCACATGTCTTCTTCATGGGATTTACTGCCACATCCCATGGACATGTAGGTTGGGTTACGTGGCCATATATGTGAGAGTATGTAGTAGAAAACAGCCCAGGATGGGGAGCCATCCCATTGCAGGGCCCACTGACATACATACTAGCACTCACGCTCTCACTCACATATATGGCCACGTAACCGGATAACACAACATAAAAGTGCAATGACTTTGTTACTTGAGTAGATATTCTGTCTTAATTCTTAGTGCTGACTCCTGTTTTGCGTAACATTTCAGATTAAGGTCTTGCCCTTTGATTCTTAATTACCTGTTTATTTTCAGTGTCCCAGTTTTGAACATTTTTATATTACTTGGGCTAAGAAATCATTTTCTGGTCTTTTGACTTCTCACAATGTCTCTTAATAGAGATCATCGTGGCATCATTCCTGGGTAGTGTGTATTGCTGATTCAGATTGTAGCTTTCCCCTTTCCTGCCTAGAATTGTAATTCATTGTAGCCAGGGTGCCTCAAGTTGTCTTCCCAAGGGGATCTTATTTTCATAAGGGTTTTAAACTTGTGTTTTGTTTGGAGAGCCTGTATCATTTTCCTAGACATGGTTGCTGAATGTCCAGAGCAACATGAAGAAGACGTGAACTAGCTAATAAGGACTGTGTTTGTTTTTAAACTGAAGTATTGAAGTTCACTTGTTAGTTTTGATTAAACATTTCTTTGTTGTTTGGGGTAATTATGAGTGTGAACTCTTTTGTCTCAGGTTATACGCAATGGTCCCAAACTACAAGTGTGGTGCAGTCCAAAACCTTATCTATTATCTTGAGGGTGCAGTGGTGAAGAATGAGGATCTGCTTTAAGATATGTACAAAAGATGTTTCTAGATACACTGATATATAACATCCCAAAGTTCTTTAAGTCTTAAATTAATGTTAATTAATTAACACTACATTCGCAATCAAATATTTTTAATGTTTATAATTATGTGTTGCAGCTTTTGGGGCCAAATGGAGCCAGATAACTGGAAATACAATGATAACCACCCTGCTGGAGAGGACTGTGTAGAGATGCAGATTAACAGAAAATACTGTGGCTGGCATGACTCTCTCTGTCATGTTCAGAAGAAAAGGATCTGTGAAAGAGAAGGACAGCCAGTCCATGAGTAAAATGTGGTTTTAAACTTGAAAGTTATTTCCTTATGTGGTTTTCTGTACACGAGGTCTCAGCAAATGGATAGAATGTTATGTTAACCTTTCACTTTCTAGTATCTGTCTACTCTCCACAACATAAAGAAGCTGTATCCACGATACATCATCATTCATCTTGGTCATGGGCTAATTTCCATGATGTGTGCAGCCACGGTTCAACCATTTCCAAATCCTTCTCAGACTTTATTGTCCATGTGATTCTAGACTGAACTCAAGGCTTCTTCTGGGGATTTTTCTAAAGACTAACTTCGATGTGATCTAAGAACTGCAGTCATTATTTGCATACAGGAACTGAAACAGGAAAACTGGCTGTCTGGCTTTAGATTTCTGCATTTCGTATGAGACACAAACAGTTCTTTGGAGGCACCATATGTTAAATGAATACTCTTGTTTAGGATTTCCATTATATATGACATTTAGCCTAAAAGCAAGTCAGGCATTACACATGGACTATACAATTGTAATTTTGTGTCAAGTCTTATTAAACCTTGGCAATCTTGATATACTCACACACACACACCCCACCACCATGCCATTTCTGACTGTCTAGTACTGATTACCACATTCTGTTTTTCTAGTATAGTGAAGACATCCATGACTAATATAGTATCAAGTGATGCAGTTACCATAGTTTGGTCTGAACATGTGTACATGTTCATCTGCAGCTTTGTCTTTACACCAGTTTATTTCCACATATAACTTTAGGGGTATCTTTATTTCCAGTGGTACTCTTCCCTCATTACTTAGAATGACAGAAATAAATAATCTAACATATCTCCAAAAGCCAACATCACTTCCAAATCCAGGCCTATGCCAATTACCCCACCTAATGTGGCATTCGTCTTTCCTCTGTAAATGATATGGGGCCTCATGTATAAATGGTGCACACACACAAAAATGTTGTGTATGTCCGTATCAATGCTCACTTCGAGATGTATAAAACTAAGCTTTGCATAAAGCCATGCACATTTTCACAGCAGCCTCACGCCATGCATACGCACTTTTCTGCTTGGTTTTGCAAACTGGCAGCACCAAGCGTCAAAGCAATGCTACTGTTTTTGTGTCATTTACCTTTCTTTTTCATTCATTCATTTTCTTTTTCATCGATGCAGGCATTATCAAATACACCAGAATTAATTGCATATGCTTTAGAAATTGAATTCACTTGATTGTAATCATTCTGCAACAATAACCTCTGGGGTGACACAGGTTAGAAACCTAATGCTTTTTCTTCACAGACCCTCTTCCTTGATTCTTCACAGTTTCCATCATGCCATCCACTGTAGTGCTCAGATTTCTGGTTACTCGCCGTAATGTAAAATAGTTAGGTCTATTATGCATATGTAACAATTCCCATGAAAATAACAATCTATTTAAATTGTACGTCTGCTTCCCCATACGCAGCATAGGGCTTGCACAGGGGTTGGTGACCAAAGCGAACAGGGGACAGAGCCCCCTAGTTATTCTAATTATTAACGTCCTGTGGACTATGCCCGGCAGTTTATCCCGGCCAAGTCCCCCAAGCCGCCAGATGGAGCCCTCCCTGCAATGTGGAGATGCCCCAAATTCCAGCAGGGCATCATGGACTTTGGAGTTGTAGTGCACAGCCCTGCTGGATAACGTCAGGGCCACCAGGGGACGCTGCAGGGAGGCAGAGAGACATTGGCTTTTCCTACAGCCGGAAGTACTTGCCAGTCACGAGGACGGAAGGAATAAAGTGCTTCCGGGCTGACAAAGAAGGAAGAGTTTTGCTTTGACCCAGAAGTGCGAGGAAGTCACATGGACTGCAGGTCAAGGAGCACTTCCGGGTCGTGGACTATAAAAAGGACAATGAAACACCAGAGCGTTGAGCTGAGCTGGGTGGTAGGAGGGCAACGCGTCTGGGAGTGGAGGATTGTGATTTGTTATTGTGATTGGTTATTTATGAGTAGTGTGGAGTGGAGGGTGCTTAGTGCACATTATTATAATAAAGATAATTATTGTGGCACTTTTACCTGGTGTTTGGCATGGTACCTGAGGGTTCAAGGGAGCGATAGCGCCCCCTACTGCTACAGTCCTCAGGAAAGAGATGCAACTCTGACCCTACATGTATACAGCCTCTGTCAAGCCTGTCGTTCAGATGCATCCCAACATACTTATATGTCCTCACCAAATCCACATATTCTGAAAGCCCCCATTGCTGTTGTGTCATAGAGGGGATGTGCAGCATTGTTCACAATGCCAATTAGTTTTGTTTTCATTCTGTCCTTTGCTACTACCTCCAGCAACTCAAGAGTGCTTCACATAACTTAGTTCGCACCCTTAATGATATTATTGATTCGGTGGGCCTCTCTTGAAGTGATATTACCAGCCCAGCATACTACAGCACAGAAGGTCGCACTGGCCATCACAGAGTTGTAGAAGATGTGAAGGATGTCACTTACACACATTAAAGTAAAGGTGTGTAGTGACATCAAACAAAAAAAAAATAAGTAGACATTTTTCAAACTTAACCCCCAAAATCAGCAAATATTATACAATTGATATTTTAAATCCCAATCCAAAAACTCACCTTCCTGTAATATTCTTAACTTTAAGGAGGGTGTGGGGGGCAATCTAAAGTTAAAATTCTAGAAAGACTGAATTAAACTCAGGGTATCCTAAATAATGACTAAAACCAACCTAAAATGTCACACTGAAAATAATGATACCCAAACTTTGCGAAGGACAGCCACAAGTACAGAGAAGAACATCTCTATGCTCCATGTGACTAGATTTTCACAGAAGATTGTCCTTAAATATGGCTGAGATTTCCCCTAACTCGAGTGTACCAGAATGGGCAGCTCATATCAACTCATATCTGAGGCTAGGGATCTGCACTGGCAATCGGAAGGTTGCCGATTTGAATCCTGTAAATGCCAAAAGGGACTCTGCTCTGTTGGGCCCTTGAGCAAGGCCCTTCACCTGAAATTGCTGAGTGCTTTGATTAGTGAGAAAAGTGCTATATAAATGCAAAGAATTATTATTAATTATTATTATATTATATCTAGACTTGAGCCATATCTTTAAAATTGATTAGGACTTGTTTGGAACTTGTGGGTATTCATTCTCAAGTTTGTCTTGATCATAGTAAATATGTTCTTTGGTGTCAGTCAAGACTAACTGACTTCTTTAAAGTTTGTTTGTGCGTGTGTGTGTGTGTGTGTGAGGATACCTATAGTGGAGGTATGAGCTTGCTGTACTCAAGTTCTGCACTTTTCAATGCAGTTATTTTTTTCTTGTTTCAGGTTACATTCATATTTGAGAATGTTCTGCTTAATTCTGTTTCATTTATAGAATTATTACAATCCTGCTTTTCTTTGTAATAATTTGTTCTTGTTAGCATTCATGGTTGTGCGTCTGATCCTTATAAACACAAGGGAATGATTCAAGCTATTTTGAAACAAGAGTGCTGAGAAAACTTTAGTGATAATTATGGCAAGACTTGGCAACTGCTTCTGACTTTGATTTACAGTTATTGACCCCTGCTCTTTAGAAGACCCACCACCTTGATCTTTCCCTAAAAGCACAACTACTTGATCTGCCTCGTCTTCACAACAAGTGTGGCTTCATTTGTTTCAAATGGTCATAGCCACTTCAACAGTGACTTTCATTGGCCTGCATATTGTAAGTGCTAACAAATGAACAATACTAGATGGATTCAAAAACATTCTTGCTAACTAAACATGAAATATATTGTCCATTGCTGTGCAGATTATTTATTTATAAACACTGTGTTCTTTATAAGAAACTTATGATCTGTAACGTCTATCACCCAAACAAAGTCGATTAGCAGAGTTTGAAGCTTGAATGACTGAAAAATATGCTCTTTGTAATGCTAGCTTATTATTTTTAATTTTGCAGGTAATAAGTCAAGCTATTCGTCAATAATCTTTTTTTGTCCAGACTAAAAAAAAGATAAATGAGGTATTTTCAATATTACTTTTGAAAATTAACATGACTAACTCTAACCAACATGATTAACTCTAAATGAGTAAAATCCTCCCTCCTACTCCTCAAGTGCACCCATTGATGTTTGTAGTATTAATGGACACTGAGAAGTATTAGTATTTTAGAGCACAGCTGTGCAAGCATGTGTTACCTATTTAGGGAAAATTCATAAAATATATTTGACAGTAGTAACTGACTTTTTTAGAAGAGCTGCATAAAGCCAGTACCAAATTCTTTGAAAGGCTAAAATCTTTGACAAGTTATTGACTAATATATTGCTTAATATGCAACATTCTAATATTGATGAGTGCTTTGCACTTTTTTTTTTCTTTGTAGCATATTTCTGTTATTTAACAGAGTACAAAATGTTACTGGTACAACATACAAAATGTTTAGATGGAAGTTTGTGGTTTGTTAGAATTATATCTGGTTAGCATAGCAAAAAAACCTTTATTAAAACAGGCTTAATGGTAAAACTATTTCAATTGCATCATGCATTTGTGAACCTCTATTCGCCAGATATGCCTTCCATCTCTTTTTTTTATTGGACCTCTTTCTTTGTGCTCTTTGTTTCCTTTCTTTGTCAGACATTCCAGTCATGTTTTGGAGGATGTGGCATACATCCACACCAGAGACCACAAAGGATATGCCACCTTCTCTACAATTTCACAAGAAAAAAATGATCAAATATTTACTGTTGTGTTTACATTGCTATTACAAAGAGCGTGCTAGAAATTCATGACTTGTTCATTTTGAATCAGCAGTAGTTTTTCTCATACATTCCTGTGGCAGCACAATCAATTAAAACCCCTCTGTTATAGCATGTCTTTATTTCAAAACAGCAGTGTCATATCGGAGTGAGCATGAATGTGACTGAGAGAATAAAACTAAAAAGAAAAATGTAAAACAACGCTAACCTTTACAAGTACCATAAATTTACAAAGGCATTTACAGACTCAGATCAGATTTTATTGTATAATAGTAACAAAATCCATAATAAGCTCACTGCTCAAAATGATAATTCTAGGAAACAGTCAGGATCAAACCCACGACCTCTTGATTATGAGTCAGCAGTTCTTACCGCTGCACCACCTAAGAAGTTGTGTCACTAATCTACCTTAACCCGATTTCTTTTTCTTCAGTTATATTCTTGAATAAAAGTTTTGTTAGACGTGTACCTTTTGTGAAAATCTTTATTTGATATTTGGACTTCAGTCTTCACACATTATACACTTCATGTCTACAGATTGTTATTTTCATGGGAACTGATACATATGCATAATATAACTAACTATTTTACATTACAGCGAGTAATTAATCATATTAAAAAACAGTAAAATGTAATAATTTGAAAGTAAATTATGTTTCATGTTTAGTTAGAGATATTCATTGAGTTTGAGTTGAGTACGATTTTGTTCTGTTTGGCTTTGAAATTAACACGCAAATACTTTTTAAACTTACACTTTTACTGTAAAACTTCAGTAAAAACAATTTTTTGAATAAAATTTTAGTCAATATCGCATTGAATTTTGATTCTGTGTTTGGACTTACATCGTGACAATGCAAAGTATAACTGCCTGTGAGTGAATTTCATTTCTTTCTCTCCAATAAATAAATCAACTTTTTCAAATGTTTGTCTTTGTGATTTGTTAATTGTTTTTGCAAAAGCTATTCTAACGGGAAACTGTTAACGTTTTAATACGAATGGCATATCAAGATCTCCTTTGGTTTCTAATGTTATCAACGGAAGATGTACTACAGTACCTTTCTTGGTACATCCTTCTTTGAACAGTAATTCGGACGGTGTAAGACAGGACAGTATTAATGGTTGTAGATATTCTTTGGGAAATTGTAAGTTGATGTTTTCATCTTCCGCACAGTCACCACCAACTGTTTCAGCATTGTCTTTTGATAACCAATTTGCTGTGTAAACGATCGACAATTTTTGTGTTAATTCGTTAGAGCTCAGCATTTCTCAGTGCTAGGATTGCCTGTTTACTCATTTTTACTGTTGATAACCCTTTGTGATGAAATTCTTCAGTAAGATTTGAACTTAATAAGTCTTCTTTATTTGTGATCTTAAGGTGAGGAAAACATAAAAATTTATAAGAGCTGAGAGAGCAGGAACTGTGTTTGTCAAAAGCATTCACATGAATATGAGACCATGTGCATGCTTGAATATGGTTGAGAGGAGAGCGGGACTTGAAATTATCTAATGGCAAAAGTCTTGTCTCGTGGGACTTAAAAAAATCTCTTGGAAATAGTTTGGTCTCATCTCAGGATTTTCTTTTATAATAGAGAAATATAAAAAAGTTTATTTTTTAGTTATGTGTTCAACAATTCCTGCCTCGATTTTTATCCTACAATTACTCAGATTTTTGTAAACACAGAACACACATGAAATGCATGTATTCCAAATAACAGTATACTGTATTATTTACCCAGCACAACTCCAGGTAGCACACATGCAGATAAGAAGCCTTGGCTTGAGCCGGAAAAACTTTTTGCCCTTTTTCCGTTGGGGGGGTGGTTTGGGATAGGAGGCTATTTGCTGCTTGTGCTGATCGACACATTTACAGAACAACAGATGCTGATGGAGAGGTGTGAAGGGTTTTATGGTGGGCCAGGATTATGAGTTTTTTCATAGGCTTCAGGGATTCTGCCTTTAACTCTGCCACCTCCAGCTCTGTCTCCTGTCATTTTGTTAGTGCAACCATCTCCAACCCATATAACATAACTGGTCTTATAGACCATCTTTTTCACTCTTCTGGTACCCATCTGTCACAAATTACTCCTGACACTCTTCTCTACCCCTCTACCCTGCCTGCACTCTCTTCTTTTCCTCTCTTACACACTTCCTGTTACTCTGTACTGTTGATCCCAGGTATTTAAACTCATCTGCCTTTGTCAACTCTACCCCCTGCAACCTCATCATTCCTCTGACCTCCCTCTTATTTACACACATATATTCTGTCTTGTCCCTACTGACCTTCATTTCTCTCCTCTCTAGAGCATATCTCCACTTCTCCAGGGTCTCCTCCACCTTAATCTACTGTTGCCACAGATCACAATTTAATCAGCAAACATCACAGTCCACAGGGACTCCTGTCTAATCTCATCTATCAACCTGTCCATTATCATTTCAAATAAGAAAGAGCTCAGAGCTGATCCTTGGTGTCAACCCACCTCTACCATGAATGCATCCTTCACTCCTACCGCAGACCTTACCACTGTCACACTTCCCTCGTACATATCCTGTACAACTCTCACATACTTCTCTGCCACTCCCGACTTCCTCATACAATACCACAACTCTTCTCGAGGCACCCTGTTATATGCTTTCTTCAGGTCCACAAAGATGCAATGCAACTACTTCTGGCCTTTTCTATACTTCTCCAGCAACACCCTCAGCGCAGCCATTGTAGAAGGAAAATATTTTATTAGCATAAGAGAATAGCAAATTAGCATATAGAGCCATAGAAAGTAATTAAAAGCTTCTAAAACATTAGATTAAGCATAAATTAGAATATAAAAAGCAAATACGATAGGTCTAGCAAATGGTTAACTAAAAAATCAGTTATATTGCATTATTTTATAGGCTTACAGCAAATTTTCCAAAGTAATGAAAAGAATAGCTAAAAGATGCAGCAAAACCAGTTTTGGACAGGATAAGAGTGGAAGACACCTGTGATTCAAGGCTAGGAAGAGATAACATGGAAAAAAGGCCTCTAAGAGCAACTGGATTGATGAATCGGCAGAAAAGCTTTTACTATAGGCAGGGTCACGCTGACCTAATGCATGAAGAGAAAATCTTAGTAAACGCAGGCATTAGCAAAAGTATTATAAGAATATATTAGCAAAACTTTAGTGTAGAAATTAAGCATGGCAAGCAATGATCAAATGAAAGCATACTATACTTCTTTTTAATTAAAGCTTAAGCTTCAGGTCACTATAGTAAAAAGTTTGGAAAGCCTAAGAGAGAAAAACCCATATATGGATTAGTAGCCTTGGCCAGTTAGAAAAAATGGGAACAGAATAGAAAGAGAACACATTCCACTAGCAGACCAGTCTAAGGAGATGATAAGGGTTCCCATGGAAACTCAAGATTTGGTCGGATGGGAGTAAGAGGGAGTCAGCGGAGGTAAGCAAACCAGCTCATTAGAGCAAGGTTAGAAAAGATAGGAAATTACATCAGGAAAGCCCAAAGATGGAAAGAGGAAGCCATCCACCCAGTCTTAGACCAATCAGAATAAGCCAAACAGACACCAAGAGGAACAATGGACAGTAAAACCAGGTGTAGAATGAATTAATTAAATGAGCTAAAATGATAAGAAATTGTTATAAAAGCTTCAATGGCTGAAATGATCGTGGCTCAGCTCAATTTGGCCGTATTGGGTTGAGTCCTTGTTATTTTTTGTGTTGATTTATTGCAATAAATCCTTAAAACTCTGTCTGTCTATCTCGAGTCCTAATAGCCTTTATTTTTAGGTAAAAAGCCTTCTGATGATGAATTTTTCGCCACGACAACATCACCTCTGTGGTGCTCTTTCCTGGCATGAAACCATACTGCTGCTCAGTTATCATCACCTCCCTTCTTAACCGAGCTTCCAATACTCAACAGTTTTATCCCCCTGTAGTTATTACAGCTCTGCACATCCCCCTTATTCTTAAAAATTGGCACCAGTACACTTCTTTTCCACTCCTCAGGCATCCTATCACTTTTCAAGATCACATTAAACAGTCTGGTTAAAAACTCCACTGCCATCTCTCCTAAACACCTCCATGCTTCCACAGACATGTCATCTGGACCAACAGCCTTTACATTCTTCATCCCTTTCATAGCCGTCCTTACTTCCTCCTTGCTAATCCACTGAACTTTCTGATTCACTCTCCACATCATCCACCCTTCTCTCATTATCCACTCAAAGTACTCTTTCCATCTGCTCAACACACTCTCCTTGCTTCTGAGTATGTTTCCATCTGATTCCTTTATCAACCTAACCTGCTGCACATCTTTTCCAGATGGGTCCCTCTGTCTAGCCAATCAGTACAGTTTATTTTCTTCCTCCTTAGTGTTCAACTTCTTGCACAACTCATACGCCTTTACTTTAGCCTTCACCACTTCTCTCTTCACCTTACGTCTTATCTCCTTGTACTCTTACCTACGTACTTTCTGCATCTCCCTGACTATCCCACTTCTTCTTTGCCAACCTCTGCCTTTGTATACTATGCTGTATTTCCCCATTTCACTACCAGGTTTCCTTTTCCTCCTTCCAATGCATCAGGGTACAGATGGACAATGAGCCAAAACATACTGTGACAGCAAATCAAGTGCTTTTTAAGGCAAAGAAGTGGAATATTCTTCAATGGCCAAGTCAGTTAACTGACGTCAACCCAACCAGACATGCATTTCACTTGCTGAAGACAAAACTGAAGGCAGATAGTCCAGCAGCAACTGAAGACAGCTGCAGTAAAGGCCTGGTAAAGCATCAATAGTGTGGGAATCCAACACTTGGATAAGGCCATGGGTTCAAACTTTACGCAGTTATTGACTGGAAAAGACTTTCAACCAAGTATTTAAAATAATCATTATATTCATGATTATTTTAGTTTTTCCAAATACATTTCAGCCTCTGAAAATGGGGTGGGGGGGCGTGGCTATGCAAAAAATGTCTGTCTTTTCTAAATGGCTCATACAATGTTTCTGAAATTAACTCCAGAATCCCTGAGTTAAAACTGTAAATCTACACTTCAATGGCATCTTGATTGCTTCGTTTCAAATCCATTGTGGTAGCGCACAGACAAAAAATTATGAAAATCAAATATTAATGGACCTAACTGTATATTGTTTATTATTCTGCTGTATATGACTAGACATTTAATTAGACATTTAGTTATGTTGCTATGTAGGATATTTCTTGGCTGGTTGTAAGATATAAAACCCAGTTTAAATCAAAAGTATCAGCAAAACTGTTACTATAAAACCTATGTGCTGTTTATGATTTCATTAACTAATTTTTTTGAAGAAGCAACTGGAATATTTGACAAAAACTAAGCATATGACATTATTTTACCAAGACTGTCAAAAAGCATTTCATACAGTACCACACAAAAATGATTAATTCTGAAACTAGAAGCTATAGGCATCTGAGGTAACCTGAAAACTTGATCTCTAGTTAGCTGGTTAATCAACAAGAGACAAAGAGTACAGATAAGAGAAGAATGCTCCACATGGAGTGAGGTCATCAGTGGAGTTTTACGGGGTTTTGTCTTTGGACCATTTCATTTATATTAATGACATTGACTCTGATATAGCTAGTAAATGTGTGAAATTCACAGATGACACTAAAACTGGAGGGATGGTAGACACTGAGGAGGTAGCAAAAAAAATTATAAAGATCTGGACAACCTTCAGAACTGGGTGAACACCTGGGAAATGCAGTTTAAGGCAGAAAAGTGCAAAGTGCAACACGTAGGCAAAAGGAACATCAATTACTTTATAAATACAAGATGAGAGACATTGTCATACAGGAAGCAACTTCTGAAAAGGATTTAGGGTTATATGTTGACGCAACATTTTTATCGACAAAGGAGTTCACAGAAGCAGTTAAAAGATAAATAAAATGTTTGGTTATATCATAAAAACTGTTCAATATAAGTCAAGGGAAGTTATGTAGAAACTATATAATTCAGTAGTAAGACTGCATCTGGACTATTGTGTGAAGTTCTGCTCACCACGGTACAAGAACGACATAGCAGCAATTGAAGCTGTATAGAGGAGAACAACCGAGTTCATCCAAGGACTTAAGAACATGTCATGCTGTCACAGACTCAAAGAATAAGACATGTTTAGTCTCGAGCAGAGGAGACTGTATGTAGACCTAATCCAGGTATTTAAAATCCTCAAAGGCATTTATAAAGAAGATCCAGCAAAATTCTTTTGGCTTAAGGTTAAATCAAGTATTCAAGGATATCAGTGGAATGTAAGAGCAAGTGCATTTAGGACTGAAGCCATAAAGCACTTCTTTATGCAAAGAGTTGTGGTACTCTGGAACAAACTACCAAGACACATAATTGAAGAAGAAACCTTGATAACTTTTAAGAAGAATCTGGACGAGATATTGGGACAGCTCTGCTATTAGCTAAACAAACAGGCTTGATGGACTGAATGGTCTCCTCTCATTTGTCAAATTTCTTATATGCTATAGCCTCCCGCTCCTGGTGTCAAAAGTGTCCGATTTTGCCAACAGGATTTTAATATTTTGAGGGCTGTGAGCCTTTTTAAAGTTGCCTTAGGGACAAGACCATACCTACGTATGGCCGCATTATGTAAATTAGATCAGACAAGTGAGCTCCTCCAAGGAGAAGGGAGAAAGTCAAACCTACTGCCAAGGCTTCAAGAAACTGTGCCACCTGGACACTGGCATGCATATTAGATATGTTTCAGGTCTTCATCTGCTTACAAAACTACTGAACAATCAAGACTGTATGGTCTAAATTGTTACACTGCATTTGCTTTTGTTTATGGCACCCTCTATTTCAATCAAGCTTAAAGATTAAAACTTTTTAATAGAGCTTTTCTGTTTGCATATTCTCTATATTTCATCACTGGGTGCTGAAAACTGAGTTCATTTCTTTGGCGAGGTCAAACAGAAGTGTGGAATGAAAAAGTTAAAGTGACAGTCACACCTGGGTGAAATCCAAAGGAACTATTCAAACAAGGTACTGGACAATAGTCCTGAGTAGAAATGCATTGCAACTGTATATCTCCAAGTTTGGTAAGTGTATGAATAGGCAAATTAATGTAGTAATAGTGAATAAAATATTATACCGTGGGTCTATATTTAAAAGAATCTGTGCTTTTGAAAAAGGATGTATGTTTTAAGGAAAGGTTTCCTCAAAGCCATTCTAGAGTGCAACATTCATCGTGATGTATATTTTCATTAAATAAGAGAAGTCATCCCCTGTAGATGATTCTGACATATTCAGAAAATTAACAGAACAAATTGCCATGGTTCTGAGTATCTTATTAAACGAACTCAAATATTTATTTTTAGAAAAATATTCAGTCAATAAAATACTTAGGGTACAGTATATATAGTAGGTCTTAGGAATTGCATTTTTTTATCTTCACAAAAACACTACATTAACAGTAAATAATAGTCGTTAGAAGCCACAAGTGGTCATTTCAGAGAAGCCATTTAACTCCAATGATGTGTTGACTACTCAGGTGCTTCTGTGTACAATTCAGACATGGATTGGCAAAGTTAATGCTGCTGCCTCACAGATCCTTTTCTTTTCTGATACACAGTTTTGATCATACCAGCCACTGTAGCGCTCTAATTTTTTTAGCTCCACACAGTCCTCTCCTATGTACCCATTCTTCTGATGAGTCCAGTTGTCTGGCTCTAGCCCATTGTCATTCTCTCTTCTTCCCCAGAACCTGCAAAAGAAAACTGGTTGTTATTCTGACACTTGACAAAAACCTATGCAACACAAATACAGTTTGAAAAAAATGAAAGAAACGAGATGTGGGTAATGTGCTTAGCCTCCATTCCTCAGCTGGTTATACCAAGGTGATGTGTTGTGGAGGCCAAATTTCTATTTTCAGCTTCAAAATGTAAGAAAAGAAAGACAATGACAGAAAAAGGCAAGTCACAGAATTAACTAACAGTCATCGAGTTTCCAAAAAGTTATACATACAGCTGACTGCCATAAATGGATATTAAGACCAGATGACATACTAAATGTACCACAAAGAGCTCAAGGAAAACCTAATTAAAGAAAGAAGTTTTTAAAAAAATTAAAAGAGAAAATCAGAGGATTTCCAGTGATTGACCAAACCTCGTTTAGCATCGGTGATGCCCAGGGAGAACAATGTTGAAAAGAAGAGCAGAGATGTCCATAAGAAAAACACTTAAAGTGAAAAAATAATGTTAAAAGAAATAATTGAAAACAAAAATAAAAAAAACAAATACAGCAGGCAAAAATAAGAGATGGAAGGCAATCACTGAACATGAAATAATATATAAAAGAAGACTGTGATATACTGTATATAGAAAGTGAAGGAGAAACATGTAGCTGTTTATTTCCTTATATACATCTAACTAGAGCTTTCTCTCACATTACATTATGCAGACAACACTTTTGGGGACAACAACAGCAACCCATGAGGGTCAAAATATACATGAAAAGATATTATATTGTTTTAGAAGTCAGCTTGCAAATCCATGGCACCAACACTTACAAGGAGTGGGATAAGAGCAATGCAAACATTTAAAACTGAGAGTGTTATCTGCTGTAGAGACAGATTGCTGATTATCAAAGTGAAAATTGTTATATGTTTTATATTTGGTAGCACTAATATAATAATATATAATAATATATGTATATATAATATAATAATAATAGTCTGTGTTCTATCAAACAGTTGTTGCCAATGTCCTCTACTTTCCTGCCATGTGTTGGTGAGGCTATATTATAGATAAGAACATGAAGAGGCTGGACAAGTTGGTAAAGTAGGCTGGCTCAGTGCTGCGTAGGACTGTGGATTCACTGGGAATTTTGCCGGAAAGGTGCATGAGGAGGAAGGTACAGGCCATCCTTGACAATAGCAGTCACCCTCTCCACACCATTTTGGCAGGTCAGAGAAGTAGACATAGCAGTCGTCTTCTCTCACTCCGCTGCAGTACAGAACACTTTAGAAAGTCATTTGTATCTACTGCTGTGAGATTATATAACTCTGTTATATAACAAGTGATTCATGACATGGGGCCTCATTTATAATGCTGTACGTAGATATAACACTTAAACATGGCATACGGACAAAAGTGCAAATGCACGTACACACAAAAAAATTCAGATTCACAAAACCATGTATAAGTAAACTTTCATGCCTTCCACTCCATAAATCCTGGTCAGCACAAAATGTAACGCACTTGCACGCACCTTTTGCCCAACCCCGACTCCTTCCAGAATTTTGCATATTATTATGCAAATCAATATAAATATCACCTTCTGTTTAGTATTAGGTTAAAAGACAACAGCAAAACTACATGAAAAAAACAAGAATTTCAGCAAATGCGAAGTGGAGGCAAGTAAAAACGCACTTTTTTGGCTTATGCAGTAGTATAACAACAAAAGTGTGACAGAGACATTCGAAACTTCAAGTTCAGAAAGTGCCCAAAATGAAAAAGAAGTGGTCACAGTCGACATGAAAAGGCGAGTCTCAGTCCTCTGTCTGTTTATTCTGTTTCAGACAATATTGCAAAAGCTGACCCCCATGAGATTGTCGGGCGGTGATGGTGCTGCTGTGTTGAGTACATCTTCGGGTGATCGCTGCACACATACCTCTGCCTCAGAAACTGCTGGGCGACCATCTGGCTGTGTGCTGACGGATGCTGTTCTGAGTCACAAAATGAAATAGTGCTGTAAGAGGTGTGACCAATGAACTAAGGAATATAAAGACTACTATGTGATATTGACCATAAATTAAATGAATTGGTTAAAAAAAAAATGCAGCATCTGATTACCTGTTTTTACATTCTGCTAATTAAATTTAAACAAAGTTGTTAACACTGTCTGATTTGGCTGATCATTTGGTGGGTCAGGTTCATCATACCGTATCTCTTCAGGTACAGGCAAGCCACAATTGCGTGCCACATCATGAAGCACTCTAAATGCTTGTACAATGCGAGACACATTCTGTGCATTACAGAGCAGCACATTAATGGAGTGGAAATGTTTTCTATTTACATAAGCAAATTCATTCTCTGAAAGCACCTTTATAGTGTAGCATTGGCATTGAGCACCACAACAGATCAATTCTCTGATCTTTATCCTTAAAATGACTGCTTGCCTTGTTGGAAAAAGCACCTGCCACTGTGCAGAGCTGTCATTTTATAGATTTTCCACCTATATACAAGGTGAGACACAAAAGAAAACGGCACTGGGCTTGGGGCTTTACTGGAAAACCATCTGGAGGTTGGCTGAACGTGAATCATAGAACTATAGCCCCTCCTACACGACCTCTCAAAATACAGACTGTCTAGGTATATCCTGTGAATAGCCCAGTCAGTATTTGCACAACAATCGCTACACTAGTTGCCGCTATAATGTCATGTGAAAAAATCGACTCAACATGAAATTTCTCGCAAAATTAAACAAAACGGCCACAGAAACTTAAGACATTTTAAAAACACTGTACAGTGATAACAGTTTGTCTTATACACAAGGTTTTGATTGGCACAAACGTTTCAAGGAAGGACAAGAAAATGTGGAAGACGTTCAAATCCCATTTCGACAGAGGGGTGGGTGCTTCACCAAGACAACGTTCATGCACACACTGCTTTTTCCGTAAAGCAGTTTTTGACTGATAAAAACATTCCTGTTCTCGATCATCCTCCCTATTCGCCCGATTTAGCTCCCTATGATTTTTACTTGTTCCCAAAAATCAAAAGTGACCTAAAGTGAACATATTTTTCATCAAATGATGAAGTGAAGACAGAAATGGCAAGCCTGTTGAAGAGCCTCAAGCAAGAAGACTTTCAGCACTGTTTCAATCAATGGAAGATATGTATGGAGCGGTGTAGAGATTGGGAGGGGGAGTATATAGAAGGCGACAATGTTTAGAATGCTGTAATTCATCAATAAATATATTTTTTCTTACCAATCTGGTTATTTTTGTGTCTCAACTCATATGATGTAATACCAGCTGTTCGTGATTCATCCCTGACTGATGTAACTTGTACAGCTCTGTTCCAATAGCAATGTGCGTGCAGTTGACCATTTCAAATACATTTGAAAAACTTGATATTGCTGTGAATTGCACTTTGATCTTTCCCAGTTCAACTACAGTGTAAGAAAATCTCATATATCTGGATGACAAGCAGATAATACCATCCTATACAGTTGGCATGGCATGACTCAGTGATGATTGTGAAATACCCAATCAGTCAGCAAGTTCACACTGAAAAGCTCCTGTGTCTAAAATCCTTGGAGTGGATAGAACTTGCAAAGGAGCAGGTAGAGCACAATTCCTTAAAGTATGCTTTTGTAAAGCCGGTGCCAGTTCAGCACCCAGCAACAAGAGGAAAACAATTGGAATTCAAAATTGACTTAGGAGCTTCTCATCATCTTCTATAAATACTCTCTTCTAATTCTTCCATTTGTGATGTCTTCTAACAATGCTAAAGCAGCTATGGTATTTGGAATAGTTTGTCCATTCTGTGCACCATTTTGGTGTGTTTGATAAAACCCGCATCGTACATGTGAATCTAAAAAAGAAAAGCAGGCCACAGAAACAGTAGCACTGCTTTGATGCTGGGTACTACCAGTTCACAAAATCCAGGAGAAACTGGGTGGAGGATACCGTGAAAATGTGCGTGGCTTTATGCCAAGTTTAGTTTATTTACATCTCGGAGTGAACATGGAAACGGGTGTACGCAACATTTTTTAGCGTGCACACCACTTACAGTATACATGAAGTCCCTGGTCTGACTTTTTCCTACTACCTCTCTACATTATAACAATTGACTTTTTCCTATTTACAGTGCATCCAGAAAGTATTCACAGCGCATCACTTTTTACACATCTTGTTATGTTGCAGCCTTATTCCAAAATGGATTAAATTAATTTTTTCCTCAGAATTCTACACACAACATCCCATAAGGACAACGTGAAAAAAGTTTACTTGAGGTTTTTGCAAATTTATTAAAAATAAAAAAAACTGAGAAATCACATTTACATAAGTATTTAGAGCCTTTGCTCAATACTTTGTCGATGTACCTTTGGCAGCAATTACAGCCTCAAGTCTTTTTGAATATGTTGCAACAAGCTTGGCACACCTATTTTTGGCCAGTTTCACCCATTCCTCTTTGCAGCACCTCTCAAGCTCCATCAGGTTGGATGGGAAGCGTCGGTGCACAGCCATTTTAAGATCTCTCCAGGGATGTTCAATCGGATTCAAGTCTGGGCTCTGGCTGGGCCACTCAAGGACATTCACAGAGTTGTCCTGAAACCACTCCTTTGATATCTTGGCTGTGTGCTTAGAGTCGTTGTCCTGCTGAAAGATGAACCGTCGCCCCGGTCTGAGGTCAAGAGCGCTCTGGGGCAGGTTTTCATCCAGGATATCTCTGTACATTGCTGTAGTCATCTTTCCCTTTATCCTGACTAGTCTCGAAGTTCCTGCCACTGAAAATCATCCCCATAGCATCATGCTATGGGTTTTGCTTCACTGTAGGGATGGTATTGGCCTGGTGATGAGCGATGCCTGGTTTCCTCCAAACATGACACCTGGCATTCACACCAAAGAGTTCAATCTTTGTCTCATCAGACTAGAGAATTTTGTTTCACATGGTCTGAGAGTCCTTCAGGTGCCTTTTGGCAAACTCCAGGCGGGCTGCCATGTGCCTTTTACTAAGAAGTGGCTGTTTCTCATTGAATCTGCCATTTCTCAGGGCTCTTATTTGGCTTGTGTTGCTGAGGTTGATGAGGTGAAGTTCATTCTGATAGATTCCAGGATTAACTCTTCTTCTCATAGTTCAAGGCCTATCAGATCAAACATTGTTATTTGTTTGAATTTTAACAGCACGTTACTCTTTTTATCAAGCACTGCTATGAAGTGAAATATCTAATTAGTCAGAAGGAGTTTGTGGAGCCCAGCTTATGACTGACAACTTGTTTTGGAGTAGTATGTCCATCTTTATCCATTATAATTAATATGCCTTTGATTCTGGCAAAGCAGCCACTTCCTTCAAGCTCATTGCAATAAAACCAATTCTACAAAAGTCAAATCTTGATCCTGTACTAATGTTACGTACTGTCACAACCTTCCTCTTCAATCTAAGGTCTTTCATAAGAGTCAGAAGAGGTCCTCTGCAGTTACAACCAAATTTTGACTCTGACTCTAAAGAGTTATATAAAGTTCTCTAGCCTGACTTGCAAGCATTCCACAATTCTGTATTAGGTTGGGTTGTTAATGAGCTCCTTATGGCAGTCGATATTGGTAATCTTCAAGTCTCCAGATTTTATTAAATCTGAATGCTGTGATTTATTTGAATGGATGTAAGAAATTGTAGCTGTTAGAACTGCTTTGGAGTGGTTTTCTTTTCAAATTATTGGTCAGGATAATATTGAACACTGCAGAAACACAAATCGGATCACAGTCTTGTGTCCTTTGAGTTCCTAAGGATTCAGCATGTGAACTATCTTTTTTTTGCTTTGCTCCCTCCAAAACCATAACCTATCATCTATTGGGTAGGAGCGAAAGCTTTAGATTCGTGAAAAATTTCAATCTTCAGTTTTCAACCAATCTTGATGTTTCAGGGTACCCTGATACCAAAAACATAAATATCTCGATGATGGGTGTGTGTCTCTGTGTGTGTGTCTTGAGGACGGTCTAGAGCTAAAATGGCTGGAAGGAAAAATATCAAACTCGAAAACTCAAGCCTGTTATGAGATGGCGATGTGCTGATTAGTTTTTGAGCCAAATTGTGCAAGGTTAGGCACTCTAGAGGAATCCACAAATACTGTATTTCTGCAATTAATTATGAATTCTTCTCGTCAATTGCTATTTTAATGACCTATTTTATTATCAGAAAAATCAGAGTGGTAAATAATGACTGAAATGTTATAGAATAGTTTGGGTAACGGTTCCTAGGGCGCAAAGCCTATTGACGCTCACGTCCAAATTTGTTATCGATATTTTACACAAAGACAAAGTTCTATGTCAGCATATATGTCCTTTCCTGCTGTGATGATGATTTACTTTTAGACATTTTCCAATGCATATAATGCACCCATGTCTTAATTGTGCCAAAAATAAATGAAATCAAATGACCCATCAATGTCAAGATGCAGCAACAGGGGTTTAAGTGAAAACTTTCAAAGATTCTGCCGCATAGGTCAATAGTTGATCAAATCATGACAGTATATTCAATAGTCATCAAAAAATACATGATCTGCAATTAGCAAACATTGTAAATACCCCAAAGTAACTGAAAACACAGAGACATTACATAGGATGCACAGTTTGGATCAAATCAGGCAAGAGCCTTCTTGGAACCCTTTCACACAGGAAACGCTAAACTGCTTGGAAATTCTAAAGCCATAATTTAAATCACCCATGATACAGAATACTTGGGATTTATTGCATTTCAAACCGCGATGAATATTGTGTGTTACATTAAAAAGCAATGACTCATTTGATTAACATGGAGTATCATGCCAAAAGTAATGTATTTTACATGTTGTCTTTCATTTAATTGCAGTACAGATGATTGTTCATAATAATACACTTTGTCAAGCAACTCAATGTCTGGATTACATATTTCTTGAAGAAGGGGCCTGAGTTGCCTCGAAAGCTTGTATATTGTAATTTTTTTAGTTAGCCAATAAAAAATGTCATTTTACTTGACGTTTCTTTTCTAGTTAAAAACCTTAATGGGTAAAAATTGAACCAGAAGAAATGGCAGCATTCAAAATGTGTAGCAGTTTTGTAACAATGTACATTTGCACACATTTTAATTTTGTAATGTTAAGAACACTTTATTAAAAGTCTTAATATCTCACTTTCAGGATCTTTTTATAGGTGGTGAACAAACACATGACCGTAAATGCAGTAGAAAATCTATTAAAGTCAATGGTGGGTCAAAACTAACCCAAAGGAAATGGGAGCTGTATAAAGTATGGGATTTTTACATTTTTTAGTATTTGCTAATTGTATGATATGTAGGAAAAGTTACAAAGCTTCCTCCTGAATGCCTGAAATTTAGTTTCTGATTTACTGATTTCAAAAACAAAACCTTTTTAAATTTTCATGCAAGTACACTGTAAGGATTAAGAGACTTTCAAAGTTAATCTCAGATGCTGATATATACACAACAACCTCTTATAAACTAGTGATGATGTAAAGCTTCTGGGGCATGTACTATGGCAATGGGATGTCATATTTTATAAACAATGCTGAAAAATGTCAATGGTTGCAAGAAACAAAACAGCATTGTGTATATTTACAAAACCAAATGCTAATAAAAAAATGAAAAACAACCAACTTTAAATACACAATGCAAACAATAATTCCAAAAAATTCTGTGATGTTAACAACCTCAGAAAATGTGTCTATGTAAAGTCAAGAAAAATGTATTTCGATCAGACATAAAACAAAAGGTAGCATAACCGTTTGCATTCTTACTCATTTTTTATGTCCAGAGGTTTATTGTCCACCCATAAAAACTGACTTTCGTTCACTTGATCTGTCAGTCCAATCCAGTAGGCTTTCTCTTCTTCACCTTCAATTTCCACCAATGCTGTTAAAAAATTCTGAAAAAAGAAAAAGATTTATTAGTGAACATAATGCCTGACAATGTAGATTTCCTGGTTATCATGGAGAGACATACTTCATGTTTGATTTATCCTCTTCCTCTAATCCTCATATTTTCCTCAGTTTTTTATTGTACATTTTCCATTTCTCTTAAGTTCTTTATCAGCCTCCCTTTTTGTAAAACAACATAGTAAAGCCAAATTATTATGGTACAGCCAGGGTTGTTGCTGTAGCGTAAGTTTACTTCTTGTTTACTTAATTGTTTCTTAAATTATTATTTTCTCATGTTTTTTAATATGTAAATATTGTTAATATTGTTGTGTTTATTTATTATTTTCTATTTATTTGTTGTATATACATTTTATTTTCTTATAGTCCTTGTGTGTTTTAGGTGGAACCCCCAAGGGTAGGTACCACCCTGTCTTTGCTGCTGAAATACCGTCCTCAACATATACATTTCTGAGTGGGAAGAAGGTCCATCAGTAGTTAATTATAGTTGGAGAGAGTTCATTTGTGTGCGTGCTTTTTTTTGATAATGATAATTGGATTATGATTTGGACTTTGAGTTGCCTTTTTAAGCAATTTTGCCTTTTTTCTACAGTTTGCCATTTTTTATTCTTCTTCTGCATAATATTAATAAATCCTTAATTTATGAAAATATAGAGGTTTATGATAACCTCTTAACCATATAGAGGTTTTATGATATTCCTCTCCCTGTTAAATCTGCTGTCTTACGGGCCTTAGTTGCCTAGTAGAATGGGCAATGCCCACTTTGTCTTACATCTGACTAGGCTTGTTATATGTTTTCTGACTGCTGGATTAACTTGATCATTACAAAAATCTGGGCGCATAATGAATGACACATATCAACTCTTCTGTTACTGTACTATCTTCTGTATGTAACAGAGAAATACTGTATACATCAGAAACAATTCTATTAATGTGTACATTGCATTGACATTTTTTTCTATATACTTTACAAATATTTCAGGTCTTTATCATATGCTCAAAGTGAATAACGTCTAGAATAGCAAAAACAACACTCATTTTGAGTTAATTTAGATTAACAATAACAGTTTTTATTCCATTAAATAGAGAGGGATGTTGTTAATTAAGACAAGGCAAGACATTGATTTTCGGCCTGCTACTGTTAGCGGATCATCAAATGACCAGCAGAACAAATCAAGGAGATAAACGAAGCCAAAACAAGACTGGCTGTGTATAAGTTAAACTTGGTCCTGATCTTGCTCTACTGTTCACTGAGGCAGCACTTAGACCTGAAGATTGTCTCCTCTTGGAATTTTACTATGTAGTCTGGTCTTGATCTGCTACTAGTGCAGTACAATCTCAGGCACACTGCAAGTGACCCATTGTGGCCATGAGCAAGTCACTTGATCTGCCAGTGAAAAGCAAAAGAAAACAAGTGTAATGCAGATGTTGTAAATCACCTTGGATAAAGGTGTCAGCTATATGTAAATGTATATGTTCAAATTTAAATAATCAAACCACACCAGACAAAATTATTTAATTACTGGATTTTGAAACAAACAAAACTTTTCAAGGCATCTTTATTTTTGAAGAGTGTTTTTGATCTAGGTAACGATGATGAATATTATCACATGTTTTTGTTAAGTTTGTATATACTGTATTACCAGTATTATTCCATGTAGAGAAAAGCCAAGCAAAATGACACCTTTTATTGGCTAACTAAAAAGATTACAACATGCAAGCTTTTGAGGCAACTCAGGCCCCTTCTTC
>JANRMT010062807.1:30337905-30366575 GCA_026402145.1 Polypterus bichir lapradei
GAAGAAGGAGCCTGAGTTGCCTCAAAAGCTTGCATATTGTAATCTTTTCAGTTAGCCAATAAAATGTGTCATTTTGCTTAGCTTTTCTCTACATTCAAAATGGCTAACACGGTACAACACCCTAGTACTACAGTATTATTCCAAAAATGCACTCCAAGGTAGAGGGAAACTTTATAACCTCTGACTTAAGACCCAAGTCCCATGGTGAATTTTTATAAATGATTTACGTTAAACTAATGAAGAGCAAAAAAAAATATCAAGAAAGGGAAATATAGCAAATATAAGGCAAACAGAAATACAAATTTCATAATCAACAAAAAGAGAAGCAAAATTCAAAAAACCAGAAGAAGTCCTAATAATAATAATAATAATCACACAAAAGAACTGCGCAATATTAGCAAAATCTATATAATAACAAAAACATATGTGAGATAATAATTGAACATAAATAAATAAATTTAAGCCAGGGCAGTAACCCTGGTTGAACTATAACACATACCTGCTCCTTATTGCTCTCTATAATCACAAGATGTCCCCCAAGTAAGGTGCAGTTTTTTTGACTGTTGTTCCAGTTGAATTTATTAGTGGAGAAGAAATAACATTTGGAGTTAAACAGCAGCCAACCCTGTGGACAAGTGAAACATGTTTTACCTGAAAAAAGGAAAAAAATAAAGAAAGTGATGGAGTTAAGTAAACCACGGAGTCAGGTCTAATTAATACACGTCTCAATACTGACATTCATTTTTTCGACTGCATGAAATAAATGACTGAGATATTGATTACTCTTGTGCTTCCCTGGTGGAAAAGAATAAAAATACATAAATGGTGAGTCAGAGGACCTGTATTTTTATTTACACAGATGTTGCCTATTGATTTATTTATTTTTTTATGTTAGCTATTCTATAACATTTCTATAATTATTTACTGCTCTCTTGCTGATCTTTCTGATCATAACATAGGTCATTATGATAGCAATTGACAAGAATAGTTCATAATTAATTGCAGAATTACAGTATTTGGGGATTCCTCTAGAGTGCCTCTTTCTCTGGCACAAGACAGACTCACATCCATCATTGAGATATCAGTGTTTTCGGTATCAAGGGACCCTAAACGGTCGGGATCCATTGAAAAGTGGAGATCAAAATTTTTGATGAATCTAAAGCTTTCACTCCTCCCTCTATAGATGATAGTTTATGGTATATAAAAGGTATATATTTGCTACAAAAGTGAAAACTGAAATGGACGCATTACTTACCTCTCACCAATGTGTCTCTTACAGGACAGGATTTGTCCATTGCTGTTACTCTATCATTGGTAGAGAGTTTAGGACAGGCCAGGTTTACAACTGTACATAAAGGAACAAAAACTAATGTAACAATAATATACATACTAATGGAAATTCAAACCCAAAGTTTAAATGCAAAGTAAAATGAGTAACACTTTAAAAGTAGCTTGCCTTAATACTAGATGTATCAAAAATAAAACAAGTGAGTTGGAGCTGTATGTAGCATAGCATAATTATGATATTATTACAATAACAGAAACCTGGCTAAATAGCAAGGATGAGGGTGTTTGTAACATAAAGGGATACACATAGACACAACGGAAAAAGAGGTATAGTTGCTGGTAATATCAAATAGAATTTAAAGTCCTCTTCAATTAGACGATGAGACCCATCTTAGTGAGGACATCTGGCTTCATCTGGAAAGCATTAGGGAAAGAGGCCTTATTTTAGGAGTGTGTTGTAGACTGCCTAATGCTGACAGTAATTTCAATGCACATCTTTTTATTAACAATGATAAAACAAGTTTATGTGGGGATATTATAGTCATGTGAGACTACTACTACCCAGTTATTAACTGGAGATAGGAGGTTAGGAGCATCCATCACATGACAAACCAACTCAGGACCCGCGAGTGCAGCCATGCAACAGGTGACATCTCAGCACCACACTAGTTCAGATGGAATGGAACTAGAGTAAGATTTTTTATGGTGGCTGGAGTGCCAATTCTGCCACCAACCCCCAGGTTTTTCCTTGCAGGTTGGAGGGCCTAGATGCAGGGATGGATGCAGATTAACATCATACACAGGACAGAGCAATTTCAGGTATAAAAGAGTCAAAAGGAGACAGCAAAAAGGTTTGGGGTTTTCCAGCCCCTTATATTGTTTACAATCCACCGTAAACAACAAAACTTCAGGTCACAACAAATAGAAATTAAACTTTCATATGCGCGACCATTTTATAAGGGAGGAGCCGGACCTTGCTAGTCAGCATCCATTCATGCCAAGTCAGCCGCCACCAGCTGAGTCAGCTAGGGTTGAACCACCTGACACAACCCTGAACTTGTCCAAAATGAGCTTAGTAGTGATGCCAGATATCAAAGAGCCCCCGATGTATTGTGGCAATGGTGCAGACAGATACTCCATTCAGGAGTGGATTGAGCTGATGGAGGTGTACCTGCATAAAAAGGGCCTTCCAAGTCAGGAACAGGGAGATGAGGTCCTGAACCACCTCCTTGGTAAGGCAAAAAGTATAGTCAAAGTGGGACTGAAAAGCAACTCCTCACCTGGTGTTACAGTTAGCCCCAAGACAATCTATGCAATATTGAGACGCTACTTTAGTGAGAGCCCTGCTTCATGTCTACCACTGGCCGATTTCTATGCCACCCAACCAACAGTAACAGAAACGCCAATAGATTACTGGGTCAGGTTGAACACAGCTGCTGAAGTGGCCAATAGGCACTTGGGACATCAGGGTGGTAAATTAGAGAATATGGATGCAGAAATAGCCATGATGTTTATCCGAAACTGTCCTGACCGTAGTCTCGCATGTGTGTTCAAGTGTAAGCCTACAAGCAAGTGGTCAATCACAGAGATGCAAGAGGCTATTGATGAGCATCAGTGAGAATGCCGAGCTAAAAGATCAAGTGCAAGCATGACCAATTCACATGCTGTACAAGTGGCCACTGCCGTAACGAGTAGCAGTGTGCCAGAACCCAAAGTTACATGTGCTCATGTGAACACAGCCAGGTGCAGCCCACCTAATCCAATCAAGTCAAGTAAGGCAGTCATTTCAGAGCCAAATGCTCTGGCACGTGTTCTAAGTATGCTGGAGAGAGTGCTAAAGCGTACCATCCAGCCTGTTCATGCTACAGCTAGATCACAGGCTTCAATCCCAGCACATTTCCCTTCATGCCAAGTCTGTGGGGATGCCTCTCACTCAACATGAACACATTGTATACGGGAGAGGAGATGTCTAACCTGTCTAGAAATAGGGGATCAGCGGAGAGACTGCCCCAAAGCCGTTATTGCACAGAATGTTAGCTCAACTGATCAAGGAAACTAAGTTGCTCACGCTCGGGAGGGAACAGTGTGAGTAACAATGTTGAAGCCCTCAACCTTGATGAAGATGTGCAGATTATGTATACGAAGTGCCTGAAATCTGCCCCACCTAGAACTACTGTACTATTTCAGAACATGATTAGACTTGATAAAGCTGACAGGCTGTTTTATACCAGTGCAAAGGTGGGTGATAAAGTCTCACTACAAGCGTTGCTCAACACTGGCTCTATGGCTTGCACCATTAATGAAGAAGCAGAGCAGGTGTTAAAGAATGCTGGATTGGCTCTGGAGACTGACAGTATCCATACTGATGTTGTGTTCATTGGCTGTGGTGGAGTTCAGGTTAGGCCCAAAAGCATTTACAATTTAAGGATGGAGGTGTATGGATGCACATTCATTGTGCCTGCCTTGGTGGTCCCTGGGCAAAAAGACCAGCTTATCCTGAGCACAAATGTTATAAAGTACCTTCTAAAGCGGTTCAAACAGTCTCCCCAGTTCTGGCATGTTGTAAGCAAACCTAAGTCCACTAAAGCACCTGAAATAATGCAGTTTCTTAAAATGCTGTCTGGCATTGACAGGTGGAGAGGTAAAATAATCCCAGATGCCATTGGAACCACCAGGTTGGCACAGGCAGTGACTCTTCTCTCTAAACAAGAACACCTGGTTTGGGCCAAATTACCTGCAGCCTCACCTCTGTCTGAGAGCAGTGCATCTTGATCGAACCATCTAAGGCACAAACTCACAGGAAAAGCATCATTGTTTGCAGGTCTGTATGCTCCATGAGTGGTGATAAGTGGGTCCCAGTAAGGATTTTGAACACCTCTGACAAACCTATCATCTTAAAGCGCAACACCAAGGTTGCAAATATGTCACCCTGCATTGCTGTTGAAGATCTGGATGTGACCACTGGGCAGACACCAGCCAAGGAGCTTGAGTTGCAGAGTCAGACGCTGTGCGATGAAGTGGTGAGCAAGCCAGGCAACCCTCCTTGTCCCAGTTTTTTAATGACAGCCTACACAAGCTGGGGTTGGAAGATCTGGATATTGACTCCTGTGAGTTGTCCCACCACTGGAAATCTGAGATGCTGCAGCTGGTGCAGAAGTATGAGGATGTCTACTCAAAAAGTAAGCTTGACTGTGGGATGGCTAAAGACTTTGTTCACCACATCCATCTGTCTGATGATCGACCCTTCAGACTTCCATATCGACGTGTCCCACCAGGGCAATATCATAAGCTTCGTCAAGTGCTCACAGAGATGGAAGAGCTTGAGATCATCCGCAAGTCTAACAGCGAGTGGGCCTCCCCACTAGTGCTTGTTTGAAAGAAGAATGGTGATCTCAGGATATGTGTGGATTATCGCTGGTTGAACACGCGCACAGTCAAAGATGCACATCCCTTGCCACACCAATCTGACTGTCTTGCAGCTCTGGGAGGGAGTGCTATCTTTAGTGCCATGGACCTTACCTCTGGCTTTTATAACATCGCTATGGCAGAGGAACACAAAAAACGTACAGCTTTCACCACGCCTATGGGGCTGTATGAGTTTAACAGGCTCCCGCAGGGCCCCTGTAATAGCCCTGCAAGCTTCATGCGCCTCATGATGAGTATTTTTGGTGACCAGAACTTCCTGATACTGCTCTATTACTTGGATGATGTGCTGGTGTATGCACCCAATGAAGCTGAAGCCCTCAAGAGGCTGGAGATTGTCTTCAGCAGGCTGCATGCTCATGGACTGAAACTGGCTCCAAAAAAATGCCAGCTACTCAGAAGAACTGTGAGGTTCTTGGGGCATGTTGTGGATGAAAATGGTGTCTCAACTGACCCTGACAAAGTCAAAGCTATCACTGCTATGACAGAGACTGACCTTATGATGGAGGATGGCTTAACACCATCACAGAAGAAGATCAGGTCATTCTTGGGAATGGTCATGTACTATCAGCAGTTCATCCAAGATTGTTCCAGTATAGCTAAGCCCTTGTTCGCCCTGACTGCTGCACCTAAGGGGAGGAAAGGGAATGCACGAGTTGCTGCTTCGTTCAGGAAACTACACCCAAGTGACTGGAAACAGGAGCAGCGTGACTCTTTTGAACAGTTAAAATCTGCTCTCTTAGACTCTGTTGTCCTCGCACACCCTGATTTCAGTCAACCATTCATCTTGTCCACAGATGCCTCGCAGGATGGATTAGGTGCTGTGCTATCTCAGGTCCAAGAGGGTGAGAGTAAGGCACGCCCTATTGCCTTTGCCAGCAAGGCTCTCACCCATGCTCGGAGCAACTATCCAGCATACCGTCTAGAATTTTTGGCACTGAAATGGTCTATTTGTGATAAATTAATCCATTGGCTAAAGGGACACAACTTCACCGTCTGGACAGATAACAATCTGCTAACCTACATTCTCACAAAGCCCAAACTCGATGTGTGCGAGCAGAGATGGGTAGCCAAACTTTCCCCATACAACTTCAGCATCAAGTACATCTCTGGCAGTAAGAACATTGTTGCAGACACCCTAAGCAGGCAGCCCTTTGTCCAAAACCGTGTTTGCCAGAGACTCATTAAAGAGCTGTACAAAGCACTGTTAGAGGAGTCACAGCAGGTTAGAGAGGGCATGGTCCAGGAGGCATTTAGAGTCAGTGTTAACTACCAGAGTGTCAAGTGCTCATCCCCACTGGAGAGCCTTAGACACTGCTCTATGACAAGCGGTGAAGTGTCTGCGGTCCTGGCAGGTCATATGGAATGGGACCAAGGATTCAACCAGAGGGTGGCCACTTGGTTGGTTCAAGACCTGGAACAGCTAGTCCCACCTGGCCAAGGTGCCTTGCCTGTCTTCTCACTCCAAAAACTCCAGGATGAGCAAAGGAGAGATGCTACATTATCCCAGGTCATCCCATTTGTTACCCGAGGGAGGCGGCCATCAAGGAGAGAAAGGGCTGTACTGTCGCTGAAGGTTCTTAAGACCCTGAAACAATGGGAGAAACTGAAAATGCTTGATGGTATCCTGTACAGAGTATGTAAAGACTCACTGACTGGGAAGAAGTGCCTCCAGTACGTGACACCTTCCTCCCTAGTCACACATGTTCTTTGTGGTCTCCATGATGATGCCATCAGGACCAGAGTAGAACACTATACCTGGCAAGGCAGAGATTTTTCTGGATTACCATGGAGCACAACATCCGAGAGTATGTCAAATGCTGCAAGCGCTGTGTAGTCAGCAAGACACTGGAGCCAGAGGGAAGAGCTCCGCTTGAAAGTATCAAGACCACGTACCCCCTTGAGCTGGTTTGTCTGGACTTTTGGTCTGCAGATGACTCCAGAGGAAGGAGTGTGGATGTATTGGTGGTGACAGACCACTTCACCAAGATGGCCCATGCTTTCTGCTGCTCAGACTAGTCAGCAAAACAAGTTGCGCGCCAGCTCTGGGATAGATATTTTTGTGTCTATGGATTCCCCCAGAGGATACATTCAGACCAAGGGGCGAGTTTCGAGAGCCAGTTGATCCAGGAGCTGTTACAGATTGCAGGTGTGAAGAAGTCAAGAACAACACCTTATCACCCAATGGGGAATGGCCACACTGAGAGGTTCAACAGAACCTTAGGGAACATGGTCAGAGTTTTACCACCCAGGGATAAGATTAAATGGTTGCAAATGCTGCAGACACTGACTTTTGCATATAACTGTACAGCTCATGAGTCGACTGGGTATACTCCCTTCTACCTGATGTATGGGCGGGTGCTTAGACTGCCGGTGGATGTTATGTTGCACAATGTGGAGAGGAACAGTGATATCACTGACTATGATAGCTATGTCAGGATAATGAGGGATGACCTCAAGGAAGCTCTCATTTTGGCCCATGTCAACGCTGATTCCAGCCAGCGGCACCAGGCAGACTTGTACAACATGAGGACAAAAGGTCCAGACATTGAGGAAGGAGATCGAGTTCTCTTTGCAGACAGAGGTGAACGTGGTCGCAGGAAGTTGGCTGACAGATGAGAATCTACGCTGTACACTGTGGTCTCTAAAGATTTAAAGTGCCATACATACCACATCAAAAACACCATCAATGGACCGGAGAAGATTGTTCATAGGAACTTGATCTTGCAAGCTAGCTTCTTGCCAGTGGTATTTGAACAAGAAGTGGAGCCTTCCTTTGACAGTGACTCTGAACCAAGCCGGGACCAGTGTGATGTGGATAGAACTGCCTCTGTGACTGGATCAGAGTTTGACCCTACAGAGCGTACCGCCAGTTGGGGAGCAGAGACAACCCCTTCAGTGGTTCCTCCAGAAAGAGGATTTGCATCATCTGAACCTCCTGAAGTATCCCCTGACAATGCTGTGCCAGTGGCTAACAACCCCCAAGCAGACAGTAGTGATGTAAGCAGTCATGCTGGACCATATGCTGAGAGTCACAGTGTTGGGGTCGAGACAAACATGGTCAACAACAGTGAAACAAATAATATGCATGGTACAGAAGTGCCAGAACTAAACCACAGTCATCCTGAGGACCAAGTAGCTAGAGGAACAATGTCTGAGATCACTTTGAGACATGATAGAGCACCAAGTAACACAGTGGGGCACATCAGAACAAGAGTAGGAAGGATAGTAAAACTAGTTAACAGATTGATTCAGAACATAATGCAAAGAAACAAACAAGCTAATGGTGGTGTTAGTAGGTTAGCCAAAACTTTATTTTTGTAAACAACCGTCAGTTATGCTATTGGAATAGTTCTAAGTTAATTAGCGATGTGTATAGAATGTATAATCCTTTTAAGTAAATTCAATGTTGGAGTAACAGTTATTTATTCAATAGAATGAGATTGTGCATAAGGCACCTTCTTACGCAAGTGAACATTGGAAGTCTGGCCAGCTTCCTTTTGACACTTTCCCTTTTGGTTGGGAGATGGTTTTGTCGCACATAAGAGTACTGTGATATACCATGAGAAAAAAATGACATGCTATGCTACTGTTATTCAGAACTCTGCTATTACCTGACCCTCAGTGTTTTGAGAAGTTCAGGGGGGAGTATGTGGTTGAGTTAGTTTATTATGTTTTATATTTTTGTGAACATTCTCAAAACTATTTTTTTTATACTGAATGGAAACATGGAAACATCACGTAATATGGTTATTAATGTATTTTGAGGTTCTGTTGTCACTTTTGGTCGGTAGAAATGGATTTTAAAAGTGTTTGGTTTAATGGAGATCCAGCCTCATTAGCATATTGTTTGGCTTGCTATAGGAGACTGAGAAAGCGCCTGACGCTGCGTGTGCTGACTGTGCACCTTACTGCTTGTTTTGTAGGTATGTTGCAACATTAATTATTGTCCTTCATTGTTATTGTTTATATGCATTTCTTACATTTGTATTTATTGTATTTGTGTGTATATATGTGTGGTGTGTATATTTATATATTATAAAAAAAAAAAAAAAGTTTGGTGACGCTTTTGCAGGAGACTGAGAAAGCGCCTGACACTGCGTGTGCTGACTGTGCCCCTTACTGCTTGTTTTGTAGAATAAATGGCAGAATCCGAATATTGGTGTGTCTGTCTTCCTTTAAAGCATCAGCAACCATTCTAAAGCCGCTACACTTAGATTAAATAGGCTGAACTCAATCAAATCACCAGGGGCCTCATGTATAAATGGTGCATACGCACAAAAATGTTGTATACACCTGTTTCCACACTTACATCGCGATGTATAAAAACTAAACTTGGCATAAAGCCATGCACATTTTAATGCTAGCTCAATCCTTTGTGTACACAAGTCCTCCACTCGGTTTTGCAATCTGCCGGCACCCAGCATCAAAGCAGTGCTTTTGTTTCAGTGTGGTTTCCCTTTCTTTTTTAGATTCACATCACTGATGCGGCTTTATCATATACACTGATATTGTTTATTAGTTTAAGACATCTGATTGTAATTAACCTGTAACAATATAATAGTCCACGGAATGGCCAATCTTTTCCTAATATCATAGCTGCTTTAGCGTTGTTGCTCTCACTGCTCCTTTTTCTTCTTCTTCTTTCAGCTGCTCCTGTTAGGGGTTGGCACAGTGGATCATCTTTTTACTTATTATTCTCACTACACCACTCGGAGTATGTATATCATTGTATCTAAGTGTGGAATCACAGCTCTACAGCAGCTGATCGGAAAGAGAATTATCGGTATACAGCATCAAGCACACGCTTTCTCAGCCATGCTGTCTATTTGAACTGCTCTCATGCGACAAACGCTTCAGAGCCTTTTAAGTATGGACCTCATGGTTCAGAAACAGTTTCATTCCAAGAACTATAAATGCACTCAATCAGTCCATCAAGTGTTCCTTGTAGAACTGTTTATATTTATAAATACAATTATCTCACTGTAAACTTGCAATACAGTTATAATATTGCACAACCTGAGCCACTTTAGCGCGTATTTACATATAATGATGATATATTTTAAGATGAAATGCTGCCAAATATGTTTTTTTACGTTAAAATCTTAACATCATTTAAATAATCTATATTGTTAATAATTAAGCATGTGAGGACACAGTGTTGCAATGGTAGCAAGGAGCTGGCACACCGTTCAAGGATTACTCCAGAATCACACTGTATTCTTGCTGGGGCTGGCAAGACACTGGAAAGTTAGATGGATGGAATAATTAAACATGTACTGCGAAGATATTTCAATGTTCCTTAAAAGTTTTGAAGAATCTGCATTCTAAGCTTAAAGATGGCTTAACGTCTATTACAGAGCTGATTGTGTGGCGATTGGGTACTTGGAGAAAGAAAAGGAAGGACAGGAATTGGGGGTTAGTAGGTTTGAAAGAGACAGTACTGCTGCAATAAATTATTTCATCGAAGGTCGCGCACAGCACAGCAAACATCTTGCGGGAGGCAGGAACAATCTCTGGATGGGGCGCTAGCTCGTCACTATCACTGTGCCACTGTGTTCCGATGTTTAATAACATGCTTTAATTCCTATCATCATGAAAATGATATCAAGTATACATGTCAGTATTTCAATTATTCAGAGAGCTGTAATATCATGAATGTAATTAATTATGTGTCCTGTCAGAGGAAGAGAAAGCCCGTTTAAGAAGCACGTAGTGATTCACACACATAGAGCACATAGAAGAACATATACAATACAAAGCATCTAATGTGTTACTTTATTTACAATGGTATTTGAGAAACTAGTAAATTAAATGATTTTAAGATGAAGTTTATCATTTTCTACTTTAATGACAAAATAAATATGTGATTAAAGTGGCAGGAGTTGGGGAGTAGAAGCAGGCGCGTGCACGTTTGTTGCTTTTCATGCTGACCAGGATTTATGTAGCGGAAGAACATGAAAGTTGGTGTACGCATAGATTCATGTAACTGGATTTTTTTGTGCGTACGCTCATTTCCGCTTATGTCCATACACCATGTTTTAGTGTGAATTCTACGCATGGTGTTATGCATGAAGCCCCAGGACCAGACAATATTTACCCTCTAAACCTCTAAAGAGGTTAGCTAGTACATATATAAATTCTTGACACATACTTTTAGGAAGTCATTGCGTACTGGGGTAAATGGGGTAGGACTGGAAAATTACAAACATTATCCCGTTATATGAAAACATTGACTGGTTAGATTCAAGCAACTACAGTATATGCCAGTAAGCTTACAATGCATCACAAGAAAATTATTGGAAAAAAGTATTAAGGACAAGATTAAGCCACACATGGAGAGAACAGGAGTTGTATTGATCAGTCAACTTAGGTTCAGAAGTGGGAGGTCATGTTTTACTAACAGGCTGGAATTCTATAAGGAAGCATGTATCTTCACTTTCAGAAAGTATTACATAGGGTGCCACATGAGAGGCTGTTTAGTTGAATTATTACAGACGGCCTTGGACAGTATACTGTACATGCTTGGGCAGATTTGTGGCAGATGAAATTTAATATAAGTAAATCTAAAGTATTAAACGTAGGAATTAAAACTGTTAGGTTTGAATAAAGAATACGAGGTCTCAAAATAAAAATAAACCTTATGAATAGGATTCAGGAGTCATAGTGGACTGTCATCTATCGACTGCCAGACAGTGTTCAAAAAACATTAAGAAGGATTAACAGAATGTCAGGTTATATAGCATCTTGATGTGCAGAGAACAAGTCCAAAGAGGTTATGCATAAGCTTTATAACGCACTGGTGTGACCTCATCTTAAATATTTTGTGTAGTTTTGGTCTCCAGGCTACAAAAAGGACATGGTAGTACTAGAGGAAGCCTAGAAGAGAGTGACTAGGCTTATTTCAATGCTACAGGGAATGAGATATGAGGAAAGATTAAATAAGCTGAACCTTTTCAGTTTAAGCAAAAGAAGATTAAGAGGACACATGGTTGAAGTGTTTAAAATTATGAAAGGATCTAGTATAGTGGATTGAGACTGCTACTTTAAAATGAGTTCATCAAGAACATGGGGTAAACTTTGGAAACTTGCTAAGTGTAAATTTCACACAAGCTTTAGGAAGATTTTCTTAACACAGAGAACCATAAATAAGCGACCAAGTAGTGTGGTAGACTGTAGGATTTTAGGGACTTTCAGAACTATGGTATATTTGATGTTATTTTAGAATAATTAAGTGGATAGGACTGGCAAGTTTTTTTGAGCTGGATGGCCTGTTCTCGTCTAGATTGTTCTAATATTCTAATGAGCGATTCATATTTGAACTGCAGGTTAGTGTGGTTCTCAATCAGCTCCTCATAATGGGTCTCTAAAACAGTGTTTTCTCTGCAGGACAGCACTGTTTTAATCCAAGGGCTTCTGCATCTGCTCTGTCGGAAGTTGTATTGTGCAAGATCAGGAAATTAGACTTGCATCAGCATTAGAAAGGGAGAACTCATTTCAGCTGATAAGAATAGAGCCTGAGAACACAGCTGACAAATGTCTACCCCAGTTAAATGCTAAGTCATCCAGTTTTATGTCTTCCCCAGTTTCCTGGAATTAGTTTTAGAATGTGTTTAACATGTGAAATATTTTCATAATCATGTTTGACAGTAAATAGATGCTAATGTTATGGTGAATATTTTGGGATTATTTTCAGAGGAGTATGCTACTGTTGTAATATTCTCCAAAAGCATTTTTAAAAATGTTAATGTTAATGAAGCAGACACCATGTATTTTCTCAAGGGTTATGCAAAAGTTTATGACACACAGGTTTTACTTTGCTTTCTTCCTCTTTATTTTTCCTGATATCAAATTAAGTGGTGTTAAGTCTTTTGAGGTTTATGAGGGCCACATTTTGTGCCTTTAGATGAGGTCTGATCTGTTACATTAAGTTAGATTATTGTGGCATTTGAATGTACAGTAGAAATAAATGTAATCCAGTCTTCCAGAATATCTATGTATATTGTACATTTATAGTCTTCTTTATTTTACCACTTTTTATATCTTTATTCCATGTTAATGTATTTTATTTTGAGTTTGCCTTTAATAAATGGTTAGTTATTGTCAGGTTTGCATGATTATTTGCCTTTTAACATTAAAATAAATACAATGAATATTACACACTCTGGAACTAAGCTTCTGAGGTTCACAATGCGAAAACATTTAAATCTGGTATATTCATAACTGGTATTTTTTAATAATTAGACTTTGGATTATATTTAATATATTAAGTTAGCTACCTAGCCTCTAAAGAAAATAAAGCTTAGCATTTGTGATTACATGTGAAACATTATTTATATAAATCACACTAAGTTAGCTACTTATCCTTAAATGGGTTTTATTATGAAGCTCAGATTATGTAAATAGCACTTAACCTGTGGTTACATATGAAAAGTAACTGCTTTTTTACACCTACTCTCTTTAGTCCTACTTCTTTGTCAAAACTAGCATCCCTTAAATCCCTTTGCACCTCTCCATCAGCATCTTTTGTGTTGTAAATGTGTTGATCAGCGCAAGCAGTCTGATGTCCCATCCCCCACCCCTTGATGGAGTGCAACTCGGGCTAAAAGTTCTCCCAGCTCAAGCCAAGGCTCCTTTTTTGCGTGTGAGGATCTTGGAGTTGTAGAGGGTAAATAATATAGTATATCGTTATTTGGAATACATGCATTTCAAGTGTGTTCCGTGTCTACAATGATCTGGGTAAGTGTAGGATGAAAGGAAATGTGAGGCAAGAGATCCTGAACAAATACCTAAAGTAGAAACTTTTTTCATGTTATATTAATAACTAGCAATATACCAGCGCTTCACAGCAGAGAAGTAGTGTGTTAAAGAAGTTATGAAAAAGAAAAGGAAACATTGGAAGCGAGGAATAAATATAGTCTCCCCTGAGCTAGTTCCAGTGAAGACAGTTGCCTCAATGAGGTTCTTGTGCAGAGATCTGATCTGATGCCTAGTCCATTACAAAGTTTTAGTGGTTGTAAGTTTCGTAGTAACATAATTGGTGCACCTACCTTCAAAAGCAGAATATGCAAAGGCATGCACAGAAGGTTAAGAGTGTGAAGAAACTAAATGAAAACGCAGTAGTCACCAGCAGGAAGACGTGAAGCAAGGCGAACAATAACAGGCTTGAAGCGTTGGACAAAAGAAGAATGGAGCAGTGAGCGTGATGAACAGCTGAGGAAAGTAAGGAAGCGAGTGAGGAGGCACATGAGTGCGGGATGTCGTTAATGTATATAGGTAGGGAGCCAACCATGTGGTAGGTGCGCAGATGGCAGTCATGCGGAAAAAGAAAGGAGGAACGGGGGCAGCCCTTGTGCATCTCTGATGTTAAATAAACCCTCTGTTAACGGAAATAAGGAATGAAACCGCCAAAAGGAGAGGTCAGTTCCGAAGGTTCCTTGTAGCATAATGGTGAGAATGACCAAAAAGAAAATGTTATTTTCAAAAGTTCGTTATGGGGCACAGCGCGAAATGAAACCTACTTAACATTTGTAAGTACAGTGTAAAGGATGAGCATGGGAAATTTGGGCTTCCTACGTATATTGGAAGTCACAGAAATAGTGAGGAAGGGTTTACCCTATCTATATATACATTTTAGAGAGTACACTTGAGTGTTGCAATAGGAAATGAAGCATACCTAACTTTTGTAAGTACACTGTAAAGAAAGAGCATGCGAAATTTCATCTTCCCACCTATATGGAAAGTGGGAGAATTAGTGACGAGTCAATGAGGACTTTGCCTTTTATATATACAGATGACATGAACAACAACAACAACATTTATTTATATAGCACATTTTCATACAAACAATGTAGCTCAAAGTGCTTTGAAGTGTATAATGTGTGAAGACTTTAGTCCAAATATCAAATAAGCGTGCACTTTTATTCAAGAATATAACCAAAAAAAATTGATTTAAATGTTGCTGTCAATGAGTTAAAAAGCCAAGCTCAAATGTCAATTGACAGGGAATTTATACATATTCTTGAATGTTGCAGAGGTAGTGATGAACAAACTCATTTTTTAGCACAATCACAGAATTCTTCAGGAACTTTGCAGAACTTGTGAAGTGCATTTTTGTCAATAAAGAGAAAGGAGTATAATGGTGCAGTGGTCTTTTAAGTGATTCTGATGGCTAGGGAAGCACTTGTCAACTATACTAGAATGGTTATTGTGGCCAAAAATATGATCTGTACTGGGAAGCAGTAGTGCTAACTAACCACTGTGCCTCAAACAACAAAAATGCAGATGGAATGATATCCACAAACAGAATGCATCTAATGCCCACAAACTTGCAATTGATAAATAAAATACAGATAATTGCACTAACGGTGTTCCAATTTTGAGGTATACATTAAATGTGCCAGGAAGCAACAGCGTGGAACTGGCATGTTCCATTGTTTGAAGCCATGGCTCTGGGCAAACATGGAATATCTTTTTTGTTTCATATGGTGTATCTGTGCAAGTGTGTCACACATTTTTCTTCTGTCAAGAAGAAACGCCTTGTAAATAGTAATAAATATTTTGTTATTACTATAATCTCTCAGGGTCTCCTGTGTTTTCTGAAAAGTGAATGGGGAGGGCTTCTTTAAGGCTTATTTTGATTTGTAGCTGTGACACATGGTTAATTATGCATGCACAAGGATCAGTGTTGTAGATCCAGTTTAGGACTCATAATAGTCAACCAAATACCCCTCAAATGAAAATACTGCAACTTGTTTTTTTCCCATAAATGTATTGGGGTGGAAATTTGTCTGGAGTAATGATCAGGTTGTGATATCACACATACATGGAGCAGATAGGCAATGATCTTACTGTACACATGTGAAACTTCTGCATATGGCTGCTACAGCTATGTGATGTTATTGTGGCCTCACAAAACATCATGGGGCTCTGGGAAAAAATGTTCATCTAAGTTAGCCACATGGCAAAATTCCAGGAAAATATTAATTGAACTAGGTCAATGGCATATTTAATACAAAAAATGCTTTGGCAAATTTTGCTGATCAACGCTAATGAGTAGTACTATAACCTGTCCTGTTCCTCTTTATCCATCTGACATATTTCTCAAAATTCATGTCACACTCAAACTCTGTACATAAGAAGAGGCAGGTATAAACCATTTGCACTCCAACAACCTTCTGTATAAAATAATACTTACAAGAAATAGTGAGTCCAATCATGACAACCAACTGTAAAATACCCAAGTACAGCAGCGCTTTGAACTGCCAGCCTTTGTTAAATGCTTTAGCAAGAGGAGCTGGAGAAACTGAAAGACAAAAAAACATAGTGTGTGGAAACAACAAGGATATATCAGTAAAACACTACCCATCTACTGCAACATAAGTGTGTTTCCAATTACAATTTGCCCTGTCTGGTTTTACCTGCTCATTTCTTCGTGTTTTTTCCTTTAATTTTTTTTTATTTATTTAAAGCACGTAGCATTCCATACAACCAAATCAATCTTAACAAAACTAAATTCAATTCAATTTAATTTTTTTTCTGTCCTCTCAGCCATCTCACTCTATCACTGCACTTATCCTTAGAAACTTATATCATGACATCATATAAAAGGTTGCTACTCTTGTATTTGATATTTATCTGTTTTTAAGAGTATTTAGATTCAACTGTTTTTCTTTATTTCCTAGTATTTTTTGCTTTTCTTTTCTTGTAACTTTCTCTTTGACATCTTATAAAGTACTTTGAGCTACATTGGTTGTAATAAAATGTGCTATAGAAGTAAATGTTGTTGTTGATGACAAGAATCCGAGAAAACAGGCAATAATGTCACACTACTAGTGTAACGTTAACATATCCATGTACATCCATCAGTGTATTAAAGTGTCAGAATCAGGCATAAGGCTGAAATACACCATAAATACAGAATGAGTCCAGCTCTGACATACTCATACCCAGGGTCAATTGAAAGACACACCTTTACATAAAATACATACCTTTCAACTCTGAAATGAAACCCACAAAGGCAGGAAAATACTGAGAATTCACTACAGACAGCAAGTAAGCCAGGACATCAGTTTAGTGCTCCATCATGACAATCAAGAGCAGAATTACACAATCAAATTTGATGGAATAACTTTCAAATTGCACAGTGATGATTACTGCATGTTTAAAATGACAAAATCAATGGTGTCTCCAAGAAATGTAAAGTATCTCCTCTGATGTATGGTTTGATGTCAGGTCTGCCTTCTGCTTCCTGAATTATCTGACCAACTGTTTGGGTTTGTGTACATTAAGTGTGAGACATGTGTTGTCAGTCTGAGATCCTGGCTCAGAGGTACTTGAAAGACGATGCCGTTTGATGTTCCGCTGATATGGCGAAAACAGAAAGACCATGTGATGGACTGTTACTTCTGTTTGACTAATGTGTCTGGTTTATCTGCCAAAAACAAGAAGTCAATAGAATATCCTAATTTGCCTTCAGCAATGAGACCCGTGCCACATGACGAGTCTTCCAATTCTGAACCCACCAGAGGATTGGACCTTAGATGAACCAGATGAAGAAACTGTAATATAGGGTACTGATAGTGACATTGACCCAGATTTTGAACGGTACTCATCAGGTGATCCAGATCAGATAACACATTTCGAATTGAACGATTTGGTCAGAGATTTGGGTCTGAAAAAAGCAAAAGCCGAGCTGTTGGGTTCAAGACTGCAGGAATGGTGTTTGCTGTCACCAGGTATGAAAGTTTCTGTGTTTCGAGGCCGACATCATAATATAACCAAAATTTATAATCAAGTCGACAGTCTCTGTTTTTGTTGTGACATTGAAGGGTTGTTCTCGGCCTTCGGTTGTGATCATAACCTGGAAGAATGGTGTTTCTTCATTGATTCGTCAATGTTAAGCCTGAAACCTGTTCTGCTACACAATGGCAATGTTTATCCTTCAGTACCTGTTGGCTATACAGCACACATGACAGAAACGTATAAGAATATGGAATATTGCTGAAGCACGTCCAGTATGGTGGGTACAACTGGAATATCAGTGGAGATCTTAACGTCGTTGCTCTGTTACTAGGACTGCAGCTCGGCTATACAAAGTACTGTTGTTTCATCTGTGAATGGGACAGCTGTGCCAAACAGTCTCACTATTCTCGATAGAACTGGCCACTCCGTAAAAAGTTAGTTCCAGGACAGAAAAATGTGGCACATGAATCACTTGTTGACCCGGCAAAGATATTTTTGCCTCCTCTTCACATAAAATTGGGACACATGACGAATTTCGTGAAAACACTGAACAAGGAAGATGAAGGTTTTCGTTATTTAAGACAAGTGTTCCCAAGAATAACTGACGCCAAGATCAAAGAGGGCAATTTTGTTGGCCTCCAGATTAGAGATGTTATGAGTGACAAGTGGTTTTGAAGATCTGTTAGTTGGGCCAGAAAAAAATTACCTGGAAAACCTTCAAAGATGTTGTTGACAATTTTCTGGGCAATTACAGAGCCCCAAACTACATTCAGCTGGTAGACAAACTTCTCAAAGCATACAAGACAATGAAGTGCAACATGTCACTCAAGATTCATTTCCTCCACTCACACTTGGACTTTTTCCCCTCAAATCTCGGTACTGTCAGTGACGGACAGAGAAAGGTTTCACTGGGACATTGCTATGATAGAAAAACGATACCAGGGCAATTGGAATCCATCAATGCTTGCTGAGTACTGTTGGACACTGCAACGTGATGCACCAGACATTGAATACAAAAGAAAATCAGGCGTAAAACAATTTTAATTTTGTTGAATTTAATAGCTTATGCGAAACATAAACTTGACTAAATACGTCATTGTCAGTAATAATAATAATAATTCTTTGCATTTATATAGCGCTTTTTTCATTACTCAAAGCTCTCAGCAATTGCAGGTTAAGGTTAAGCAAACATATAAATGTCTATTTCTCAGAGTTCCTATGTGATGCAGTTAAACCAAAACTGTATTTGGACAGAGAGTGTTAATAAATATAAAAAAGCCCTCTTTAAAGCTCGCTCAGAATACTATTCTACATTAATAGATAGCAATAATAAAAATCCTTGGGTACTGTTTAGAACAGTGGCTAAATTAACAAATGGCAATTCAGATCAACAGTGCAAAATACCAACAGATATTAGCAGTACAGACTTTATGAACTTCTTCAATGAGAAAATTAAAAATATAAGATCCCAGATCTCAGCATCACAGTACAAACCAAATACTAGCTTAGCTGACCCTGCCGCACATTGCATTCAGCACTTTAGTAATTTTAATCCTGTAGCTGAGCAGGAAGTCTTAACTTTAATTACTAAAATGAAGCCCTCTACTTGTTCCCTAGATCCAGTGCCAACAAAACTAGTAAAAAGTGCAATGAATGTTCTTGCAGCGCCTATTCTAACCGTTATCAATAGTTCATTACTGCATGGCACAGTACCTGATGCACTAAAAATGTCAGTCATTAAACCTTTACTTAAAAAGTCAGACCTTGACCCACACATACTAAATAATTATAGGCCTATTTCAAATTTACCATTTCTCTCTAAAATACTAGAAAAAGTAGTCGCCAGTCAGCTTCAGTCACACCTTACGCATTACAATTTATTTGAGAAATTCCAGTCTGGTTTTCGCACTGGTCATAGTACAGAAACTGCACTAACACGGGTTGTAAATGACATTCTGATATCCTCTGATGAAGGAAACTCCACTGTAATTATGTTGTTAGATTTAAGTGCAGCATTTGACACCATTGACCATTCTATTTTACTGCACAGGCTAGAAAACGATGTTGGGCTTACAGGCCCCGTGCTCACTTGGTTCAGTTCTTATTTATCAAATCGATTCCAATATGTACAGAAATGTGCTGACAGTACTCCTTCATTATACACAGAAGTTCAATATGGTGTCCCGCAGGGCTCAGTACTGGGACCTTTACTGTTTTCACTTTACATGCTTCCACTGGGATCTATCATTAGGAAACATAATGTTAATTTTCACTCGTATGCAGATGACACCAAGTTATACCTTTCATTTAAATCAAATGAAGTTTCTCCAATGTTGTCTTTAATTAGTTGTGTTAGTGAATTAAAGGAGTGGATGAATGAGAACTACTTGTCTTTAAATACAGATAAAACAGAGATGTTAATTGTTGGAGGGAATGACGCTGATCACAGCAATATTTTGTCGTCATTTAACTCAGTTGGAATCCCAACTAATTTTACTGAGTCAGCCTGCAATCTAGGAGTTATCTTTGATTCTAGCATGTCATTTAAAGCACATATTACAAAGTTGTCCAAAACATGTTTCTTCCATCTTAAGGTGCTTTCTAAATAAACAGGAGGATTCTCTAGTAGGATTGACTACTGCAATGCGGTGTTCACTGGCTGTTCAAACTGTTCTTTATACAGCCTCCAGTTAATCCAAAATGCGGCTGCAAGAATTATTACAAGAACAAGAAAATATGAACACATAACTCCAGTTCTTAAATCCTTACACTGGCTCCCGGTTAAGTTTAGGGCAGATTTCAAAATCCTCCTTTTAACATATAAAGCATTAAATGGCCAATGTCCGGCTTACTTGTCTGAACTTATCATGACTTACAAACCTGAGCGCACATTAAGATCTCAAGATTCCGGTCTGCTTATGATTCCAAGGATTAATAAAATAACAGTTGGAGGTCGAGCTTTTAGTTACAGGGCCCCTAAACTGTGGAATGGTCTTCCTGCTTCTATAAGAGATGCCCCTTCGGTACCAGCCTTTAAATCCCGGCTGAAGACTCACTACTTCAGTTAAGCATATCCTGACTAGAGTTGCTGATTAACTGTACATACTGCATCTCTGTTGTTAGTCATTAGCACTAAACATAAGTAACATGATTTTTATAATTTGTTACTAACCCTCACCTATTCTGTTTCTGTTCTCGGTACTCAAATGTGGCAATTGGTGCCACGGCCCACCTGCCAAGTTGTTTGCCTGCCTATGGTAAAGTCATCCCTGATGGAGGATCACAGGAATCATGGGAAGGAGGGGTCCTTTCATCGGATTGGCTGGCCGAGCAACGTTTCAGCCGTGGAATGGCCAAATGGGGAGGCAGCTTGACGGATGAGGTCTCCAGGACTCTAAAAATATCCAAATCTGATCCAAATGTGATATCATCTACTGTTAAATTCTGATCTGTACTTCTAAAATTTTTATTATTATGCTGTATTAAGGATTTGTTATGTTCTGTATACTTGTATTGAACCCCTTCTTTTGACACCCACTGCACACCCAACCTACCTGGAAAGGGGTCTCTCTTTGAACTACCTTTCCCGAGGTTTCTTCCATTTTTCCCTACAAGGTTTTTTTGGGAGTTTTTCCTTGTCTTCTCAGAGAGTCAAGGCTGGGGGGCTGTCAAGAGGCAGGGCCTGTTAAAGCCCATTGCGGCACTTCCTGTGTGATTTTGGGCTATACAAAAATAAACTGTATTGTATTGTATTGTATTTGTGCATACCCTTTAGGTACCTGTCACAATCAGCAAAATCTTTTCAGGAACATTTAAAAAAATTGCTGTGCCGTGAGCTATTAACTATTACTATTACTACTATTAACTATTTTGTAAAGGTCTAACAAACTCTGCTTCACTACCAATGTTAAAGGATTATCATGACCGTATACCTGCTAAACTGAACCAATACGACATTGTCATCTTCCACCAATATTGATATCATAGTGTTTGTCCCACATTAACCTGAAATTCTAAAATGGGTTCTTACTGCATGGACCACATATCTAAGTGTATTAGCTGCTACCACAGAGAAATGTTTCAAAAGTACCACAGATGCTGAACTCATAAACCAAACACTAGTAGTTAACAAAAGATTTAATAAAAAAATATAAACACAATATAATGATGTCCTTTCAGCTTTCAGTCTTTTCAGCTTGTGATAAAGCAAGAACCAAAAACAATCAGTGCACCCTTAAACCTACTCACATTCTTATGTGTACCCACTAATAACGTTTTTTATAGGAATTAATAATTTGGTTTTAAAATTTTATGTGGCACACGTTTGTCCTTGTTATGAAGTTTCTGTTTTCTCACGACTAGTCTCTGAACTGGCCTACCTTCTCCCACACAGTGTTTTTCTCTGCACGTGGGTGCAAGTTGCCTACTCTGAACTTTCTTACTGGATTTAGGAAGACATAACTCAGCTAGAAATAATTCTTTACAAAGTTGATTACCTTTTGGTTATAGTTACAACAATACTACAATATATAAGCTGGCTTTGCCCGGAACACTAAGTTACAATTGATAGTTCTTGGAATTAAAGTAGGTGTTACTTATAGTGCTGGTGTAAGCAATGCATTGTTCCTTTCCTGGTCAGCTTTCTCCAGATACATGGAAGGATCTTCTTTTCAATTTCTTTCTTTATATTAGGAGCTTGCTTCCTTCTTCATCTTGATTGCACATTCTGATTGCAAACAGTACAGCCGTTTCTTTTTGATGTTCAAACACACCATGTCACCTCTTGTTGCTAGCAAAGTCTTCTAAGCAGCTGGGGCCTCATGTATAATGCCGTGCGTAGAATTCGCACTATAACATGGCGTAAGCACAAAAGCTGAAATGTGCTTACACACAGAAAAATCCAGATGCAGGAATCTGTGCGTACTCCAACTTCCACGTTTTTCCGCTACATAAATCCCGATCAACGTGAAAAGTAATGCTCGTGCACGTGCTTTATGTAACGCCCCAACTCCTCCCAGAATTACGCCTCTTTGAATATGCAAATCAATATAAGTCGCCTTTAAGCTCAGCCTTCTGTGAAAAGACAATGGGAAAAGCACAGGGGAAAATATAAGAATTTCAGTGAATACCAAGTGGAGGCAAAGGAAAAACATACTATTTATTTAAACCGTGGTATAATCAACAAAAGGCAGTTGATCGAGTGACATAGCGTATTGGAGAAACTTGAAAGCTCACGTTCACAAAATCGCACAGTTTCTCAAATCACATCGTAATTAAAGTAACACGTTAAATGCTTTGTTTTGTATGTGATCTTCTATGTGCTCTATGTGTGTGAATCACTACTTGCTTCTTAAACGGGCTCTCTTCCTCCGACTGGGCACAGAATCAATTACATTTGTGATATTACAGCACTCTGAATAACTAAAATACTGAGATGTATACATGATATCATTTTCATGATGATAGGAGTTAAAGCACGTTATTAAACATGGGTTTCACAGCGCAGTGATTGCGTGCGAACTTCGATGAAATAATTTATTGCAGCAGTACTCAGGGGTGGCTCTAGGCTCATAGTGGCCCTGGGCAGAGAAAGAATCGGTGGCCCCTTCACCCGCCGATGTCAATATGGTATCTTATGCACGGTGGATGACCACGTCCGTTGTGGACACTGCATAGCTGCCTCATGCTCATGACACAAGCATTTAACTTTTGCCAAAATTTGTCGCTGCATTTTTAGCTGTGTTGTTATTTTGTCTTTCTGTTTTATATTCAATATATATTGGTGTAGCAGCCCCTGCAGTGCTTGTTTTTCTCTGTAATAGACGTTAAGCCATCTGTAAGCTTAGAGCGCCGATTCTTCAAACCGTTTAATAAGGAACATGTTTAATTACTCTATCCTTCATGCCAGTCCCAGTGAAGAATATAGATTATTTAAATGAAGTTAAAGTTTTATCTGTATAATATAATAAACATATTTTGCTGCATTTCATCTTAAAAATGATATCGTCATCATACGTAAATACGCGCTTTATAAAGTGGCAGGTTGTGCAATATTATAACTGTAGTAAAAGTTTACAGTGGGGTGATTGTACTTATTAGTAAAAACAGTTCTACAATTCACACTCAGATACAGTGATATAAATACTCCGAGTGGTGCAGTGAGAGTAATACGGAAAAAGATGATCCGCTGTGGCAACTCTTAATGGGAGCAGCTGAAAGAAGAAGAAGAAAAAGAAAAAGAAGGTACAGTGAGAGTAACAACGCTAAAGCAGTTATGTTATTTGGAATACTATGGCTATTCCCTGGACCATTATAATGTTACAACTTAATTACAATCAGATGCATTACACTAATAAAGAATATGCAGTTAGTTTCAGTGTATTTATAAAGGAAAATAAGGAGTAACCACACAGGAACAGTAGCACTGCTTTGACACCGGGTGCCGCCAGTCTGCAAAACCGAGCGGAGAACTTGCGTACGCCAGGGCATGAGGTACTGTGGAAAAGTGCGTGGCTTTACACCAAGTGTAGGTTTTATACATCGCGATTGGAATGTGGAAATGGGAGTACGCAACATTTCTGTGCGTACGCTCCGTTTATATATGAGGCCCCTGGTGATCAGTCAGTTGACATTTTCAGACAAACAAACGTTTGGTCTTTCATATATGGGTTTCCTTTGCTCAGGCACTTGCTATCTTTGCAAGGTTTAGACAAATGGCACCCCTAGTCCCACTCTTGAATGTCTTCATTTATTCAGTCCTGCCCCGGTTACCATTTTGAAATAGAATAGATTGCTCATAACTCCCCTGTAAGTAATTGGGTCTCTACTAAACCTCAGAGGTTACCGCCAGGTCGAGCAGTAAACTTGATAAAGGAAGCAACGAGTAAGGGTGTGCTAGGGTGTTTAAAAGACAGGAATATACATCTTGCCATTGGTTTTTTGGGTGCACATAAGCCAAACCTTTAAGGTTGACCATTAGTGCAAAGTTTTGTCCTTCAAGGTTGTCAATCCTTGAGTTGTAGCTGTTTGTCTGAGACAGATGTTTAACTGATACCACAAGAAGATGGCTCTGAGATGTCACTTGGTGAATGATCATCTAATGAGATAAGGTGTGAAGGCTGCATTCCAAAGAGAGGTCCACTGAAAAAGAGACTGGTATTAAGAGGGGCTGGCAGATTAGAGCTAAGCTAGGACTTGTGTTCCATCTTGTAAAATGTATAATGGTAATGTGGCCAACCGTAGAAAGTCCGCAAATGTGTCAGATCATAGTGGTAAAGAAGGGACAAAAAAATATAACTGTTGCAACAAGTGCAGTTTTCCACTCTAGTATCTGCACATAGAAACCTCTAGACACAAGAAAAGAGCCAGGAGTGGTAGAGTGAGATGTGGGGAATTTTGAGGCAAAACATGCTTTTTATATTTGTTTCAGCATTCTCTAAAAATATCAGATTTATATCATATACTACAAAAAAAAATCAGAATCAAGCTGCAGTGTAAAAGGAATCTTAGCGAGGGCTATATGCAGGAAGGAAAGCACTAAGTATTGTGGGGTTGTCCATTGAGTAAGTCAATGAAGATCAAAGAAACTGAGCATTTGTAACTTTTGTAGAATTTTGTGTTCAGGAAAAAATATATCCCATGACTATGAACACAATCCAATTTGAGCCCTTTTTGACCTTACCAAGTAGCATTGTGTTAACTGAAATAAAACATGCATCAAATGAAGGTAAGGTAAACGGCAAACACAAAGAACAATTCAAAGGCAAGACCAAACCTGAGTGCTCCATACCAGTTGACTGGATAACACTTTCTGTTCTTTTTGGTCTTTGGAAAGTAATAGAAAAGGACAATTTACAGTACAACAAGGTTTGTCCTGACTTTAATATTGTGAATGGTGCGGAGGACAATATTGATAGAGGAGTGTCTTTTCATGTAATAGCAGAGATTGTGAGATAAAGATTGATATTAGAGACAAACAAATACATACGAGTAGTTAATCCAAGATCTTTACATTGAACTCAGGCCTAAAATTGTTCATTTCTTATTTTCAGAATTGTATGACCTTTCTCTTGCTGATCAGTGCTTTAGTCCTGTTTAGGTCATTTCATTGGGACTCTATATCAGTAGTTATTTTCTATGCAAGTACTGCATAATGCTGTACAGAAGGCTGTAGATACACTCCTGGCAATAGCCTTGCAGAAAATATAAAGCCTGTTAAAAATGGTAAAAATGTGTACATGCTGTATGAGAACCTTTAACTAATAAGAATGTGTCTTGCATCCAATTTTAGAATCTTATGCAGAAGAAAACTGAATTATGAAACATAAAGGATTTTAATAACAACTTTCCAGGCCAGGTTGACTTTTTAATGATATACACATTTTTATTCAAGTGCCAAATTGTGTAGTTACATGTTTGTTTTCACTTCCATAACGGTTTGTATAATGCCCACTGAGACCTACTTTCAACCATGGACCAGCATAATAAGTTGATTAGACCTGTGGTGGAGCTGGTTTAAAGTAATACACAACTTTAGTCCCTTTCCTTGGCTCCCAAAAGCACAATATAACACAATTAATCTTAATCTGCAGCTGAGAGTACACTGCAACCTTAGTCTTATTACCATAAACTAAGACTAAGTTTATCTCATGTCACTACTCTTCTGAAAGCACACTGCAACTAACCCATAATAATGATGATGATGAATGTGTTTTCTTTATGTTTAATATAATTCTAAGTATGTACAGGACTCTTGAATTATTAAGGGAAATGTAGTATATAAAAATAAATTGAAATTAGTGATTTTACTTCAAGTCATTCATATTTTCAACTCTCCTGAAAGCAAGCAGTTGTTTATTTTTATGTTTATGCATAGATTTTGCATGTTTTTGTACATTTCAGTAAGGCTGCATATTTATAAGTTTGCTTAAAAAACATCAATCTGTCTTTACTGAAGAGTGATTATAAAAATAAATTGATTTAGTTTAAATTTTTGGCTTTAATTGTAGAGGTCTTTTATACAAAGGGAGCAAAAGCCAAGATGCTTTCGAAAGGCACTTTACATCTTTTTCATATCCAATGCAATGATTGTGATTTCTCCTTTTTAAAATAGAAAAAATGCAATATATTATTAAACAATTTTATTTAACTTGATTCCTCTGTCTGTTTGTTTGTCTGGGTCAAATCTTGCAACTGATTTTAAACCCACTTTTGGCAAAGCGAATTCCTTCAAATTTTGCACACTAATCTGTCACAACCGATGCAATTACTTAACAAATTTTGTTAGAGACGCATCGGATTGCCTCCACTTGTCTCTTCCAGTGAGTGGAGTGGGTAAATACGTGTGCCAACTTTACTTGTTTACTCTTGCGAAGGAGTATGGAAGAGAAAAATGTATATATTAGCATAAATAGCCATACAAGTAATTAACAGCTTCTGAAGCATTAGATTTAGCATAAAATAGAATGTCAAGCAAATAAGATATGTCAAGCAAATAGATAAAACATTAGTCATATTGCATTATTTTTAAGCTTTACCAATATTGGAAAAGGAAGGACAGAATAGAAAGAGAATAACGCACAGAAACTATCGAGAACAGAAGAAGGGGTAACATGTACACCTGTTGTTTGAAAGTTAGGAAGCTGAGGAAAGATACCAATGACCTAATGCAGAAAAATGGTCCCGGTAGGCACGTGAGAAGCCATCTGGAATAGTGAATCAGCAGAAACAGCAAAAGGCATTGCTACTAACAAGGTCAAGATGATGTAATGCATAAAAAATAAAATTAGTATATTCATGTACTAGTATAAATAAATATAGAAAAATACAGTGGTGTGAAAAACTATTTGCCCCCTTCCTGATTTCTTATTCTTTTGCATGTTTGTCACACAAAATGTTTCTGATCATCAAACACATTTAACCATTAGTCAAATATAACACAAGTAAACACAAAATGCAGTTTTTAAATGATGCTTTTTATTATTTAGGGAGAAAAAAAAATCCAAACCTACATGGCCCTGTGTGAAAAAGTAATTGCCCCCTGAACCTAATAACTGGTTGGGCCACCTTTAGCAGCAATAACTGCAATCAAGCGTTTGCGATAACTTGCAATGAGTCTTTTACAGTGCTCTGGAGGAATTTTGGCCCACTCATCTTTGCAGAATTGTTATAATTCAGCTTAATTTGAGGGTTTTCTAGCATGAACCGCCTTTTTAAGGTCATGCCATAGCAACTCAATTGGATTCAAGTCAGGACTTTGACTAGGCCACTCCAAAGTCTTCATTTTGTTTTTCTTCAGCCATTCAGAGGTGGATTTGCTGGTGTGTTTTGTGTCATTGTCCTGTTGCAGCACCCAAGATCGCTTCAGCTTGAGTTGACGAACAGATGGCCGGACATTCTCCTTCAGGATTTTTTGGTAGACAGTAGAATTCATGGTTCCACCTATCACAGCAAGCCTTCCAGGTCCTGAAGCAGCAAAACAACCCCAGACCATCACACTACCACCACCATATTTTACTGTTGGTATGATGTTCTTTTTCTGAAATGCTGTGTTCCTTTTACGCCAGATGTAACAGGACATTTGCCTTCCAAAAAGTTCAACTTTTGTCTCATCAGTCCACAAGGTATTTTCCCAAAAGTCTTGGCAATCATTGAGATGTTTCTTAGCAAAATTGTGACGAGCCCTAATGTTCTTTTTGCTTAACAGTGGTTTGCGTCTTGGAAATCTGCCATGCAGGCCGTTTTTGCCCAGTCTCTTTCTTATGGTGGAGTCGTGAACACTGACCTTAATTGAGGCAAGTGAGGCCTGCAGTTCTTTAGACATTGTCCTGGGGTCTTTTGTGACCTCTCGGATGAGTCGTCTCTGCGCTCTTGGGGTAATTTTGGTCGGCCGGCCACTCCTGGGAAGGTTCACCACTGTTCCATGTTTTTGCCATTTGTGGATAATGGCTCTCACTGTGGATCGCTGGAGTCCCAAAGCTTTAGAAATGGCTTTATAACCTTTACCAGACTGATAGATCTCAATTACTTCTGTTCTCATTTGTTCCTGAATTTCTTTGGATCTTGGCATGATGTCTAGCTTTTGAGGTGCTTTTGGTCTACTTCTCTGTGTCAGGCAGCTCCTATTTAAGGGATTTCTTGATTGAAACAGGTGTGGCAGTAATCAGGCCTGGGGGTGGCTACGGAAATTGAACTCAGGTGTGATACACCACAGTTAG
>JANRMT010062807.1:30371575-30418709 GCA_026402145.1 Polypterus bichir lapradei
ACCAGTGCAACTTGCCCCACTTTCCCTGTTGCCAAGTAATGTTGAACCAAGTCGTCACTACGGTGTTCCCAAATACGCACTTTGCTGATAAACTGAGCGCACTGCGCACTGAGTTCGCACGGCGCTTTGGTGACTTTGAAGAACAAAAAAAGAATTTTGACTTGTTTCGCAACCCATTTGCCGTCGATGTGGAAATTGCTCTTGTGCAGATTCAGATGGAGGTGATTGAGCTGCAGTGTAATGGCACACTGAAGGCAAAGTACGATACTGCAGGGCCTGCACAGTTTATTCACTCCATTACCGCAGAAATGCTCCAGCTCCGTCTACATGCGGCTCGAACCTTATGCATGTTTGGTAGCACATATCTGTGTGAGAAGCTCTTCTCAGCGATGAAGACTAACAAAACAGCACACAGGAGTCTCCTCACTGATGAGCACCTGCAGTCCATCCTGAGAATCTCCACAACACAGAACCTCACACCAAACATAAACGAACTTGTTGCCAAAAAAAGATACCAGTCATCCAGCTTTGATAAAATGACATATGAGCAAAGACAACTGAATGATTTGATTTGTTATTGCTGAAAAGAACACATTTTATTTATATTTCCAGGTTTTGTTATGCAGCATGTTCATATTTGAATCTGTATAATTTTGACAGGATATATTTTTATGGAGAGCAAAATATTATAAGTTATTTAAGGTTTGAGTTGATTTATTCAGGAATAATATTCCTGTCTGTTTTTACCTTTCCTACCAAAGATATTTCTGTCGACTAAATAAAAATTCCTTCTATTTAAAATTTAAATAGAACTTGAACAAATACGATAGTTCATAATATCCACGCAGACTTGCACGTAAGAGCGGGAGTCATCCGTTTTAACAAACAGCGTATTGCACTGATACGAAATAGCCTGCCCATTTAATTATTTAGGAATGGATAAATAAATTAAGATTTTATACAAATAATGTTTTTCATTTTTCTTCCTTGATGGATTCTGCCACCCCCAGCAACAGTTGCTTGCACCCCAAAGAGTGTATGTATATATATATATATATATATATATATATATATATATATATATATATATATATATATATATATATATATATATGTGTGTGTGTGTGTGTGTGTATATGTAGATATGTATGTATACGTTTATATATGTGTGTGTGTATGTATATATATATGTATTTGTGTGTATATATGTGTGTGTGTGTATGTATGTGTGTATGTATATGTATGTGTATATATGTAGATATATATATGTATGTATATATGTGTGTGTGTATATATATGTGTGTGTATATGTATAGATATGTATATATATATATATATGTTTATATGTGTGTGTATATATACATATATATTTATATATATATATATATTGTGGACACCCAGGAGGACCTGAGGAGGGCTTGTGCCTCCTCCAGACCGTGAGGGGGCGTCCGTTCTGGTTCTGTTGGGGACCACGGGTCGAGGGCATGGAAGCCCTACCCTGTAGGGGCCCGTGGTCACCGCCAGGCGGCGCCCCGGTGCCGGTTTATCCCATCTGGTCCTTGGCCAGGGCTGGAGCCCGGTCGGGACGCCTTGGAGGACCGGAGGAGGGCGTGGGCCTCCTCCAGACCGAGTGGGGGCGTCCGTCCTGGTTATGCAGGGGGCCTCGGGTACAGGGCTTGGAAGCCCAGCCCTGTAGGGACCCGTGGCCACCTCCGGGCGGCGCCCCAGTGCCTAATTATCCCGGGAGCCCGGCACTTCCGCCACACCAGGAAGTGCCGGGGGGAAGACGACAGGGGATACACGGACGGCTTCCGGGTGCGCAGCCGGCACTTCCGCCACACAGGGGTGTGGCCAGTGTTAAGTGCCGGGAAGCAGCTGGAGCCCATCCGGGTTCCCATAAAAGGGGCCGCCTCTCTCCAGTCGAGAGGTGGAAGTCGGGAGGCAGTAGACGGAGCTGGAGAGAGAGGACGGGAGGCGGCCAGGAAGGCACAGAGACTGTGGGCCCTGGACATTGGGGAAATCGGTGCTGGAGGCACTTGGGTTGTGAGTGCACGTGACTGTAAATATTGTATAGTGTAAATAAACGGTGTGTGGGTGCAAAAATGTTGTCCGTCTGTCTGTGCCAGGGCCAGCGTTCACAATATATATATGTGACAGCAACACTCATCACTCACAATAGTGACAAAACAATTACATTGACAATCATGTTACGTTATTTTCAAAATGTTTCATTTTCTTTTTCATTACTTCTTTAACACACTACTTCTCCGCTGCGAAGCGCGGGTATTTTGCTAGTATGTAAATAAATAAAGACAGCTGGCTTGTTTCAGACACATACATCCGATGGAAAAGCCTCTTTATACAGTGAAGCCACAAGCAACAAGAACAGAACACAATGACCACCTGGTCAGCTTGAATGTGCCTGCCTTTGACAGAAAAACAGACATGATGGACAAGTAGAGAGCAGCGCAGAGGCACCCACAAGCCAGTATAAGGAGAAATAAACTTATGTTCAGCTTTCATTAAACAAATAGGAATTCATTATGTTGGGTCCAGTAATCTTTGAACATTTTTTTATGCTCTTAAAAATATTTCAATCATAACACATCTGAAGTGCTTAGCACCTACCTTCCAGATGTCTGGCTTTTCTGTCCTTTGCTGGTTCTGCAGTGGTATAAGTATCTTCGGTGGGCCTATCCAATGGTGTGTACAGGCTGCCCATTTCCATGTCTGCTACTGGCTTCTAAGTGAGTGAATCTCTTTCTATTTACTAGCCTTTACTGGTGAGAAGAGAGAGGCTGTTCTTTCTCACATCAGGGAGGCACCACCAGAACTGACTATACAAAGCCAGATGACAGTGTTACATTTCTTGAGCTGAACATGAAAGGGGAAGTATAGGATGCAGCAACAGAGGAAAAAAAATGTATTGAAGCCTACCTATAGTAAAGTACTGACAAAGGTACTTGTTTGCAGAGCAGAGGTGAGAAATTTAAGAAAAAATATTTTGAGTGTTGCTGCCATTGTTCTTCAATCACAAGACTTTCTGTTTTAATTTCATTTGTCAGCTTTACTAATTACACACTTTAGCACACTTTGATAAATTAATGAGTCTGAGGACATTGAGTGTGGTACACTGAACTGTTTCTTGAAACTATTGGATCTATTTGCTCTTGGTCAATGATGATTTAGACACAGTTATGAAAAGCCATTCTTAAGCTCTATAGCAATCAGTAATCACTGCTCACTCATCCTCATAGTATGTCTTGTATATAGCAATGTTTCATTACTTTTATTTTAAAGGGTCTATAAATATCCTTGGCTTCAATTGCCATTAGAAAAACAGACTCAGGAGTGAAGCCATGAATCGGCCCTTCTTTGATCGGAATGATGTCAGAAAGGTCCTTAAACAAACAAAATACAAAAAAGCTCAGGTCCAGACAAAATAAGTGGGCATCTGTTTCTCTTTGCATATCAGCTTTCTCCAATATTCTACTAATTATTTGAAAGGGCTTTGGATTTAGAGCAAGTACCCAGCTTATGGAAAGACTCAAATGTCATTCCATTAATAATAATAAAACATTATATTTATATAGCACCTTTCCCATGCTCAAGGGAATTTTTCATTAATTTCATTTCATATCAGGACACACAGAAGTGAGCAAAGAGTGGAGAGGAGCATAAAGCAGCAAAATATCTGAAAGTGCTGTGTGAGCACTTGAAAGGACCAAAAAAAAACCCAAGAAAACACAAGATTACTATTTTTAGATTTCTTGCACATACAGTGTCCATTTCAGGACACTCCTCCCTCCAACAAAACTAGATCCAGTCCTACTAACCCCACAAAAGCGGGATCCATCCTTCAACCAAATATTCATCCTCCCTGAGTGGAAAACTCTACCAGCTCTCCGTCCTCTGACAAAACTCCATCTCCCATCCTACCTCTGACTGCTTACCTCCTCCCTCTCCCTCCACCGTACGTTTTCCGTCTTCTGCTGTCTGCTCTCTGTCTTCAGGCAAAACTCCGCCTCTACCCAGTACAGTAAAAAAACACAACAGCTTTCCTAAGGAAGTGATACAAGATTCCAACTCCACCTCCATTACAAGTTGATTCGCCTAATTATTTGTCAATTATTTTCCCCAGTATGAATTTACAGCATGACTCAAAGTAGGAACGAAGGTAAATATTTATGAATGTCTTTGTGTGTATGCATACATAGTAAAACATCCAGATGTGTGAATTTACAGGGTGATTTAAGCCTATCTTAGGCTTAAAAACAAACTCACCTTTTATTAAAAAGATCAACGCAGACTTATTTTTTTTTTCATTCTGAGGGGCATAAATCAGTTTGGATTTCACCCATTGAACACATGAAATTCCTTGAAAAACTGCCACTTTTTTTGGTAGGGGAGAAACAGAGTTTTGCCTGATGGGCAATGACGAGTGGAGGGCAGATGAAGGAAAATAGAAATTCTCTCCTTTTCTATGAGTGTTTCCTATAACTGACCCAACAAAAAATGAGTGCATTTGCTTTCTGAATACAGAGCTACTCACTGTTGGACTTTCCAAAAGTATTTTATATTGCACACTATATTTAACTAGCTGCTGCAACTGAAGCAAGTTATGTTGAGTTATGCTATATTTCAAACTGGGGATGAAACTTTTATACTTTTATGAAATACGTAAATCACTATGACCAGATAATATTTATCCTTCAGTGCTTAAGGAGGTTAGCAAGTACATAAATAAACTCTTGACATATATTTATACATGAACTGATCTCATCTTTACTACATTATCATCTGTACATTAAAATAAATACTTGGAAGGAAGAAATCTTGGACACAAGTGAGGAAAGCTTCTCTAAATACACCATGCTCTGGATGTGTCTGACCATGACATCATTCAGTTACTATCAAAGTACAAAAATGAAAACTGAGAAAAGAAAAAAAGGCATATTAAAAACTGAAGTTAGAGGAGAGTCTTTATGCCCTAACTGAGTTGTGCTGACATCCTCACACACAATGGATGAATCTGCCAATAGAGTCATATCCATGACTTTTTGAGAGTCAATGATTGATAACACAAAGTGTGTGAAAGTGTGTGCAAATAGAAGACTGTGGTTTAGCAGTCAAAAGGTCTTAAAACATTTGTTTATGAGGAAAACAAAGAATCACAGAAAAACAGAATTGTGCAAAGAAGGATCAACTAATACATTCAAAACGTGTAATGATTTTTTCGAATACTACAAAATTACAACATTCTAATTGAGAACACTTCATTCAGCCCAATAAAGTTTGACAGAAAACGTCTTAATGTTTGTACAAAAGTTACCCTCGACTATTTAGTTTTCTCCTGGTTCTGGTACTCGCATTGTGTATTCCAACCTAACATTTTTCCTTCCTATGATTAAAGCTTTACATTTACTTACATTAAGTGGTGTCTGTCACAAATCTGCCAAAGCGTGTATGCTGTCCAAGGCCCTCTGTAATGATTCAATGGATTCCAGACTATCTGCCAATCCATCAAGCTTGGTATCACCTGTTAACTTAATCAGCTGGTTTCTTATATTCCTATTCAAATTGTTAATATTAATTGAAAATAGAAATAGCCCCAGTACTGACCCCTGTGGAACACCACTCTTAACATCGGCTAATTCTAATTTGGTTCCTCGCACCATCACCCTCTGCTATCTGTGTCTGAGCCAATTCTGCACCCATCTACACACATCACCATGAACTGCCACTTCTTTTAGTTTGATGCCCACCCTCTCATGTAATACCTTATCAAATGCTTTCTGAAAGTCGAGATAAATAATATCATATACTCCATTTTGATCTTAACCTTTTGTTGTTTCCTCATAGAATTCCAGCATGTTGGTAAAACATGACTTCTCTCTTCTGAACCCATGCTGACTGTTCAGTAAAACTCCTGTTCTTGCCATGTGTTGTTCAGTTTTTCCCTTAATAATTGATTTCATTAATTAACCTGAGATGCACATTAAGCTTACCGGCTTATAGTTGCCTGGATTTTCTAGATCACCCCTTTTATATAATGAGATGCTATTTACCAGCTTCCAGCCCTTCAGAATTTTCCCTGTGCGCAGTAACTTCCTAAAAATATATGTCAAGAGTTTATGTACAGTATGTATTCACTAACCACCTTAAGCACTCAAGGATAAATTTTATCTAGTCCTGGTGATTTGTTTGACTTCAACCTATTTAATCTTAGCAGCACATCTCCCTCTACAATTTCACAATCATTCAGTACCCCTTTAGATAGTCCCTTTTACTGCTAGGAGGTTTTCTACTTCTTCACATGTGAAGATCTCAGAAAAAAATGCAAGTCTGGAGCATTTGCTATTTTACTGCTTATATTTTTTATTTCCCCATTACTTTTCCTGATGCACTTCACCACTTCTTTGACTGATCTTTTACTAGTAAAATACTCACATTATCTCTTTGGGGTCTTTCATCTTATCTTCTGTTGATTTTACTAGGGTGCAAGGAATTTTGTTCATTACACTGCTACAAAAAATAATGGAAGTATATCCTTGTTTTCTATCCCAAAAGACCTTTAAAACCCCCAAAATTGGCAGCAAAACTAATTTTAGAGTCTGTATGTCTGTATGTGAATTGCAATTTCTCTGTTTCGCTCATCAGCAATACTGAACATCAACTGGGATAAAATACAATCGAACTGGGAAATGGAAAGCAGGGCCCTTATTACACTTCCTGTATAAGGAACCAATTTCTTTTCGAAAATTACTTAAAAAGTTTAAAAATAACTTATTTCACATTTTATTTTTGCTTTGTCTGAGCAATACTTCAATCCATGACACATATTGTAATCTGTGATTTTGACTTTTATAAATGCAATTTCAGTAACTTTCTGATCAAAACGAAATGTCTAGTGTTCCGGTTGCTTTTTAGATTCTAGTAAAACAAGTGATGATATATTTAAGTCAAAAAATCAGTTTTCATTTTGGTACGAACAGTGTTATAACAGACCCCACAAGAAGACACTCTTCGATTTGAGTGAAGCACAAGGCTAACTCCTCTGCAGCTGCCTTTTACAGGTTAGATGTTGCTGCTTCACAAATTCTTTTCTTATGCAGATTACAGTTTGAATGAAAGTAGCCATAGTAGCTTTGTAGCTTCTTCAGATCCATACAGTCCCCTCAGGATAGACTGACCTTCTCATTAATCCAGTCATTTGTCTCTGTTCCAGTGTCATGTTTTATTTTCACCCAGAATCTGCAGGATAAAAGATTATTCCATTATTACAGAATCAGCCCTGAATCTGTTATTGTCTTAATGGAACCTGGGTGACACAAATACACTGAAGAATGTTCACCACAACAAATTGAAAAAGCAAATATCAGTTACATTTTCTGTATCCATTGAATGTTCTGCTTTCAGCCATACCTGCGCCCATAGTGCTCCTTTGGTGCATTGAGGATGTTTTAAAAGTGGACTACATTTTTGGAAAGTGGAGAAACAAGGTGGCCACTCAATTTACATTCTGGTTTATTGGAATGACAAAGGCAGCCACTGCTTCACTATTATCTACATGTTTGTTTTTTTTTTTGTAGTGCTCTTAATATAAATATGAAAATACCCAACAAGTTAAACAACTAGTAAATTCCTTTGAACATGCTGACTTGGAGTATGGAGATTACTAGAGGGAGAAAGAGAAAAAGAGAGACTATAACTTTAAAGACTGCGAGTATTTAAAGAACAGGTAAACAAGTAGTAAAGAAGATCCCATTTTACTTTCCAAAAAAAAATATAAATTAAAAAAATAAAAAAGAATGCCTGCAACATTTATTAACCAAAGCTTAACATGAATTTAACTCCCAAGGATGTGTGTCCTCTTCAGCAAAGTCCATGTAGATATTTTATTTTGCTTATCTTTTGGTTTCTGCATTTAACAATATTTATGCAATTTTATGTGGTAAAGTTGTTTATCTTTTTTAACTTTGAAGTCATAGTTTAAAGGAAATTAGGTTAGGTAGCTCCCTGATGTGACATTTAGATACAGTTTGTTTATGGTAAGAAAAGGATGTACCAATTGAGTCAGCTTTTTTCTCCTTGCCTTCTAATATCTCACAATGTATGCTTAAGCTAAAAAATGGTTTCTTCTTTTGGAGAAGTCTAGTTAAAAAATAGTAAATCCATATAAAAATGGGAATAGCTAGGAAAGAAGAAAATGACAAAGAAGCTAATATGTGATATGTATGATATGATTATAACTGTTGTATTGTGCTCATCCAAATCATTTTGTCAACTCTACCATTTAAGAAAGGCTATTTTTTAGTTGTCAGCATCTTCTTCTTTTGGCTGCTCCCGTTAGGGGTTGCCACAGCGGATCATCTTCTTCCATATCTTTCTGTCCTCTGTATCTTGCTCTGTCACACCCCCCACCTGCATGTCCTCTCTCACCACATCCATAAATCTTCTCTTAGGCAGATCTATCCTTAACATCCTTCTCCAAATATACCAAGCATCTATCCTTTGCACATGTTCAAACCAATCTCGTCTCTCATGGCTTTGTCTCCAAAACAACCAACTTGAGCTGACCTTTTAATGTACTCATTTCTAATCCTATCCATCCTTGTCACACTTAATGCAAATCTTAACATCTTTAACTCAGCCACCTCCAGGTCTGTCTCCTGTTTTTTGGTCAGTGCCAACGTCTCCAACCCATATAACAAAACAGGTCATACTACCATCTTGTAGACCTTCCCTTTCACTATTGGTACCTATCTGTCATATATCACTCCTGACACTCTTGCCCACCTATTCCACCCTGCCTGTACTCTCTTCACCTTTTCTCCACACTACACCCATTACTCTGTACTGTTGATCCCAAGTATTTAAACTGTACATTCCACTGACCTCCCTCTCATTTACACACATGTATTCTGTCTTTTTCCTACTGACCTTCATTTCTCTCCTCACTAGAGCATATCTCCACCCCTCTAGGGTCTCCTTGACCTACTCCCTACTCTCGCTACAGATCACAATGTCATCCGCAAACATCATAGTCCGTGGGGACTCCTGTCTAATCTTGTCTGTCAGCGTGTCCATCAACACTGCAAATAAGAAAGGGCTCAGAGCTGATCCCTGATGTAATCCCACCACCCCTTGAATGCACCCATCACTCCTACCAGAGACCTCACCATGGTCACACTTCCCTCTTACATATCCTGTACAACTCTTACATACATCTCTGCCACTCCCAAATTCCTCATACAATACCACAACTCCTCTCGTGGCACCCTGTCATATGCTTTCTCCAGGTCCACAAAGATGCAATGCAACTCCTCCTGGCTTTCTCTATACTCCTCCATCAACATCCTCAGAGCAAATATTGCATCTGTAGTGCTCTTTCCCAGCATGAAACCATTCTGTTGCTCACTAATCATCACTTCCTTTTTTATCCTTGCTTTTACAACTCTTTCCCAAAACTTCATGCTGTGGCTGATCAATTTTATCCTTCAGTGTATGTTGCCACAAGCATTCACATAGGAGACAACTTAAGGGATTTGATGATGGTAAAAACCCACTGGACCAGGGGCTAGTGTTGTAGGCAAATGCCTTCTCTTCTTCTACCTCTGCAATGGAAGACTAACAGCCACTCCATCTGTGACATCACTTCAGTGTCCATTTGCCTGGACCTGCCCTTCCTGTGTCGTGAACTCAGAACTCAGAAATTGGACATCTTGAGTCTTGTGAAGACGTTTTCACAATTACTACTTGTTTTCTTTTGATTTAAAGTTTTCAGTTATACAGGGTAACCAAGATGGCGTCCCAGATCTTTCTCATTGTTTGTGTCCTATTTTACTATGTGTATATCATTCATCTGTTATTCTTGATCAGTCATTATAGCTCATTATATTATTTTTTTATTAATTAAAAGTATACTCCATGTGAAAATGATAATGAAATGAAAATGTGTTGTTTGCAGTAACAGCCAAGAAAACTTTTTAATCTCATTTCTTTATGGAGAAGGGAGATAGCAAAGTAATGGAGACCAACACATTATCCACATGGCAGATATCCATCGTATTCTGACATCCCACATATATGTATCTTTACTTAAATAAATGTTAAATAAACCACTTCTTGAAATTCCTCTCGTGGACAGTTGGGTTAACATGCTTAAACAAGAATGACCTATTGAATTGGTGACCAAACTCATCTATTGGTCAGGCATCCTGCTCAGTAACAGCTCATTCATTACCTACCTTTCTGACCATGTCATGTCATCATTGTAAACGTGATCTGAGAGAGGAGTACAATTAGAGAACAAAAGTTAAAAACTGACTGAAAACATTGTCAGGTAAGAAATATGCCTCGTAATTGTGCTACACTGTGAATTAATGATTAAGGAATGGGGGAGAACACAGGTCTTTGTTTCAAAAGTCCAGTCTAAGGTGAATGCTATTAACATATCTGGGACATTGTAAGCATGCAACTGGATATCAGTTATACGTATTATGCAACACAAGTAAATGGAGATTTTTTTTCATGGACATTTTAATGTAGTTTTGGTCAATATTGATCTCCAGTTACACCTGTTGTGTTAGGAACTGTGTTATCTCCTTTCTCTGTAAAAACATGAGATTAATTTTTTTTTTACCATTACTACAAAAAAACATGGGGTAAACAGCTGATAAAAAATTATTATTAGTTTTTGGTGGAGTGTTCCTTTAAAGTCAGTTAAGTTAGCCTTTGACAGAAAAGATTCAAATCCTAACATGCCTATCTAAAGAAAGCAAAATGGTTGATTTAACTGAAATGAAGGTGAGTGGAACACGTTGAGAGACTGTAATATAATGTGAACAAGCTATGCCAATACAAAAATAAGAATGAAACAGGAAATAAAACATAAAGTAGGTTTTCTTACAAAACATTGTTATTAATATGAGGATACCAAAAGTATATTGAAAATACAAAAAAAAACAAAACTTATAATCTATGTATGCATATAGTGCTGCTTGACTACCAAAAGGAGTGTCTGACACGCTTGCCTACATATGTAATAGGTACACCTTACATACAGGAACTCCACCAAAGCTCCATCTTCTTTCTCTAAAAATGGGTCTCTCTCCTTCTTACCAAATGAAACCTCAGCAATGTCTTGCATTTTGTGGACTGGCTACAGGAGGCTTTTAGGCCCTGGCCCAGAACTGCTTCTGGGCATGTGAGGAGATAGTTTGCTGTGATTAGGAAGGGTCTTGGGAACTATTGGAGCCATCCTTCTGGAACACCTCCCAGTAGATTCTCTTTAGCCCCAGTGCTCTATTATAGGGCCAGGCAATTTCCAAGTTTCCTGCCCACTCAATTGCCTCAAGGGGATCATGGGCCACAATGTTTCCATATATTGTACTGAGGGACTTCTGTCTCCATTCTCCATCCTCAGCCCACTATGCAGCTATTTCCTGAGTATATGAGGTTGTTTTCACTTACAAGGGACAGAGTAGACCTCTGTCATGACATAGCTACACACAAGTAACCACTGTCAGTGTGGTCTTCACCAAAGAACCTCACAGCCCGATTCCTATGCTGTGGTCTCTAAATTGGCTGTGATCTCACTCCTGGCCCGGTCCAGTATTTATAAGCAAGTGTGGTTTGTCACACTGAATAACAAAACATTTGTATATCATTTTAAAATGGCAAGATTGCGACTCAAAATCACTGAATACAACTGAAAACTACTAAACAGGTAATAGGCCAAAAGCTGAATTTCTCTTTGCACAACAAAATATCTTTTAGTCTTTCATTTATTTATTTAAAAAAAATTGAAATGAGCTGCTGATGCACAGGTACTTTTTATATACTCTACAATGCAGATGCAGAATGTTGCACACATATGTATGCAGAAACAAAATGAGTTTATTTCAATTCAGTGACTCTAATGAAAAAGGAGGCTGGTGGCATCACCAGTAAGTAACATTTGAAAAGACAATGTATACAAAATAATAATACAACCAATTTCTAGAGCATAATCTGTCAACATTAAAGTAGTCGAAATGAAAACAAAATTACAGTATATCCAGAGTCTAACGTTACCAACTTTGCCTTAAAACACAGCCTACGACTTCTCTTATAGCAAGTGTCCCACACCCTAAGAGGGTATGAGGTAGCGTTTCAAGGGAAAGGCTGTGTTTGTGATTTGGCAAAATTAAGTGAAGTGCATTGTCTGACTTTATCATGGTGCAACTGATGTCTTACAGTGTGCTGTTATTTGTAGGTCATTTATTAGTTAGTGCTCATATTCCATGATATTAAAAGAATCCAACATTGTACACACAATTGTCACCTGTGAATGAACCGCAGAAATGTGCAGTTTTGCAGGTTCCTTGTTGCAGGCGGAGTGTTTTTAAAGGTGAATAACATTTTTAAAAGAATGTAATTTGGACCTTGCAATGATCTTGTAGAGAAGGGTGAGGTCAAGCATTGATTTCTGTGCAAGCCCTGATTTTGAAGTTTGATTGACATGTTTGCCAGATGGACAAGAGGAACTGAATTGGATGTAACACCTGCTACTTACTCTCAGCCCATCTCTCCTGCTGGTGGTCCTGACAATAGCATTGATCATTGCTTTGTGACATGCCAAAACCCATTGCTTCACGGGGGTCTTCAATCCCCGAAACCCCTCAACCCTTGTTGATTGTGTGTCATTTCTTTGTGTGGTTTGATGCTTCACAGGATACTCCAATCTCCTGGATCGTCAATAGAGTGTTTAAGCTTCACAGGAACACCACTACAAGATTGTTAAGATTTAGAAAGGTAAATTGCCCAATTTATATTTTATGTACTTATTCAAAAGTTACGTTTTCTAGTTCAATTTGTTCACATGCAGTACTGTATATGATTTAATCTGTGGTGCTTCAACTTCACATTTGTTATTTCTTTTGTAGGGAGTGCGAACATAAATCATACATTTTCTAGAGGCGCAGGGCATAGAGCCTGTGGTGTACAGTAAATGGTTCAGTCTGACTGCAACTAAAATGATGGTCAAACAGCTGAAAAGTTAAAGTTCAAAACAAGCATAATTTATTGGTCTCAGTTCAAGGATGCAGACAGTACAGATCCACTATCTTTTATTCGTCAAACTCCTGCAACAGCCACAGCAATGGCATACAATACGGCCACACACAGGCAAAAAGCTCAGAAAATGTTGGCAGAATGTAATACATCCAAAATGTTTTCAACAAAAAACAAAACTAAGTTAAAATGTCTAAAAAGGAGACAATCATGATGTCTTTGTATGAATTTGATGACTCACAAGTTGCTAGTGAACCCAAGGGTAGATAAAATAAGATTAGATAAACTTTATTAATCCCAATGGGAGATGAAGATGCATACAGCAGCAGAAAAACAAAAAAACAAGGATCCCATAATGACTTCAATTGTTACAATAACAGCAACACAGCATTTTCACATTCACAAAAAATTAGTATAATCCCATTATGAATAATGTTTAGAATAATCACAAATGATTTTGCACTGAATTAAACAAAACATTATGTTATATTATATTATGTACCGTCTCGCTTTCTCAATTCAGCAGACGAGATGCTTTTATGTGTTCCCAAGGCACAATGCAAACTAAGAGCTGATCGAGCTTTTTCAGTTGCAGCTCCAAAACTCTGGAACGATTTGCCATTGCACGTTAGGCAGGCTCCTTCGCTAGCTGCATTTAAATACTTTAAAAACATATTTTTACTCTCTGGCTTTTAACTCAGTATATGTTGGCTATACGAGCTCCTCAGTTCTTATGTGATTATGTGTTTCTGTTTCATTTACCATTTTGTTTTGTGTGTCTTTTATTTTGGGTTTGTATTGTATAGCACTTTGGTCAGCCTTGATGTTGTTTTTAAAGTGCCTTATAAATAAATAAATAATTAAATAAATAAAATCACTGACATTTTTTGACCCTGTTTTGCAATAAATCAAGTAATGTGTATATTATAAAAATGAAAACACTTATTTTGAACAAAATCTGAAGTATTCCTTTACAAAAGACAGAAGAAATTGGATGAAAAGCGATCTCTTGTCCTATTATTGATAATAACATTAACCTCCATTAAATTTGCTGTTTGCCACTTCACAGAATCCATTTGAGTCCACTTTAGCCAACTCCTCACCTTTTCTCATTTACAGTCATTTACAGTACCGAGGCACACTGCAGTGACGCTAAACCCCAAAGTTAGTCTTACCATAAATACAGACTAACACCAGACCAGCACGGGATCATCCTGAACTGACAGCACACTGCAACTTACCCTATGTGACTAATGTTAAATGATAAACACAAATGATTTTACAGTGAATTGAACAAAATGTTTTATCACTGGTATGTTTTGGCTCTGTTTGTGCAATATGTGAATGATTGTCACTTAATGTCATTTTACTTAAGCAAAATTTATATTTATATAAATGAAAATGCAATAACATCTTGTTTAAAATAAAATCTGAAGTGTTCCAGCTTTTTTTTTATAAACGAATTGAGAAATTGAATGGAAAGTGATATCTTGTCCTGTTGTTGGTAAAGATGTTAAGGAAAATCCCTTGTGTAAGCTCAATTAAAGTTGCTGTTTGTCATTTTGTAGAAGCCATTTGAGCCCATTTTAGCCAACTGCTCAGCTCTTCCCATTTACAGTTCAGATGCACGCTGTTTCACAGATCCTCTTCATTTCTTTTTCACGGTTTACATCATACCAGCCACTGTACTGCTCTGATTTATTCAGATGAACACAGTCCTCTCCAGCAGGATTGTGCACTGTATGAGTCCAGTCGTCTGGCTCTTGACTATGGTCATTTTCCTTTATGCCCCAAAACCTACAAAAGACAAAATGGAATTACAGCAGCACCAGACTGTAAGCCGCACCACATGAGACATGTATGACACAAAAACTGTGTGTTTCACATAAATAACCAGAGAAGAAAATAAATCATTTTATTCCTCTGGGTCTTGTGAATGTGCTTCTGTCTGCTAAACCTGCAGCTGGTTGACTTTTGTTTAATCTTTTGTTTAAGATGAGAAAATTAGGAGCTTCTGCAAAATAGATAAACTGCATGGTGGTTCACGTTTCTCTTTATTTGGTGTTGTTTTTTATTGAATGGGCAAAGGAAACACAGTGGAAGAAGCTATGAGCACTTGAAGAAGTCATGGGGTGTTTAAGAGCTCAGTCTTTAACAGCAACTGATCTAAGCACAAAGTGAATTTCCTTTTATGCAGCTTCTTCATCAGGTATTCAAAGCTACCGGTTTTCACTTTGTCTACGTATCTTTCCCATCTTCATGAACAACCTTCAAAGAGAAACCTAGCAGAAGTAAACAAATCAGATTGAAAAGATTTCTAAAGAAAAATTGACACCGCACTTATCAGAACAGGACCTTCATGTTTGATTCAAAGGGACCTTGACCCCTATGTGTGTGTGTGTGTGTCATCTGGAGACAACAACTGGTGGTTAGTGCTGATTTTACTAAAGATTAACTTGTTTTTGTTGCATTTCATGTTACTGCACTGGGCATAACTATACAAAAATGAAGCAATTAATTACTTTCATGCTTTGTTTTTCTCTTTCACAAGATAATATATAAAAGAATTGTTTAAACAGAAATTAAACAAGTAGTAAATTTTATACTGTCAGATCAGCACACTTTGTGGCACGCTACATATTTGATATGGTGACTTAGGTGTTTAGTTATATCTTGTCCTGTTGTTGGTAATGATGTTAAGGAAAATCCCTTGAGTGAGCTCAATTAAAGTTGCTGTTTGTCACTTTGTAGAAGCCATTTAAATATACATTTATATATAAATCCCAAGGCTGTCCGTTCAGTTCTCATCTCTGTGTCACTGTGGTCACTGTACAGAGTTGTACAGAATATGTACAAGGGAAGTGTGACAGTGGTGAGGTCTGCAGTAGGAGTGAGAGATGCATTCAATGTGGATCGGCTCTGAGCCCTTTCTTATTTGCATTGGTGATGGACAGTTTGACAGTTGAGATTAGACAGGAGTCCCCGTGGACAATGATGTTTTCTGATGACACTGTGATCTGTAGTGAGAGTAGGGAGCAGGTTGAGGAGACCCTGGAGAGGTGGAGATATGCTCTAGATAGGAGAGGAATGAAGGTCAGTAAGACCAAGACATAATACATGTGTGCAAATGAGACGGAGGTCAGAGGAATGGTGAGGATGCAGGAAGTAGAGTTGGCGAAGGTGGATGAGTTTAAATACTTGGAATCAACAATACAGAGTAACGGGGAGTGTAGAAGAGAAGGGAAAAAGAGAGTGTGGGCAGGGTGGAATGGGTGGAGAAGAGTGTCAGGAGTGATTTGTGACAGACGGGTATCAGCAAGAGTGAAAGGGAAGATCTACAGGACGGTAGTGAGACCAGCTATGTTATATGGGATGGAGACGGTGGCAATGACCAGAAAGCAGGAAACAGAGCTCCAGGTGGCAGAGTTAAAGACGTTAAGATTCGCATTGGATGTGATGAGGATGGAGGATTACAATTGAGTACATTAGAGGGTCAGCTCAGGTTGGACGGTTTAGAGACAAAGTCAGAGAGGTGAGATTGCGTTGGTTTGGACATGTGCAGAGGAGAGATGCTGAGTATATTGGGAGAAGGGTGCTAAGGACAGAGCTGCCAGGGAACAGGAAAAGAGGAAGGCCTAAGAGAAGGTTTATGGATGTGATGAGAGAGGACATGCAGGTGATGGCTGTAATAGAATAAGATGCAGAGGACAGAAAGATATGGAACAAGATAATCTGCTGTGGCGACCCCTAACCGGAGTAGCCGTAAGAAGAAGAAGAAGATATTCAGTATATTGTACGTATAACTTGTTTTTCTAAATATTTTGCTTTTTTCAATGAATTATTTCATTCTGTTGCTTACAATTAGCATGTTATGAGTTTCTCTTTGAATGTAAAGTTTTTTTTTTTTGTAAATGCAATTTCTTCACAAGTAAAGTACATTGGTCAGGATAATTAATGCAGTGACTATTAAAATCATAATCCGAAACCCTCCTACTTCTTAAACTATGGGTCATGGACATGTTACTGATGTGTCGCCAAATGACTGTGCAGTGAAATTAGCAAATTTGTCCAAGTGTACTAAATATAGCAGTTCTATACAGTCTTAGACTTAGCCTATAAACAATATCATTGATTCATCACAGAGAGCTCTCATTTCTGTGGTACATAATTATAATTAATATTCCCAATGACACCAACCTGAGAAACAGTCAGACTGAGGTGACTGGCAAGCAAAGATGTGTATAAGACAGGAAGACAGAGGACAAAGATGTGAGGGTTTTTGGGGTGTTGTGGAGGTGAATCAGTATGGTGGGGATATAAACTGCTCAAAAAAACTAAAGGAACACTTTTGAATCAGAGTATAGCATCAAGTCAATGAAACTTGTGGGCTGTTGATCTGGTCAGTTAAGTAGCAGAGGGGGTTGTTAATCAGTTTCAGTTGCTTTGGTGTTAATTAAATTAACAACAGGAAAACTAGAGGGGCAACAATGAGACAACCCCCAAAACAGGAATGGTTTAACAGGTAGAGGCCACTGACATTTTTTCCTCCTCATATCTTCTGAATGTTTGTTCACTTGTTTTGCATTTGGCTATGGTCAGTGTCACTATTGGCGGCACCCTACAGAGGTTACACAGGTAGTCCAACTTCTCCAGGTTGGCACATCAATACCTGCCATTGCCAGAAAGGTTTGCTGTGTCTCCCAGCACAGTCTCAAGGGCATGGAGGAGATTCCAGGAGACAGGCAGTTACTCTAGGAGAGCTAGATTAGGGGCAATAAAAGGTCCTTAACCCATTGGCAGGACTGGAATTTGCTCCTTTGGGAAAGGAGGAACAAGATGAGCACTGCCAGAGCCCTAAAAAATGGCCACTGGTGTGAATGTCTCTGACCAAACAATCAGAAACAGACATCACGAGGGTGGCCTGAGGACCCGACGTCCTCTAGTGGGCCCTGTGCTCACTGCCCGGCACCATGGAGTTCGATTGGCATTTGCCATAGAATACCAGAATTGGCAGGTCCAACACAGGTGTCCTGTGCTTTTCACAGATGAGAGGAGGTTCACCATGAGCACGTGGCAGACGTGAAAAGGTCTGGAGAAGCCATTGAGAACGTTATGCTGCCTGTAACATCATTCAGCATGACTGGTTTGGTGGTGGGTCAGTGACGGTCTGGGGTGGCATATCCATGGAGGGACGCACAGACCTCTACAGGCTAGACAAATGCACCTTGACTACCATTAGGTATCGGAATGAAACCCTTGGACCCATTGTCAGACCTTCTGCTGGTGCAGTGGCTCCTGGGTTCCTCCTGGTGCACGATAATGCTTAGTCTCATGTGACAAGAGTATGCAGGCAGTTCCTGGAGGATGAAGGAATTTATACCATTGACTAGACCCCATGCTCGATTGACCTCAATCCAACAGAACACCTCTGGTTGGGACATTATGTTTCAGTCCATCTGACGCCTCAGCCTGTCCAGGAGCTCAGTGATGCCCTGATCCAGATGTGGAAGAAGATCCCCCAGGATACCATCCGTCGTCTCATTAGGAGCATACCCCCCGAAATTGTTAGGCATGCATACAAGTACGTGGGGGGCATACAAACTACTGAGTATGATTTGGAATTGCTGCAATGAAATTTCAGCAAAATGGACTTGTCTGCCACATCATTTTTCCCCTTTGATTTTCGGGGTGTCTTTGAATTCAGCCCTCTGTAAGTTGATCATTTTCATTTCCATCAAACAATGTGGCATCCTTTGGTTCCTAACACATTACCTAGTCCATAGTAGTAGAGATAACCAGCAGGATTTGCTCCCATTGAGATCTGATGTGTTTTCAAAGTGTTCCTTTAATTATTTTGAGCAGTTTATATATATATATATATATATATATATATATATATATATATATATATATATATATATATATATATATATATAGTGCAATGGCAAAGTTTTATCCTAAATGCAGTTTCAGCGATCAGGTACAACTGCTTGGTTCCTTATCATGTGCTTCCCATTATGGCATACAATGAATCCAATTCAGTTACAGACATACAAAGAAGATTTTGTATTATGTTTAACATGAGAAATCCTTACCTTGACCCTATTGAAAAATGGCTCATAAATTTAATTATATTGAAATTATGAAGGGTATGTTTATTGGACCATTGAGAGCTGTAAGAGCACCAGAAACTTTTAAAAGAGTGTGAAAGGCTGTGCAGCGGACTTTGGTATTCTGCAGGGTGTCAGTCTGTAACACTAAACACGTCAAAGTGGATTGTTCACTGAATTCTTCATTAACATTTATCCTGTCACCCGTATAAATTATAAATATAGCATGCATTTTAAGGTATAATTTAGTTACATAACTCAACCTTTTTCTCAATTTATTGTATTTTTAAATGAAAACTGGAATATGCTGAGCAATTTACATCTCAGAAGAATGTATTGCTAATGGTGCAGCTTATTTGAAAAATGCTCTTTAAAATAATTATGTTATGTAAGGCAAGGCAAATGGGGATGAATCATTATTTTGTAACTAATTTATTTCTTATCCGTATTATGAATCAATTGACTAAGTTAAGTGACCATTTATACCTTCTACTGCACGCCACAAAAAATAATTTTTTCTTTACTCTTCACAAAAATAATTAGCTTTATTAAAGCTTACTAAGCATTTACACTGGCAGTGATGTACGTCAGGAATCTTCCCTGTTTTGAAAGATAATTATTGTTTTATTAACAACATGCTCATTTTCTACTTTTCTCTTCTAATAATATTCCTCTGAGAAATAGGTTTGAAAGGAAACAGAAACATTTATTATATGACTTTTCTTTTTTGTCTATTTAAAGCTCTGCTGTTATTATAGTAATAATCATCTTCTTGGGTCCCAGTGTGGTATTGATCTTCTTATTTGGGTCCTTGAATTAAAAAGTATAAGAACTCCTGTCCATGGTTGATGAGTTCAGACTGACTGAGGCGGTTCAGCAGTGTCTGCTCCTCTCTAACTCACAGTTGTTGATTTCTGTTGTAAATTCATTTTCTTACCTTCCTTTTGAGTTCTGAGGTTTATTGTCCACCCATAGAAAATGATCTTCGCTCATTTGATCTAACAGACCAATCCAGTAGGATTTCTCTTCACCTGTTTTGTTTCCTAAGTTTGTTATTAAAAAAACCTGAAAAAGTAAACTTTATCAGTAAATTCTTCACTGGAAACATTACATTTCCTTGTACAATAGAGTGACATATCCTGCAGGTTTGATTCAACTTTCTCCTCTAATCCCTCAGTCTCTCCTTAGACATATTGATCATCCTCACTTCACCTCAGTTCTTTCTCACAGTCCCTTTAAGTTAACCCCGCCATGATGAACGCCGTACCTGCTCTGTCTCACTCTCTATGATCACTAGATGCCCCTGAATTGATGTGCAGTTGTCTTGACTTTTGTTCCAGTTCATTTTATTAGTGAAGAAAAAATAACACTTGGAGTGGAAGAGCAATGAGTTCTGTGGACAAAATGAGTATGAATGACCTGAAAAAGAAAAGACAAAAGAGGAAGTAATATAGAAAAAAAGACCACAGATCTACCTTCAATAGTGGACTCCACAAGAGAATCCTGTGCGTCCTTAAAGGACCACAGCTGGAAAAAGAATGGACAATCCTGCCCCTTGGATTATCGCTTGTTTTGATAATTACGCAAAGGCATTTAATTTTAGACTTTTACTTGAAAATTATATTTATTTTTATTGAAACCAATTAAAGTGTATACAAGATGATACAAACAAGCATACAATCTGGGTGGTTTAACACTAGAATTACTAAAGCTTACGAAAAAACTAATAAATCTGGCCCACCTTAAATCCGTTCACACCTCTCCATCAGCCTCTTTTGTCTTGTAAATGTGTCAATCAGCAAAAGCAGCAAGCAGCCTCCTATACCATCCTCCCACCAACGGAGAAATGGCAAAAATCTCTCCCAACTCAAGCCTTGTTTATCAGGGAGTGAGGTAGTACCCAGAGCTGTATTGGCTACAAAATATATTGTTATTTGGAACACATGCATTTCATGTGTGTTCCGTGTCTACAAAGATCTATATAAGTGTAGGATGACAGGAAATGCAAGAAATGTTGAACACATACCTAAAAGACAAACTTATTCCATGTTTTAGTACTAACGACAAAATTTTGACATGAAGTATATAATGTGTGAAGACTGAAGTCCAAATATGAAATAAGCACTTTCACAAAAGGTACAAATATAACAGAACAAGTGCGCTTTTATTCAAGACTATAAATGAAGAAAAAGAAGTCGGGATACTGTGGCTTCTTTGGTAGTACAACAGTAAGAACTGCTGACTCCTATTCAGAAGGTCGCGGGTTCGAGCTTTCACGCATCCCAAAATAAGTGTTTTGAGTAGTGAGCTGCTCTTATTGTTACTATTATACAATAAAAACATACATTTGATTTGAGTCTGTAACAGACACTGTAAATGTATGGTACTTGTAAAGGTTAGTGTTTTTATTCAGTTTTATTCTCTCAGCCATGTTCACACTCCCCCTGATCTGACACTGTTAGTTTTCAAATAAAGATGTGCTATAACAGAGGTAAACTTAGATGAGGATGAGGGTTCTACGTTGGAGAAAGAGAACAGAAGCCCTCCCCGCAAGAAATGTCCACTCACATACAAGAACAACGCAGCTGCACCAGGTGTAAAGGCGAAAGATGGCATCGTTTGGATGCAGCAAGAGGTCAAGCATCATCCTGCCAATCAGTCTGCCCCACGCCTGTCCTCCAACGAAGCAGCACGGCTTACAGAGCTCTCTAACGTATCGTGCAAAGTCCTGTTTATGATTATGTTTTGTGATGGTCTTTGCATAAGAAACATTTATATGTTACTCATATAAAAGCCAGATCAAGTGTTATTTACCTTGATTTATGTACTTATCTTCCTGCAAAGTAAAGTCACAAGTAGACTGCAGAGCTTCCTCTGTTTGAACGGCAAGGGCATGCTCACAAAGTACAAGTGTAATGCCACAAAAAATGCCTGCTGACACTTCAGTATGCGAGCAATGGTACGAGAATGCAGTCAGACTTCTTTTTTGGGCACATACACTGTCCAGATCTAAACACTAGCGTGGAGAGTCGCTAGCATACTGAAGAGTCTATAGCAGGGGTGCCCACACTTTTTCGGTTTGCGAGCTACTTTTAAAATGACCAGGTTGAAATAATCTACCTACATTAAAAATGTTATATATATATACAGTATATACTGTGTGTATATATATATATATATATATATATATATATATTAGATTAGATTAGATTAGATTCAACTTTATTGTCATTACACATGTACAAGTATAAGGCAACGAAATGCAGTTTAGGTCTAACCAGAAGTGCAATTAGCAGAAAGTGCAGGATAAAGGTATAAGTTCTAAGTACACCTAAAAGGGATATGTGCAGGGAAAGGCTATGGGTAACTATTACAGAATGATATTATGTGAGCATAATATACATATTGCTAGTAACTATACTTATAAATTTACAATGGATGAACAGTATCTACAAGTTGCTATTAACTGTAGTCAGGAATTTGCAAATAGATATGAACATAATGTACAGGATATTATGTGAGCATAATATACAGATTGCTAGTAACTATAATTATAAATTTACAATGGATAAACTAGATATACAAGTTGCTATTAACTGTAGTCAGGAATTTGCAAATAGATATGAACATAATATATAGGTTGCTTTTTTCTATAGACAGGAATTTACAAGTAGACATGTACAGATAGATATGTACTGTGGAAGACGAATGTTCTCTTCGTTCCCTTGTACTAATTCATATCTGAGAAGTAAGCTTTACAAAACCATGTAATGGCATGCTTTGTTTTAGCAAACAGAAAAATATTTGTGCAAAAGACTCAAGGTCTAAGCATTCCACACATGAGTCTGCCTTATCACGTTTTCCCTTAGCTTACATCTGAACGCCATAACAAAAGGGGCCAAGAAATCAAGTTTTACAAGGGACATTAAATGGGCTCAAGGATTGTGTATAATAAATATGGTGTCTGTTGCATTTTATAATGATATTAAATCACGCATTATAGGGGTATAAAACAGGACCCCACCCAACAGACAGGGTTCAGAAGAGCCCTGACGCTGTCATGTATATTTGATTGTCTGCTTTTCTGAAACTCTTCTCACCGTGACTCTGAAAAATAAAGCTGCTTTATAACCACACCTGCTGTCTGGTCTGAGTTTTCGTCCACAGTACATAATGTGCAGGTTGCTATTTTCTATAGACAGGAATTTACAAGTAGAATATATTGAATATATACTCAATCAGAAGTGTACAAATGTATTATGCATGGATATTTGTATTTTCAAACAGGTATGTACATTGTAGCGCAGTCCATATTAAATAGTGTAGTGGTAATGGGAAGAGTATAGGGGTGTGTGAGGTGTGGGCAGGTGTCAGTGGGGGGCAGAGTTCAATAAGGAGACAGCTCTGGGAAAGAAGCTGTTCCTCAGTCTGCTGGTTCTTGACCTGGGACACCTGAAGCGCCTACCAGAAGGCAGGAGAGAAAACAGTACTTGAAATGTATGTTGTCGTACCTTGCATAATTGAATAACCTTTATGGCACAATAACAATTCAATACATTTATGGTCATTACAGTATTTGGATTTAATAATCGTCATGTGGGAAAAGGCTGACTCGCATAAATAAGTAGAGCCGAATAATGCAGTCAAGGAGCTTTTGAATAGTGAAAAATGATGGCTGTCCGATTAAATGCGATTTTAGTTCCATCTCCTTTCTCTTTCTCAGATCGCTTTTTGGAAGGACGTCAGTTTCTTAGTTTTTATAAACAGTTTGAATGTGCCTTTCCACATTTTCCTTCTTTGGAATAGCAATGATAGATTGACAGATCTGACAAACGCACTTCGATTGTGATATTATGAGAAAAAAGACCTCTTCCAATTCCACATCCAGCCCATACCCTCCCCAAACATTTTTTTTTAAATCCATTCTTTAGTCGATATAAATTGGAAGGTTAACTAGATCACTGAGATAGCTGGAGTTTTGCAGTAGCTTGCGCATTTGATTGTGCGTGCGGGATGACAGAAGAAAAGAGATCTCAGACTGGCCACCCTGTATGTCAATCAAGTGGCAAATGCCATAGGGAGCATATATTATTGACTAACGTTTTAAAATTTTTTTTTGAATGCAACGTGATCTACCTGCACTACCTTTGCGATCTAGCAGATGATCGCGATCGACGCATTGGGCACCCCTGCTCTATAGGTATAGTCTATATGGGCTATTTGGTCCCTGTATAACTGGTTGGTTTGCATTACAGTAACTCAGACTTCTACTCGGTTAGTCTGGAACTCCTTCTGAGTTGCCCTTCATGACCCAACCTGGTCATAATATTTTGGATAGAATTTCTAAATGCAGTAAAGGAGTAGAGGGTATCCAGTTCAGTGACCTTAGGATCTCATCTCTGCTTTTTGCAGATGATGCTGCCTCTTGGCTTCACTGAATTGTGACCTCAGGTGCACACTGGGGAGCACCTGAGTGTGATGTGGTTGGGATGGCAGGGCCTAACCTTAGAGATAGGGTGAGGAGCACTGACATTTGGGGGAAGCTCAGATTAGAACTTTTGCTCCTCCATATCAAAATGAGCCTGTTGAGGTATCTGATTAAGATGCCTGCTAGTTGCCTCCCTGGGAAGGAGGTTTAGACATGTCAAACTTATGTATCTTCCAGCTGGCCTGGGAATGCTTTGGCATCATGCCAGAAGAAGTTGGATGAGGTGGCAGGGCAAAGGGACTTCTGGACATCATTGTTTAGACTGCTACCCCTGGGATGCAGATGGATGGATGGATGGAATTTCTTTACTGCACTTAAGAACTGTATAAAGATTACAGATTATCTTCATTTCAAAGTATATATTGCTGATGTGTGAATCACTGTCCTGCACCAGAGAGAAGACGCCAAGTCCAAAGGCTTCAAAACCAACTTTATTTTCATTCAAAACAGGAACCGTCAGGGTATTTATTTAAATGGGAGCTACTACTTCAATACACACAGACACAACAAACGATCAAGGACATGGCCAGGTCTGTGGCTGGGTTATAATGTTCCCTGAATCACCCATCGGGCAACAGATGTGTGTATATATATTATTAGAAATTATTAGAATTAAACTGGATACATTAGGATTAAAAGTCAAGACGGAGATAAAAAGCTTAGAGGTAACTGTTGACTGTAATCTAAATTTTAAATCGCATATTAATCAGATCACTAGGACAGCATTTTTTCACTTAAGAAACATAGCAAAAGTTAGACCTCTTATATCATTGAAAGATGCTGAGAAATTAGTTCACGCGTTTGTTTTCAGTCGACTAGATTACTGTAATGCACTCCTCTCAGGACTACCCAAAAAAGACATAAATCATTTGCAACTAGTGCAGAATGCAGCTGCTAGAATCCTAACTAGGAAAAGAAAATCTGAACACATTTCTCCAGTTTTGATGTCACTACACTGGTTGCCTGTGTCATTCAGGATTGACTTTAAAATTCTGCTTATGGTTTATAAAGCCTTAAATAATCTCGCCCCATCTTATATATTGAAATGTCTGACACCTTATATTCCAAATTGTAACCTCAGATCCTCAAATGAGTGTCTCCTTGGAATTCAAAGAACAAAACTTAAAAGAAGTGGTGAGGCGGCCTTCTGCTGTTATGCACCTAAAATCTGGAATAGCCTGCCAATAGGAAATCGCCAGGCTAATACAGTGGAGCACTTTACAAAACTGCTGAAAACACATTACTTTAACATGGCCTTCTCATAACTTCACTTTAATTAAAATCCTGATACTCTGTATATCCAACTCAATATAATAACTACTCATGGTGGCTCTAAAATCTGTACTAACCTCTACTCTCTCTTCTTTTTCCTTTTCCAGTGTCCTTCCAGTGTCCAGTGTCCTTCCAGCGCATGCCACCACCATCTACTCAAAGTACTGTGATGTTCCAACAATGATGGATGAATTAAAAGCCAGAAGTCTGTATGACCATCAACATCAAGTGACTCCACGAGAACCCTAACTACAAAGAGGACTATTTAATTTATGTTAGGTAGAATGCCCAGAGGGGACTGGGCGGTCCCGTGGCCTGGAACCCCTGCAGATTTTATTTTTTTCTCCAGCCGTCTGGAGTTTTTTTTTTTTTTTCTGGCCATCCTGGCCATCGGACCTTACTCCTTTTTTATGTTAACTAATGTTGTCTTATTTTAATTTCTTATTTTGTCTTTTATTTTTCTTTTCTTCATTATGTAAAGCACTTTGAGCTACTTTTTGTATGACAATGTGCTATTTAAATAAATGTTGTTGTTGTTTTATATTGTGATGGATGGCTGGGGAACTTGAAGAGAAGACCTCTTTTAAAGAGAAGACCGGGGGAAGGGACATATGACGAGCAGAACCTCCCCCAGGACACGAGAGGGCAGCCCCCAGTTTACATCGGGGCCACGGAACTGGAGTTTGAAAGCTCAACTCGGCAGGGGTCCATGGCCACCGCCAAGGAGTGCCTGGAACAGCTCCAGAGTATGGACATGAAGTACTTCTGCCACGCCTGGAGGTGCTGCCAGAGGAGTAGCTGAGTTTATATGCAGCACTTCCGCCACACCTGGAAGTGCTGCCGGATGTCAATCGGGAGACACCTGTAGCACTTCTGGGTGCAGTATAAAGGAGGCCACCTCACTCCTTTCGGGAACCTGAGTGGGGAGGAGGTGGACAACGCTTAGAGGAGTGGAGTGGAGGAGGCAGAACGAAAGAGAAGAAGAAGACGAAAAGAACTGTGTATGGTGGTGACTGATACACTGTGTTGTGTGTAGGAACTAAAAGAGAGAATAACCGTGTGTGTCTTGGGACAATTGGTATCTGTGTCTGGGGTTCAAGTTCACAATATACAGTACAGGCCAAAAGTTTGGACACACCTCCTCATTCAATGTGTTTTCTTTATTTTCATGACCATTTACAGCACTCCATCACTCTCCTTCTTGGTCAAATAGCCCTTACACAGCCTGGAGGTGTGTTTGGGGTCATTGTCCTGTTAAAAAATAAATGATCGTCCAACTAACCTGACTTCTGCACAACACAACTGCTGGTCCCAACCCCATTGATAAAGCAAGAAATTCCACTAAATAACCCTGATAAGGCACACCTGTGAAGTGAAAACCATTTCAGGTGACTACCTGTTGAAGCTCATCGAGAGAATGCCAAGAGTGTGCAAAGCAGTAATCAGAGCAAAGGGTGGCTATTTTGAAGAAACTAGAATATAAAACATGTTTTCAGTTATTTCACCTTTTCTTGTTAAGTACATAACTCCACATGTGTTCATTCATAGTTTTGATGCCTTCAGTCATGAAAATAAAGAAAACACATTGAATGAGGAGGTGTGTCCAAACTTTTGGCCTGTACTGTATATATATATACAAACTCAACAAAGAGCCATAGCAAGGTTTGGGGCAGCTACCTGTATATTGTTTCCTGGCTGCAAAACTGAATAAATTGATGTACTGAAGTGTATTGATCAGAGTCCCGAACAGGACTGATAGAGGAAAGGTGGCAGCTTTAAAAGGCCAGCATAGGAAGTGACCTCAAAAGGGGTCAGAACCGGAAGGGTCTTTATCTATAGGCTCCGATGCGAAAGTGACATTAAAAGGTGTCGGAACCAGAACTGATGTTATTAGAGTCAGGCGGAATTTCCTGTGAACAGTCTGTAGAAAGGCAAGAAAAAGAGTCAGTGCACTCGGCTACCTCCCGGTCTGGATAATAATTACTCTCATTCAAGCCCTTTAGCTGCCTCTCATGTGCATGTGTGTGACTCTATATATACAGGTATAAATATATATATATACATTGTATAAATATATCAATCAGTAAATATACAGAGTATGTATATATATATATATATAATTTATATACATATCTGAATCACAACAGGGTAAGGTAAAGTGGCAATGTAGACTTTTTCTTATTTGTGAGCCTCGTTTATAAATTGTACAGATCTCTTAATATTTTTTACTTTTGACTCACTCAAACTACATTTAATTGGGCATCACTTGGGGGTATCTTGTTGATTTTTTTTTATTAATTACCAGCATTGCCAAAGGTAAAACTGATAATTAATTAACTGAGTGATCATTCACAATGCCCTATCACTATTTTCCTCAAACTTTTGTTTTTTCTTGTTATTGAAAAGGCATCTTTTACAGTGCATATCATCATTTTTTTTGCGTTAAAAAATATTTGTCTTGTTTTCATCACATTATCGTGTTGTATTTACACCATTTTACTTTTTTAAACTTCCATCAAAAGACCAAAAACTTCTCCATATAATAAAGTATTGTCAATTAATAGTTTTTAAATCAACTTATGATCCTTTTTTAGAGGGTCAGGTTTAACAAACTATTACTTAAAACATTTTTGTAAGTTGTCTAATTAAGAAGTGTTTGGGGAAACCCGTGATAAACAGCTTGTACTGTATGTTAAACACTACATTATGAAGTGCCTTGTTAACCCCCTAAGAGCTTCGATTTCAGTAAACAAGCTGCCTGTTACATGCTAGCAAGAACCAATTAAAAACCCAACGTATTGTAACAAACAGAAATCTACCTGCTTGCAGTGGTGAATTCTTACATTTCTTGTCCTTTTAATAAAACTACAAATATCTCAATTTTTCTGCTTCATTTGTCTGACACATTTTCCAAAATTAGATGATACAATTATGATGGAATACTCTATACAATTAAGTGTATAAAATTAAGTTTAAAAACTGTGCTCACCATACACTCACCATGTAGAATAATACAATGCAAAGCAAAGCCAACCAGGGCTGCCAGTAACAAAATACACCAGAAGAGAAGCACTTTGAAACAATGGGCCTTCTTATTCATATTGGGAGGAGGCACTGGAGCTCTTGGGAGAGAAAAGAGGACAAATTGTAAACAAGAAGTGTTCAGCAATTAAATGCTACTCACCTACTGAAACCTAAACAAGATATTAGTCAATTTCTCTGCAACACATTGAAATGCTGTCAACTCCTTTGAAGATTTTGTGCCAACATTTTGTCATTGGATGAGTTTTGATTTCTGATCTGAAGTATTTGAGTTAGGTTCTCATAGTGTATAAAAAAGGAAAAGATTCAATGTACACCTGGGAAATGCAAGTCTGTGTAATTTTAGTATTCTTTATTTCATCATCTTTATAATTTTATTATATTGTGTTACTGTATACAGTTGTGATTTTGCTATTTGTACATTGCAGTTATTGTACTGGCTGTCTGCCTGCTGTCATTGTAATTAATGCTGAAAAGGTGAAGCCACTTTTGCACTGGACACACAGTTGAACTGAGGCCTCTGAGGGTCATGATCTGAGTATTCATATCTGCAGAGTATCCTGTGATTAGTGTGAACCAAATTTAACACACGTTAAGGTGAGCTGCCAAGCCACTGAGGTTACATTCTGAAACAAACATTACGAAACGGTACATAGCCTCTGAGGATACAGGTCAAGTAAGGTCAGGTTGGGGAGTATGCACTGGTACAGCACGTTGAAGACGAAAAAGCTAGGGATCCGAGATGGCAAACCCCTCTAGAAATGACCATGTATCTGCTGTGGACAGGTGTTACATGAGCATCCCCTTGGCCTGGTCCACTCTGGAAGAATAGCAAATATTGGTAATGTGCTTCATTCAGGACTCCATGAGCAACCACTTGTTGACATAAATTCAAACCAGTGGTAACCAAGTATTTTTCTAAGAGACATAGTACCAAAGGAGTCCAGTCTTCATCTTAGGTCACTGGATTGCGTCCATGTCTCATAACCATATAGCAAAAGAGAAAGCACCAGGATTCTAATGACTTGACCTTTGTCCTTTTGCAAAGATATCAAGAGTTCTGCACACCCCTTTCCAAGGACCTCATGCTCTCCCAGCCTTTCTACCAGAGACATTAATGTTGCTGCAGAGGTAAGTAAACCTCTTGACGCGGTCAACACTCTCACTGCAAATAGACACATTGCTGATGGCCGTGCCCAAGAGGTTATTAAAGGCCTGAATCTTGATTTTTATTCAGGACACTCGCAAGCCCAAACAGTCAGAGTCCTTGCTTAGACTCTCAAGAGCCCCGATCAGAGCTTCTATGGACTCCGCGAAGATCACAGCATCGTCGGCAAAGTCAAGATCAGTAAATCTTCCATTACCAACTGATGCCCCACAGCTTCTGGACCCCATGTTAGCCTGTACACTGGTACTGTGAGTGCTGTTCAGAGCAGAGGCAGAACTACTGCATATGTCCCAGTTGATTCAAGGGTTCGTCGGGGTGTATTCTTACTCCTACCCTGTAAAAATGTCTACAGGTTCAAATTTAATGAAATGCAAGTAAGGAGGCAGTGTATCTGGAGAACATTTTTTACAACACTCTAGGATGGTGTGCCTTATTTCATGTCTAAATAAAGACAATAAATGATATTTTAGGATTGATGATCCTTTGCTTAAGCTTAGAGTGTGAACTGCATTCTGACATCACCAAAGTTTGCAAATATTATTGATAGCTGGGTGCTGAATGTTACTTATGTGTGAAACCTGAGCCATATACATTTGCTAATAAAACATCATTTTTGGTTGTCACAAAAAGGTCTGGAAGGCTGTTTTTAAGCTGCTTGGGAACAACAGCATGGTATTAGTTAAGATGTGTTTGCATCTTGGCAACACATACAGGTGAAGTGGTTGCAATGGAGTTGCACCTGTAGTGTAGTTCAGCAGTAGCAAAGCAAATAAATAAATAATCATCTTCTGATTAATTAAAAGTACATAAGTAAGTGAGTTTCCCAGTAAAGAAAAAGTAAAGAAATACTGCTTAAGTCAGGCACATAGGGTCCAAGCAAAAGCATGTATAAAAAGTGAGCATTTTATAAGGAAAGGAAGTTGCAAAAGACACTTGTAAAGGAAAGACTAGAAGAGATAAGAAAACACATTAAGTTGGCATCTTTAAGTGTGTGAGTAGCAACAGGATGAAGGTGTGTACCTAATAGTGTGAGTAATGTTAACATTAAATATGGAGACTTATGTAAGATTGGCACTCCAGCCACTGTAAAAACCTATTGTAGTGTGTTGCTGAGGTATCAGCCATTGCACGGCTGCACTCGGATTTTAATCTGGGTGGTTCGCTGTATGGTGGGTGCGGCAACACGCTATAATCAGCTCATGCTCCCAGCCTCCTCCTCCTTAGCTAGTAGTTATTAGACAGGAAATTACTTCATTTAAACTCATATGTAACACATTCTGTCACCCAAATAAATTCTAAACATGAGGCCAATGTCATGCAAGTCTTGTATGATGTTGAATATTTTATAGTACTAATAAAGTCTGTTCTGAGGAGGTCTACATTAGATGGAGATGCCAGTTGATTCACACATTAAGCTCATGGTTGCTAAACCTGAAGAGGAGGTGGACAGCCTGCATTATAGTAACGAATTAGCAGATCTTGCCCAGGTGTCCTTTAGTGAGGTAACATGCACACCAAAGTAGTACAGGAAGAGACTATGGACCAAAGAGGTGGAAACAGGTGGGTCACAGTCAAACACTAGGCAAGAGGTGCACACTGGGACATCAGCCTTTTCCAGATTTTGCAGAGCTGGGTGGTGACAGTTCTGTTAATTCTGATGTGGGGATAGGGACCCCAATGGGTCATGTCAAAACAAGTTCCTAGAAAGAGAGAAGTAGTCTTTCTAGGTGCTCAGGTGAGTGACCCCACCCTGGAAACTTGGATACACTCAGGTGTAGACTGGTCAGAGAGTAGGTGGATCCAGTTTTTATTTTCCATGTTCTGTTTAACACCTCCCTGTGGTGGGCTGGCACCCTGCCCAGGGTTTGTTCCTGCCTTGCGCCCTGTGTTGGCTGGGATTGACTCCAGCAGACCCCCGTGACCCTGTGTTTGGATATAGCGGGTTGGATAATGGATGGATGGATGGATGTTTAAAATCTCATCTCTGTTTAGGTCAGCTCATTATCACTAACACCCACCAAGTCTTAGGGTGATAATCAACATCTGACTCTGTATGAAGCACAACATCTGTAACCATATTTATCAAACATCTCAAAGTAGGAAAATGGCCCTAACAGAGATTTCGGAAACTTGTCTGCCTGTTTAACTAGGACATCTTAACATTTATAACAGTACAGTACATTTAAAGTAGAAAATGAGATTACTTATAACATTTAACTTTAGATTGTTTTTTTCTGATAACAGTTTACATATAAGAAGTCTTATTTCGTTCAATCAAGTATCACCCATGACTCTTAATGATTAACTGTTTTGTGACTTTACATAATATTTAATAGCAGAGGTGTGTTTCTGGACCATACCATTTATCTGTATGAAAATTAATGAAAATTAAAATATACTTCATTCAAATGTGTTATATAAATGAAAAGACAGTACTCTTTTAGATTTCTTCAGTCTGCCATTTTGCATTAATAATAGCATGTGGGGCTCTATTTGTAGGGTACGTAAAGAACAGGATTCAAAGTATTTTCTGCAAACCTTACCTATTTTTATATACTGTACATATACCTATATACTGCTTATATAAATTACTGATATTTGTATAGAACTTGACTTATTTTATCTTCTGTTTTATTGCTCTTTCATCACCCCAGTTGCTACAGTATGTCTTCTCAGGGAAGAATGTTGAGGAATAGAAAATGTCTGTTGTGTAGTGTAAAACGCTGAGGACAATCTACTGGGTGTTTGTGGGGTTTGCAGCACTTTATCAGTTTCTCTATATTTAATGCTTAAGTCAACACATATCATGTGGGATGTACACAGAGAGGTGACTACAGTGCCCTAAGACCCTACCCCTTTTCAGTCATTGCATGAAGTGCTCTATTGCCCCTAACTGATTCCTTCTGAGCACAAGTGTGCATCTCCTTTCCTTTGTAAAGAACAGCAAAAAAGCAGTGATAAACAATGTGCCTTGTTAAAGCAAGGTTTGCTACTCTTTATTACTATCACATAAAAAAATAAATAATGGTGAATGATAATTATTGCTATTCCTCAAAAAATGTTCAATAAATATGTGTGCTGGTTGTGTTGGTTTATATTTTATTATGGCAGCTGCAATACCTGTGCACACGCTTCATGTATTAAATTTGCTTTTTTAGTTGGCTTGTTACGGATATTAGTCACTACCTACTTTTAAACAGTATTAGAGAATTATAAACTAACATTTTTTCCAGAGCTCAGCTTTTTTCACTAATGAACTCATGCACACCACAACCAAGCAAAGCATCATAAAACAGTAAGCGTCTATGAGAATGGATCTCTGCGTCTGCATGTGTGTCTGTTTGCTCTGAGGTACACAGGGAAGGACTGATTTTAGCAGTACTACTTGATGTCAGCCAGATCAAAACTACTGAGAGAGCGGAGAGCATTTGAGTGAAACGAGCATCAAAAAGAGTTTGATGCTGTGTTTTCTGACATGTTTCAGTTGTTGCAAACCAATGCTACGTTGTCTAAATCAACTGCAACTCTGGGATGAAGATTTACCAAGATCAATTCATTTAAGCTCAAAATCAGAAACCTGTGTGGACATGAAGGACGACACTAAAAAACATGAAGAAATCAAGGCAGTTTTAAATTGCGCATTGCAGCTATGGACCATAATAATTTTACTTGTCATTCTTGAAAGTCCAATGGACATAAAAGGATGGTGATGTGTGGTATCAGATGATAAATTCTAGTTGAATCTTGAATATTTGACCCACAATGGGCGCCTTAAGGAGGAAAAAATGCTTTAATGTGCTGTGATGTTAGCTTCTGCTGTTAATGTCCATTTGGCATTTCTTATAGCTAGATTGGAGGTCTGCTATTTGCATTTTTGTCTTGTTAAGATGTGTTACATTAGGAGAATAGAAGTGTATATGCACCAGTGTAGGTGTTAAGGTGTAGTTAGTGCCTTTTCAGATGATCTAACATAATTGCCAATCACAGACAAACATTTTTTGACATTGTTGTGAATAATTATAATATCCTGTGGTTAAATCAAAAATTCCTGTGAAATTAAAAACACACAATTAAAAGTGGGCACTAATTTGTATCTACGGTGCAAATATATCTCATAAAAGCTGATTTTACTTACGTGGCAGATTAAGTACAGAAGCTGACACATAGAAGTGGCAAGCAAGCATGACAAAAGGATAGACTAGGACAAATGGAAACCATGCGCAGTCAGACAGTGAGATGTTGTAACCGTGTGCTATTTCTATCTGTTAAGTCAGCACAGAACTGTATCCTTGTTTGGAAGGCATTGCTGCTTTGTTTGGAATTGCTTGCTCCTCTGAAGGGGGCCTTGGGTGTGGAGACACAGTATAAAGCCTTGGAACATTGCCCGGCACACTTTTGAAGCCAACAAACAGATGGAAGACGTCACCATCTGTTCCTGAAAAATGCCTGCCACATCTGCACTGACGAGGACCGGGTCTTATCACTGGCTTCATTCGTCTTTGTACTATCTGCAGTGTAAACCGACATTAAACAAAGTTATTTCTCCTATGTGTTTTTTTTTACCACCGTATCACTACGGAGAGGTATTGTCTTTTATGTCATATCTATATGGATTCAGGTTAAGTAACATGCCGCACTCACAAAAGAACTCATTCAAAGGGAGCGAGAACCCCATGCAGGACACTTAGGGTTTAAATGTAACAAGTCATATCGTGTGTAGTGCCCCTTTCTCATTTCAGCCCACTGCCCAACCAAAGCTTTGTCCACATCATTGAACCTGGAAGCAACAGTTGTTCATTTTAATTCAGAGGTTTTTTCCATTTCTGCACTGCTGTATATGTATAAGTCTGTGTTAGGACCACCCGTTGCATTTAGAGAGTGCTTTATGCATCTAATTTGACTTAGTTTTGGGTTTAGTCACTGATTATTGTGGTTTTATATGCAAAGAGGAGCAAAAGAAAAAAATGTTCCTGAAAGACATTTTATAAATTATTACAAGTGAGGTCCACCATCCAAGTTCAGAGTATTATCTCTCCTTTTTAAAGTAGAAAAAATGAAGTTTAGTTTAACATTTAACAATATTAAAGAGAGACGTTCCTTGCAGCAGATTCAGGAGGTGGACACTTAGACATATTAGCATGTAGCTCACACATACTCTTAAGATGGCTGGAGGGGTATTGAAGAAAAGTCAGTGTGTGTCTTCTCAGTAGTTTATGAGTAGCTGTGAAACTAACATAGAAAATGCATAAATCTGTTGTGGCTGATGAGAGAGGAGGCAGCCTGGAGCTCATTTCCCTCAATGACTGGTAGTACATAGCTGAGGATCCTAGTGATGTATTTTATAAGTGTAACTTAACATGAAGCCAGACATGTACTGCAGTGAATTTTATCTGCATAAATAGAGACAGATGGCTTGTTTCAGAGGCAATGCTTGCAATCACATCACAAAAAAAAATCCCTCATTATATCAAAGGTGAATGCAGTACAGTGAAGCGTCAATTATCAACTCTACCTGCCTTTGACAGAGAAACAGACAACATGGACAAGTGGGAAGTATATTTAGTATCTTCAGTGGGTTTCTCCAGTGAGGTGTAGATGTTGTCCATCTCCATGACTGCTACTGTTTGCAAGTAAATCAAAGATTAAATGATAATTCTTTCTTTCTCTTCGTATTCACTGGCCTCTACTTCTGGGACAGGATGTTGTGTGTGTTTTCTAATATTATGCTGGAAGAATACAGAATGCATTAACAGCACTTACTTTATATAATACACACACATTAACACCATAACACCATAGCCGGAACACAGAATAATGTATTTTAATTTGTAGGCTAAAATTAAAAAAGGAAGTGAAGTCTGTGGCACAGTAAGAACAAAAGTGAGATATTTCTCTTCAGAGACTAGGCTGACAATCCAGACTACAATGCTGACAATAGGCACAGGGTAACATGCAAAACAATCTAATTTTCTCCTCCAATCTAACCACAGTTCATAGAGTTCCATAATCTCTCTCTCTCTCTCTCTCTATATATATATATATATATATATATATATATACTGTATATAAAATCTGTCTGTCTGTTTGTATGTCTGTCCGCTTTTCATGTGAGAACTACTTAACGGATTTAGATCAGGTTTTTTTCTCTAATTTGTTTGAACATTCCAGTTCATTTTGCAACTCCTCTCATCGTGCTAAGTATTTTAGTTTGCTTGCGGCATCGATTTACTCTTCCGAATACGAGAGAGAGGCTGTGGGCCTTGGGCAGGACCTCAGGAGTAGGGAGCTGGGTGGGGCCATGCTCACTCTTGCTCCAGCCTCCGTTTGAGTTGCGATACCTCTCGCCACATGTCAGAGCGTACCATGCCTCTACTTAGATAGTGATACTTGTTTATTTAGCAAACATCATCATCTAGTGATTGTTAAAGAGTAACGTTTGACATTTTTGAGAGAGAGATCACAACTACATGTGTTTTAGAGGGTAACTACTCATTGGCAAAGATATCATGGCCACATGCTTTTCTCCCCGAGATGCTCTCCCATCAGAGCTGAAAACGATCAGGTACAGTTCAAACATTTGACATTGGAGTGTACCTACTTTCAGCTTGGCCAGAGATACCTTACCAAGTTTTTACATTTTTGGCACAGAGATCACAGCTATATTCTCGCCCCGATAGCAAAACCAAAAATATTGCATATGAAGGGGCCCTCCGATAGGAAATACAAATTACATTTAAAATTTTTTTTTATTGATTTTTAAAGTTTGTCCTGCTTCACTACTATGTGAGTGGAGCTGCAGGGGACAGCTAGTTTATTATAATAAAGGTAGTGTTTGAAGGCATTCCCAGGTGACAAAGGCACCACTAGGATGGTAGATGGCAGACTGAGGTGAAATCTCCAGTGGACAGAGCATTGCAGACTTGCAGCAGGACGAGTCCTCCATATTACACTGTCATCTTGATTATCTGCCGGTTCTGAACACGCATTGTTAGCATGAAGTTTGATTCCCTTTTGATGCCTAGATATTGCTGTTGTTTTTCCATCAAAAGACTTTTGTCTTTCATTTCAGTTTTCAATTTTCCTAATTTCAGAGATAAATTTGTAACTGTAGGCAAAGAGATGAGTTCCCACAGGCTGATGGGAATGGCTTAGAGAGACTGTGTGGTTGTGAGGTTTATGTTGTTTTACACACTTTGATAAAATAACAAGTTTCAGGATATCAAGTGTGGAACATGGAAAAGTCTCTTGAACTTATTCAATCCCTCCAATCCTGGTCATGGCTGATCTAGACACTCATAAACTCTGTAGCAATCAGTGATCTTTGACCTGTTCCAATAAAAAAAAAAAACATTATATCACAAATTATGAAAGGGCAGTGTTTTGACAGCAATCATCCTACACCCTTATATTTTGACAAGACTGTAAATCTTCTCAGGTCTCATGTATAACACTTGCTTAGGCTTAGAAACATTCATAAACAATTTCTTACGCAAAAGAGTTCAAAAAACATGAACTTTGCTTGGAAATTGGCTTAAAGTTACACAATGTCGTGAACATCTGTAACTCCTACACAAACTTTTTGGTGTTGCCAGGACAATGAAATTACACTTAAATCTCATTTTGCTGCGCATATCAATGAGGTTTCAGTCACATTCCAATGTTCTTTTACTAATTTAATCACACTTAACTGACATGTTCTCTCAATGCAGCTGTCTTCAATGTTGGTAATAACTCCTAATACATACGCTTAATGGTAATTGTCTCAGTCTAAAAAGGGCATGCTGTATTTTACTCTCCTTAATGTTTGTGAACAAGGCACATTTTTGCCTGATTTACCCCTCTGCTCCACAAGTTAAAATGACAAATCAAGAAATTCAGACATGACTAAAGTGCACATTGCAGACTTACATTTAGGGGCATTTGCATACATTTCGGTCACAGAATTTAGAAATGACAACACTTTTTCTGCATGGTCCCCCCATTTCAGGGCACCATAATGTTTGGGAAAATTGGTGTCACAGGTGTGTGTGTGATTCCTCAGGTGGGATTCATTGCTTCATAATTTTCCTCAGCTTGCTTCTACAATTTGGGGTCTGTAGTTGCCATTGTTCAACATGAAGACAAGAGCTGTGCCCTTAAAGTCATAGAAGCCATTATGAGGCTAACAAACAAGAATAAAAACCATCAGTAAAACTTTAGAATGACCTAATCAATTTTCTGGAATATCATTAAGAAGAAAGAATGCACTGGTGAGTTCAGAAATCCGAAAGGAACTGGTAGGCTGAAGAAGATCTCCACTGCTGATGACAGAAAAATCCACACTTTGGTAAAGAAAAAGTCCCAAACACCTGTGTAACAGATCAGAAACAATACTCAGGAGACAGATGTGGATGTGTCAGAGATGATTATCCACATAAGACTTCATGAACAGAAATAAAGAGGCCACACAGCAAAAAAAACAACTACTTAACCACAAAAACAGGATGGTCAGATTACAGTTTTCAAATTAGGACTTAAAAGAATTCTGGAAAAAGGTCTTGTGGACAGACAAGAAAACTGGCAACTTGCACAACTGTGCTATGCTCCATTTGTCTATGATCAGTGTAGTAGCCTGTAGGACTGTGATATTAAATGCTGTAAAATGAACCTACTCACCTACATCATCTTGGTGCATTACATCCCCATCACAGTCTGGCAGAAGGTCACCGATGGCGTTGTTTCCTATGACTGCAGCATCTCTCAGGCTAAAAAGACTGAGGATGGGTTTACTGGTATCCCCGCCATCAGCACGCACACTATGTTGGTGTTCTGCAAATCATCTTTTCACTCCAACCATTGTGTCGGACCACAGAGTTCTGCTCTAATGTTACTGCTGCTGTTTTCCTTTGTTGGTGACTCCCACAGTGGGAATGGCAAGCAGAATGTTTTTGCAGTTCTCTACTTCAGTCAAAAGTACTTGAAGTTTCTTTTATCTGCCTTTTCCCATTTGTTCTAACATGGTTTATAGCATAGATTTCACTCAGGGACATGGGCAAATTTATATGGAGATTAGGTCATACACATTCAAAAAGGGTGTTTTTAAGCCATACATGGTCACTGACAGGCGGTGACAGGGAGTGGCTACTATCGCATGCACGTGTGCACAGTTTTAAGTGGATTTCAGATTTATAAAGTAACTTGGAATGGAATCTGGTGTATGTATGGTTTTATAAATTGAATATTGTTTGGAAGTATGCTGTTTTTGCTTTACTTGCATAAGCAAAATTTTAGTATGAAATCTAAGCAAGGTTCTATACATGAGGCTCCACATTATATGTTTTATATATGTTTTATACTGTAAATGAGGTGCCATGCTGTTTATGTTTTGTGCTGTAAGAGGCAGGTTCACAGCCTTAAATTCTTGCTGAACATTAAGTGTGTACACAGATTTGGGTGGTTCAACTCTTCAAATGAAAAATGTATCTAGTAACATTGTTCAGCATCAGCTGGCCATATGACAAGTGCTGTTTCCAGTATCCATGCACCTAGCCTAAATGGTATCAGATTATTGTGATATCCTCTTGACACCAATGTCACCATATAAAATAGAGTACTTTAGATTAAAACATTAAGCAAAGAGAAATTCACAGAACCATCCACTACTCAGGAAAATATATTGAAAATGTAATTGAAAATATCTATATATAACTAACCACATTGAAACAGCAACACATCAAGTTTAGAATAAAATGACTTTGAGGTAAAGTAAGACAAGCCATAATTGGCCAAGAATATGCAGACTACATTTTCATATAAACAATGTAGATCAAATTGCTTAACAATTTATAATTATTTATTTTATTATGAAATGATACAAGATTAGACAATAATATCATACAGCACATAACAGAAAAAGGTACGGTTGGATGGCCAGGAGAACAGAAAAAAAACAAAAAAAAAAACTCCAGTTAAGCTGGAGAAAAAAACAAAATCTGCAGGGGTCCCAAGGCCAAAAGACCACCCAGCCCCCACTGGGTATTCTACCTAACAAAGATGTTCTAAATCACTCCTCATGGTTTTCAGGCTTCACATGGAAGAATTTGGTAATGATGGTCATGTAGACATCTGGGACACTCACCATTCATCCATAAACACAGGGGGCAGCGTGGTACCTTGATCAGGTGTTGGTGGCACAAATTGCCACCACTAAAGGACTGGAAAAGACAGCAGAGAATAGTACAGATTAGTACTGATTTCAGAAACCAGAGAAAAATGATAATTCAATGCCCATATATTATATACAGTCTATAGGGATACAACTAAAATGTAGCTAAGAAAAAGGCATTTTAAAATAATAGGTTTTTAGCAGTTTCTTAAAATGATCCACAGTACTAGCCTGGCAAATTTATATTAATAAAGTATTCTGGATTTTGATGCATAAGCCAGGAAAAAGCCGCATCACCACTTCTTTTTAGGTTGGCTCTTGGAATTATAAGCAGACCTGCATTCGAAGATCTGAGTTTATGACTAGGAGTGTAAGGGGACAGACATTTCAAAATATAAGATGGAGCAAGATTTTGTAAGGCTTTGCAAACCATTAGTAGTATTTTATAGTAAATTCTAAATGACACTGGTAACCAATGTAGCAACGCTAAAAGTGGTGAAATGTGCTCAGAAATACAAAACTCTGTCTGGTAGGAACACTAACCACCATGTGACAAACAATTGAAAAAATATTTTCAGTTTACTCGTTCTTACTGTGTTAGTGCTAGTGATTCTTTGAAACAAATTAATCGACCTGCTGTTTTTTTTTAACAATGTGGAAGGAGTGTAGAAAAGGCTTCCTTGGTGGCTTTTTAGCAATTTTCAAATTGCTTCCTTTGGAGAACTAACTACACTGGACTTGTTGTACTGATCTGTAGGCCTGTGCTGCACATCTTTGACTGGGAAAAGACTAAAACAAAAGTGCAAATGCTCAATTAAAAAAAAATACGGCAAACATAATGGGCTATATTGGCAATCCCTAATGGGCAAGCCAAAAGAAGAAGACTGTGCACACATCCAAGCATAAACAATAGAATGCCACAGGTCCAGAAGAGGTGGCTGAATGAACTAGAAACAGGCTAGCAACACCTGGGGCCATATGTATAAATGGTGCATACGCACAAAAATGCTGCTTATGAACGTTTACACATTCAAATCGTGATGTTTAAAACCTAAACTTGGCGTAAAACCACGCACATTGTCACGGTAGCTCCAACCCTGGCATACGCAAGTTCTCCGCTCGGTTTTGCAAACTGGCAGCACCCCACGTCAAAGCAGTGCTATTGTTCCAGTGTGGTTTCCCTTTCTTTTTTAGATCCAAATCCCTGACGCGGCTTTATAAATACACTCAATTAACCGCATAGTTAGTTATTATTAGTTTAATTATAATAGTTTAATGCATCTGATTGTAATTAACTTGTAACAAGATAATTGTCCACAGAATGGTCAAACTATTCTAAATATCATAGCTGCTTTAGCATTGTTACTCTCACTGCACCTTTTTCTTCTTCTTCTGTCAGCTGCTCCCGTTAGCGGTTACCAAAGCGGATCATCTTTTTCCACATTACTCTCACTGCATCACTTGGAGTATTTATATCACTGTATCTGAGTGGGGAATCACAGCTCTACAGTAGCTGACTGGAAAGAGAATTATGGGTATACAGCATCAACAACACACTGCCTCAGCCATGCTGTCTATTGAACTGCTCTCAAAGGGCAGACGCTTCAGAGCCTTTCCTTGTGGTTCAGAAACAGTTTTATCCTAAGAAATATAAACACACTCAATCCTCAATCAGTCCATTAAGTGCTCCTTGTAGATCTGTTTGTACTTATAAGTAAAATCACCTCACTGTAAACTTGCGATACAGTTATAATATTGCACAACCTGAGCACATATGATGATGATGATATCATTTTTAAGATGAAATGCAGCAAAACATGGTTTTTACACTATACAGATTAAATGTTAAAATCATTTAAATAATCGATATTGTTAATAATTAAACATGTGAGGACATGGTGTCGCTGCGCTAGTGAGGAGTTGGCACTCTGTTCACGGATTGTTCCTGCCTTGCACTGTATTCTTGCTGGGGCTAACACGACAAGGGAAGGACAGATGGATGGAATAATTAAACATGTACTATGAAGATATTTCAATGATGCTTAAAAGTTTTGAAGAATTGGCGTTCTAAGCTTACAGATGGCTTAACATCTATTACAGAGCTGATTGTGTGGCGATTGGTTACTTGGAGAAAGAAAAGAAAGGATAGGATTTGGGGGTTAGAATGTTTGGAAGAGACACTACTGCTGCAATAAATTATTTTATCAAAGGTCGCGCACAGTGCAGCAAGCATCTTGCGTGAGGCATGAACAATCACTGTGCCACCGTGTTCCCATGTTTAATAACATGCTTTAACTCCTATCATCATGAAAATGATATCAAGTATACATCTCAGTATTTTAATTATTCAGAGAGCTGTAATATCACAAATGTAATGGATTCTGTGTCCTGTCGGAGGAAGAGAAAGCTCGTTAAAAAAGCACGTAGTGATTCACACACATAGAGCATATTAAAGACTAGCGGAATACCCGCGCTTCGCAGCGGAGAAGTAGTGTGTTAAAGAAGTTATGAAAAGGAACAGGAAAAATTTAAAAAATTAAGTAACATGATTGTTAATGTAATTTGTCATTGATATGAGTGTTGTTGTCATATCTATATATCTATCTATGGAAGAGAAGGTCTGTGATACGGTTTGCATATTTGCAGCTGGAGATCCACAAAGGGAGAAAATTAATCACGTATCATAAAGTAGTTTTTATTCCTGAGCTTTCAACCCCTACCAGGGGTCTTCATCAGAGGATAATGCTTAGACTTACAAGAATCAAAGGCAATATAGAGCAATAACTTACGGGGGCATGAGAGGTGGGGAGGGGTGGTTAGGTCCGTGTGGTCAGGGGGTGGGGGGGGGGGTTATTGGGTGTAAAGTCTTGTTTATTAAGAATAAGTTCTTCTTAAGTTTGCATATGCTGGATTTATGTCCAAATGTCTGTTGATGGCGTTCTCATTTGATAACCAGGATTCAGCCAGTTCTCTGGCACTTTTATCATTGGCTTTAAATTTTACTTGTACATCGTCCCAATTAAATGTATGTCCTGTTAATTTAGTATGCATATAGATCAATGATAGTGAGTCCTTTCTTCTGACGGCGTTGCGGTGTTCCTGTATATGTGTTGCGATTCTTTTTGAAGTTTGTCCAATGTATACAGCTGAGCATGAACTGCATGGAATGCTGTACACTGCGTTTCGTGTTTCTGCTGTCAATTTCTTGTTTTTAGCATTAAAGAGGACTGTGCGCAGATTGTTCGTGGGTTTGTGTGCTATTCTGACACCTGACTTGGCCAGGATGCGTGCAGCACCTTCAGACACATTGTGGTGATAAGGTAGTGAGTGCCAGGTGGGGTGGGGGTTCTGATTCAAGTCAATTGTTTGTTGAGTTTTTTGGCGTCTTCTGTGTAGGCTTCGATTAATGAATGTTTTTGAGTATCCGTTTGAAGTGAAAAGGTGGAAGAGATAGCGTCTCTCTTTCATTTTTGTTTCCTTTGTATTACAATGGGTGTGGACTCTTCTGAATAGAGTTTTAACACAGCTCCGTTTATGAGATATCGGGTGGTTGCTGGCGAAGTGTAATATCTTGTCTGCGTAGCATTCTTTACGGTAAACACTAGTGGTCAGGGTGGCGTCGTTACTTCTTTCAATGTAGATGTCTAAGAAGCTGATATGTCGGTTAATTTCTTTCTCTATTGTGAATTGGATTGCCGGGAATATTGAGTTGATGTGGTTGTAGAATTCATTCAGCTGATCATTTTTTATTATGACGAATGTGTCGTCCACATATCGTATCCAAATTTTGGGTGTGAACTGAGATAGAGCCACGTTTTCAAATCGCTGCATTACCAGTTCTGCTAGAAGTCCTGATAACGGCGATCCCATTGGCATGCCTTCTTTCTGAGTGTAGTATTTGCCGTTGAAATGAAAGTGAGTTTTTTGGCAGAGTGATATTAGGTGCATTACGTCTTTAATCGATAGTTTAGTTCTTGTCTCTATAGTGGGGTCACTTTCCAGTTTCATTAATAGTGTTTCTGTGGCTAGATGAATCGGTATCATAGTGTATAGCGACACAACGTCAAAAGAGACCATGATTTCATCCTCGGCAACGGATACATCTTTTAAGCGTTGTAATGCCAACTCAGCACTGTTCACAGAATATTCTGAGTCATAAGTTAGATGTTTGAGTAGCTGGAAAAGTCTTTTTGATAAGTTGTAGGATGGTCTGCCTATTAGGCTGACCACTGGTCTGAATTTTAGTGGTGTTTTATGTATTTTCGGGAGACCGTAAAATTCAGGGCAGATAGCATCGTTGGATTTCATTTTATAATAATTCTGTGCATCCAGGTGGTTGTTATTCCGGAGTTTGGTCAGAGCAGTGTTTATTCTATTAAGTGTAGTTTTTGTTGGGTCATTACTCAGCTGTTGATAAGTGTTAGTGTCAGAGAGCATTTCTTCTATAGCTGTGGTGTATTGTTCTTTGTCTAAGACGACAGTTGCGCCTCCTTTGTCGGCTGGTGTGATGATGATGCTGTTGTCATTCTGTAGCGATCGTAGAGCTTTTTGTTCACTTGTCGAAATATGTTTGGTCGGTTGTCCTGTGTGTAGTTGGCTGGCGACGTTGCACCTTATTTCTTGTGCATTTTTTGTCGGTACTTTTTCGGTTGATAGGATGTGTTCCAAGGCACCTAGGAAGTTCATGTTAGATGCGTCTTTGTAGTTGAATTTTAATCCTCTGGAGAGAATATTATGTTCTGTGGTGGAGAGCTGTCTTTTAGATAGGTTGTGTACTCCGGATTGGAGTTTGTTAGTATGTTGATTTCCAGTGACTTTATTCCATTTTTTGTTGAGTGCTTGTCGTTTAGAAATGCGGTTTTTGGAAGCTGTGTCCTGGATCCGTTTGGTCCATTCATCAGTAATCGTTTGTCCACATGTTGTGAAGATTTTTGAACGTTGTTTATTAGTTTCAGATCTGTAAAAGTTTCGTTGGCAATGTGTTTCCATAATAAGTTCATATAAAACTCGTTTTGTAAATTGTTGCATGATGGTTGACATCTTCAGGGTGTTCGTCGGTGGTTTAAATCGTAAACATTTCAGAGTTACATCGTGCCTGATGCAACTATGGAGGAAGAAGAGTTTTTCATAAGTGTGTTCTTCACGGATTGCCGAAGTTTCCCATCGTCTAAGAGATTGGAGGGCTTCATGCCCGAAGGTTGTACGAATGGAAGAGAAGGTCTGTGATACGGTATATCTATCTATCTATATATATATATATATATATATATATATATATATATATATATAGCAAAATACCCACACTTGGCAGCGGAGAAGTAAAAACAAAAGGAAACATTTTAATAATAAAGTAACATGATTGACAAAGTAATTGTTTTGTCATTGTCATGAGTGTTGCTGGCATATATCTATACTAATAAAAGGCAAAGCCCTCACTGACTGACTGACTGACTGACTGACTCATCACTAATTCTCCAACTTCCCGTGTAGGTAGAAGGCTGAAATTTGGCAGGCTTATTCCTTACAGCTTCCTTACAAAAGTTGGGCAGGTTTCATTTCGAAATTCTACGCGTAATGGTCATAACTGGAAGCTGTTTTTCTCCATTTACTGTAATGGAGATGAGCTTGAAACCCGTGGGGGCGGAGTTTCGTCTGACATCATCACGCCTCCCACGTAATCACGCAGTACGTAGAAAACCAGGAAGAGGCCCAAAAAGCGCTTAAGAAAACATGCATTATATAATTGAGAAGGCAGCGAAACAATAAGAAGCGAGCGAGTGACATATACAACCATATTCATGAGTTCTGCTACTTCGGAAACAAAGCACAGTGTAAACCTACACTTTAAATTAAGTTCATAGACAGGCTGCCGCTGGCGTTTGTAATTTAGTGCCTGCCCATATAAGGCCGTCCGTCAGCGGCAATCCAATAGCAAACTGCCACGGGTAAATATTCACGGGTGAAGGACTGTGCTTATGCAGAGGAAGATGAGATGGTCAGGGTGGTGTTTGGCACAAACTCAGCGAAACTGCGAGAGAAAGTTTTAAGTACCGGGACTTCGGTAGCATTAGATACAGCCATGGACATAGCACGACATGGCACCAGCACAGCTGGGAAACTTCTATGCATGTACACCGAGCGGCTCACGTGAACTGACGCAATGCACAGACAAAAAGCAACAGTTCCGAAGAGCGCTGAACAAAAACCGAATTATACAATTGAAAAGGCAGCAAAAAAATATGAAGCGTCTGATACATACAAACATATTATTCATAACTGCAGCTACTGCAGAAACAAAGCACACGGTGGAAAAAGTGAATGTCCCGCTAAAGGAAGACAGTGTTAAAAAAAAAAACCCGTGCATGCAGTGTGTCAGGTCTCAGATAAAGAAGAAGACGAGCTGTTTATTGATGCAGTAAGAAACGAATCTTTTTCATAGCTTCCTTAACACACTACGTCTCCGGTGCGATACGCGGGTATATATATATACCCCGATCTACATACTCGAATAATGAATACTTTATTCGCAATCAATGATTGTTTTGGTAAAGCGATACTCAGTGTATTCATTAGATGAACGGTAAAAAAGTAAGAGCGAGGGGAGGGTCACTTATTGAGGCATGCAGGCAAAACCACATTAGCACGCGGGCTCGATGTACGAAAAAATATATCTTTTCAAGTTCTGTTTAGTCCATATGTGTCAAACTCAAGGGCCACGGGCCACATCCGGCCCGGCGTGTAATTATATCCGGCCCGCGAGATCATTTTATATACTGTATTATTGTTATTAATGGCCCGGGTATATGAAGCGCTGGTAACACAATAAACTACAGATCCCATAATGCAGCGCTTCA
>JANRMT010062807.1:30419109-30457701 GCA_026402145.1 Polypterus bichir lapradei
AACACCATAAGACATAAACTAAAAATGTTTCACAATGTGTCCCTGAATGAAGGGAGGCTCAAAATCAAAAGTACCAGTCAGTATCTGGTGTGGCCACCAGCTGCTTGAAGTACTGCAGTGCATCTCCTCCTCATGGACTGGACCAGATTTGTCAGTTCTTGCTGTGAGATGTTACCCCACTCTTCCACCAAGGCACCTGCAAGTTCCTGGACATTTCTGGGGGGAATGGCCCTAGCCCTCACCCTGGGATCCAACAGGTCCCAGACGTGCTCAATGTGATTGAGATCTGGGCTCTTTGCTGGCCATGGCAGAACACTGACATTGCTGTCATGCAGAAACTCACGCACTTTTTGCCACTCCTGTCTGGTCCAGCGAAGGTGGGTTTGTGCCCATAGGCGGCGTTGTTGCTGGTGATGTCTGGTAAGGACCTGCCTTACAACAGGCCTGCAAGCCCTCAGTCCAGCCTCTCTCAGCCTATTGCGGACAGTCTGAGCACTGATGGAGGGATTGTGTGTTCCTGGTGTGACTCGGGCAGTTGTTGTGGCCATCCTGTACCTGTCACGCAGGTGTGATATTCGGATGTACCGATCCTGTGCAGGTGTTGTTACACGTGGTCTTCCACTGCGAGGATGATCAGCTGTCCTTCCTGTCTCCCTGTAGCGCTGTCTTAGGCGTCTCACAGTGTGGACATGGCAATTTATTGCCCTAGCCACATCAGCAGTCCTCATGCCTCCCTGCAGCATGCCTAATGCACGTTCACGCAGATGAGCAGGGACCCTGGGCATCTTTCTTTGGGTGTTTTTCACAGTCGGTAGACAAGTCTCTTTAGTGTCCTGCGTTTTTAGAACTGTGACCTTAAATGCTTACTTTCTGTAAGCTCTTAAGGTCTTAACGACCATTCCACAGGTGCATGTTAATTAATTGATTATGGTTAATTGAACATGCATGGAAAACATTGTTTAAACAATTTACAATGAAGATCTGTAAAGTTATTTGGATTTTTAAAACATTATTGTTGAAATACACAGTCCTGAAAAAGGGACGTTTCTTTTTTTGCTGAGTATATATATATATATATATACAGTACAGGCCAAAAGTTTGGACACACCTCCTCATTCAATATGTTTTCTTTATTTTCATGACCATTTACATTGGTAGATTCTCACTGAAGGCATCAAAACTATGAATGAACACATGTGGAGTTATGTACTTAACAAAAAAAGGTGAAATAACTGAAAACATGTTTTATATTCTAGTTTCTTCAAAATAGCCACCCTTTGCTCTGATTACTGCTTTGCACACTCTTGGCATTCTCTCGATGAGCTTCAACAGGTAGTCACCTGAAATGGTTTTCACTTCACAGATGTGCCTTATCAGGGTTATTTAGTGGAATTTCTTGCTTTATCAGTGGGGTTGGGACCAGCAGTTGTGTTGTGCAGAAGTCAGGTTAGTTGGACGATCATTTATTTTTCAACAGGACAATGACCCCAAACAGACCTCCAGGCTGTGTAAGGGCTATTTGACCAAGAAGGAGAGTGATGGAGTGCTGTAAATGGTCATGAAAATAAAGAAAACACTTTCAATGAGGAGGTGTGTCCAAACTTTTGGCTTGTACTGTATATATATATATACACACATACATATATATATATAAATATACATATATATACATATACATATATATACATATATACACACACACATATATACATATACATATTTACATATATACTGTATATACACATATATATATACAAATCCACATATATATATCTACATATATATATATATATTAGCGGTGGGACTCGAATAAAAAAAGTAATCCAATTAATTAGAGGCTGTGAAATAATTAATCTTGATTAATCGTATGTAATCACACATGAAAATTTGCCCCAAATCGCAAATGTTTTTTTTTTAATTTAAAGGGGTTTTAGTGGGCAACAGAATCAAATAATAGACATGGACATGAATATTGTAAACTCAAGCTCTTTTAATTTCTGAAAAAAAAATAATTTTAAACTGCATTTCAATTCAAAACAGAAACAAAAATATTATCCCTGGCTAAAATTGGGCAGACTTAAAAATAAAGTGGTAGTTTAAGTACTTTAAGTACATTTTCAGAATGGTATTGTCTTTAAATAATAATAACCAAAATTTCAACATAAAGTGCAGTTTTTCTTCTTAAAAAAATAAGTCAGAAACATAAAAGGTAATTTGACCAGCTTAATCTTTAAACTCTGAGTAACCGTAGCCAAAATTATTTTGTACATTAGGCTAAAACAGTGTGATCATTGAACATTTTGTAATTAGATGTAATTAGAATTACTAACGGTCACGGAAGTCCAATGATCCCCAGTAAGAGCCACAAAGTCCGCTTTCTGTAATGCATCTAATTTGGCTTGCTTTTCAGTGTGCACAAAACCATGCTTTTATCAAGGCTTCGGTCGGGTAGTGTTTTGAAATGAAATTTTCCTCCGATCAGTCGTAGGAACGCGCTTTATTCCGACTCTAACATTTTTGTATCTCTGATGTGTGCATGAATGTAATCGATGTACCAGGAAATCATGCATTGACAAAAGTTCCCCTTTGCTTGGAATTGAAAGTGTGATTAAATGCGTTATTTTTTTTAACGCGTTATGGAGTACATGCATCGAAGCTTCTCAGTTGTGCTTGTGCTAAGAAAAGGAAACATTTTAAAAATAACGTAACATGATTCTGCGTTAACCGCATATTTTTTCATACGTCTCAAACCAAGGAGATGCGAGGGTAAAATGAATCATGAAGCGCACGTCCATACTCAGTGCATCCCCTCTCGGGAATCGAACCCCGGAGTCAAAGCCTCTACAATTGCGCCACGGCGTGTAGCTTGTCTATTTGAGAGTATGTAGATCGGGGTATATATATATATATATATATATATATATATATATATACCCACATTTCGCAGCGGAGAAGTAGTGTTGTAAAGAAGTTATGAAAAAGAAAAGGGAACATTTTAAAAATAACGTAACATGATTGTCAATATACAGTAATTGTTTGGTGAGTGTTATTGAGTGTTGCTGTCATCAAGGATTTGATTATCATTATTTCTTTCAATCAGGTTCGTATTTGTACGATGTGTTGTGTTCAAGTTACATTCCGTGTTTGTCAATCATTGTAAAGATAAGAGGTTTCATTCATCGATTCGTTTCTTACTGCATCAATAAACAGCTCGTCTTCCTCTTTATCTGAAATGTGACACACTGCATGCACGTGTTTTTTTTTACACTGTCTTCCTTTAGCGGGACATTGACTTTTTCCACCGTGTGCTTTGTTTCCGCAGTAGCTGCACTTATGAATATGCTTGTATGTATCAGATGCTTCATATTTTTTTGCTGCCTTCTCAATTGTGTAATTCGGCTTTTGTTCAGCACTCTTTGGAACTGTTGCTTTTTGTCTGTGCACTGCGTCAGTTCACGTGAGCCGCTTGGTGTTCATGCATCGAAGGTTCTCAGCTGTGCTGGTGCCATCTCGTGCGATGTTCATGGCTGTATGTAATGTTAGCTAAGACCCGGCACTTAAAAGTTTCTCTCGCAGTTTCGCTGAGTTTGTGCCAAACACCACCCTGACCATCTCATCTTCCTCTGCATAAGCACAGTCCTTCACCCGTGAATATTTAGCGGCAGTGTTTCTATTGGATTGCCGCTGACAGACGGCCTTATATGGGCAGGCACTAAATTACAAACGCCAGCGGCAGCCTGTCTATGAACTTAATTTAAACTTTAGGTTCACACCGTGCTTTGTTTCCGAAGTACCAGCACTCATTAATATGGTTGTATATGTCAGTCGCTCGCTTCTTATTGTTTTGCTGCCTTCTCAATTATATAATGCATGTTTTCTTCAGCGCGTTTTTGAGCTCTTCCTGGTTTTCTACGTACTGTGTTGATAGTCAGTTCACGTGATTACGTGGGAGGCGTGATGATGTCACACGAAACTCTGCCCCCCACGGCCATCCAGCTCAACTCCATTACAGTATATGGAGAAAAATAGCTTTCATTTATAACCATTACGCGTAGAATTTCGAAATGAAACCTACCCAACTTTTGTAAGTAAGCTGTAAGGAATAAGCCTGCCAAATTTCAGCCTTCTACCTACACGGGAAGTTGGAGAATTAGTGATGAGTCAGTCAGTCAGTCAGTCAGTCAGTCAGTGAGGGCTTTGCCTTTTATTAGTATAGATCAAATACAAAACAAAGCATTTAACGTGCTACTTTAGTTACAATGGGATTTGAGAAACTAGTAAATTAAACGATTTTAAAATGAAGTTTATGATGTTCTACTTTAATGACAAAATAAACTACATGAATAACTGGAAATTTAGAGATTAAAGTTAATATTTTGTGCTTTTTTTTCCCCACTGTGTGCCTATTTTGTTTTTCTGTACCCTAATAAGCTTTCATATGACACTCAGACAGTGGCCTACCACTCGCCTTTTCACGGCGACTTTGATATCTGACAACTTCTTTTTTAGGCCCCTGGTATAAAGACGATGTCACAATATAAAAAAAACCAATATTTTTTTCTAGTTTAGAAAAACCATTTAGCTTAAAACAGAATATTAAACAAAAACACTAAAGACAAAATTGAGTTATTATGTACATTTTAATAATAAGTTAAATTACTGAAAGAATCTTAATTTTTATTTTGCATATCATCTGGTGTTAATGAATTATTGTAAGACCAAACCAAGGGCATGCATAATGCCGTGCGTACAATTCACACTATAACATGGCGTACGGACAAAAACGGAAATATGCGTATGCACAGAAAAATCCAGATGCATAAATCTTTGTGTTCGCAAACTTTCACGTTCTTCCGCTCCATAAATCCCTGTCAGTGTGCAAATTTACACACGTGCACACACCTGCTGCCCCACCCCAGTTCCTCTCAGAATTACACCTCTTTGAATATGCAAATCAATATAAATAGCCCTTAAGCTTAGCGCTCTTTGAAAAGACAATGGCAAAATCACAGGGGAAAACAGAAGAATTTCAGCGAATACCAAGTGGAGGCAAGGAAAAACATACTTTTTGTTGGTTTAAACAGTGGTATAAAAAACAAAAGGAAGTTGATTGAGTGACATAGAGTGTCGGAGAAACTAAAAGCTCAAGTTCACAAAGTTGCACAGTCCCCGAAAAAAAAAAGAAGTTGTCAGATATCAAAGTCGCAATGAAAAGGCAAGCTGTACCTTATTAGGGCAAGCTTATTAGGGTACAGAGAAAAGAAATAAAAATAGTGACACAGTGAGAAAAAAGCTTGAAATGTCAACTTTAATCTCGAAATTTCCACTTTAGTATATTTTGTCATTAAAGCAGAACATCACAAACTTTATCTTTAAATCGTTTAATTTATTAGTTTCTCAAATACCATCGTAACTAAAGTAGCACATTAAATGCTTTGTTTTGTAAGTGTTCTGCTATGCACTCTATTTGTGTGAATCACTATATGTTTCTTAAACGGGCTTTCTCTTCCTCCGACAGGACACAGAATCCATCGCAATCATGATATTAGAGCTCTTTGAATAGTTAAAATACTGAGATATATACTTGATATCATTTTCATGATGATAGGAGTTAAAGCATGTTATTAAACATGGGAATATGGTGGCGCAGTGATAGTGACGACCTGGTGCCCCGTCCAGTGATTGTTCCTGCTTCAAGCAAGATGCTTGCTGCACTGTGTGCGACCCTCGATGAAATAATTTATTGCAGCAGTAGTGTCTCTTTCAAACGTACTAACCTCCAATTCCTGTCCTTCCTTTTCTTTCTCCAAGTACCAAATCACCACACAATCAGCTCTGTAATAGACATTAGGCCATCTGTAAGCTTAAAACGCAGATTCTTCAAAACTTTTAAGGAACATTGAAATATCTTCTTAGTACATGTTTAATTATTCTATCCATCTATCCTTCCAGTGTCGCGCCAGCCCCAGCAAGAATACAGTGTGTGGCAGGAACACTCCCTGAATGGGGCAACAGCTCCATGCTAGTGCTGCGACACCGCGTCCTCACATGTTTAATTATTAACAATATATTATTATTATTAATAAATATATATATTTAAAAAATGTTAACATTTTATCTAGATAGATAGATAGATACTTCATTAATCCCAAGGGGAAATTCATAAATCCAGCAGCATCATAGTGATACAAAAAACCAAAAAAAAAAAAATTTAATTAAAGAGTAATAAAAATGCATGTAAAAACAGACAATAACTTTGAATAATGTTAGCATTTACTCCCCCAGGTGGAATTGAAGAGTTGGATAGTGTGGGAGAGGAACGATCTCCTCAGTCTGTCAGTGGAGCAAGACAGTGAAAAAAGTCTGTCACTGAAGCTACTCCTCTGTTGCAGTTAATTCTTAATGATTGATAGGAGTTTGCTTAGTGCCCGTCGCTCTACTACAGATGTTAAACTGTCCAGCTTTATTCCTACAATAGAGCCTGCCTTCTTAACAAGTTTGTCCAGGTGTGAAATGTCCTTCTTCTTTATGCTGCCTCCACAGCACACCACTGCGTAGAAGAGGGCACTCGTCACAACCATCTGGTAGAACATCTGCAGCATTTATTGCAGATGTTGAAGGACGACAACCTTCTAAGAAAGTATAGTCGGCTCTGACCTTTCTTACACAGAGCATCAGTATTGGCAGTCTAGTCCAATTTATCATCCAGCTGCACTCCCAGTTATTTATAGGTCTGTACCCTCTGAACACAGTCTCCTCTGATGATTACCGGGTCCATGAGGGGCCTGGGCCTCCTAAAATCCACCACCAGTTCCTTGGTCTTGCGGGTGTTCAGGTGTAAGTGGTTTGAGTCACACCATTTAACAAAGTCTTTGATTAGCTTCCTATACTCCTCCTTTTGCCCACTCCTGATGCAGCCCACAATAGCAGTGTCATCAGCGAAATTTTGCACGTGGCAGGATGTATTGGAAGTCTGATGTATATAGGCTGAATAGGACCGGAGAAAGTACAGTCCCCTGCGGCACTCCTGTGTTGTTGACCACAATGTCAGACCTGCAGTTCCCAAGACGCACATACTGAGGATTGTCTGTAAGATAGTCCACGATCCATGTCACCAGGTGTGGATTATCTAAATAATGTAATAAACATATTTTGCTGCATTTCAACTTAAAAATGATATTGTCATCATATGTAAATACACGCTTTATAAAGTGGCTCAGATTGTGCAATATTATACAGTAACTGTATTGCAAGTTTCCAGTGAGGTGATTTTAGTTAAAAGTTCAAACAGTTCTACAAGGAGCACTTGATGGACTGATTGAGTGCATTTATAGCTCTTGGGATGAAACTGTTTCTGAACCGCGATGTCCCTACAGGAAAGGCTCGGAAGCATTTGTCATTTGAGAGCAGTTCAATAGACAACATGACTGAGGCAGTGTGTGCTTGATGCTGTATACCGATAATTCTCTTTCTGATCAGCTGCTGCAGTGCTGTGATTCCACACTCAGATACAGTGGGATAAATACTCTGAGTCGTGCATTGAGAGGAACAACGCTAAAGCAGATATGGTATTTGGAATAGTTTCACCATTCTGTGGACCATTATATTGTTACAGGTTTATTACAATCAGATGCCTTAAACTAATAAACAATATGCAGTTAATTTCAGTGTATTTATAAAGCCGCATCAGAGATTTTTATCTAAAAAACAAAGGGAAACCACACTGGAAGAAAAGCACTGCTTTGACGCCAGTTTGCAAAACCAAGCGGAGAACTTGCGTATGCCAAAAATTTAGCTGGCTTGAAAATGTGCGTGGCTTTACGCCAAGTTTAGGTTTTATACATCGCGATTTGAGCATGGAAATGGGCTTACGCAACATTTTTGTGCATACACACTGTTTATACATAAGGCCCCAGGTCATATAACCAGAACTTAACCATAGTCAATTAAAAGAATCAACATGCTGGCACCCACCCCACACCTCTAAAAAGTATAAAATTACAAAAAAGAAACCATGCCGTAAATAAAAAAGTTACCAATAATTAACAAAATAAAAAATACTTGTGTTTATGTGAAACTGAAAAATGTAAAACATATGCAAATTTATATATTGGGTACACGATGTTTGGTTCTGGAAGGCAGAAGCAGCAGCTTATTGTTTAAATTCAATTTCTTTAACTAGAAGCTAATTATTTCTTGGTCAAGCAGCATTTTTATGCTCCATTTTAATAACTCTCTTAACTGATTATTTTAGCTTCTTATTGTCATAACCAGATGCCAGTTAACTTTGAGATGCAAATAACAAAAGAATCAGCAGCTTGCCATCTTGGTTCCATTTACATTAGAAAGAGAGGAAAGAGAAGAAAGTTATCTTAAGACAACTAAGCAGCTCCAGGCTCTAATAAAATGTGATGACCTCCTTAGAAAAGAAGAAATTATGATATAAGAATGTTCTGACATGGCAGAATGAACATGCTAATATGCTATTAATTTAAATCATTTTTGTTATCGGCAAGGATTATAATTAAGTAGTTGGGTTGGAACAAAAACCCACAGCCACTGCAACCTTCCAGGACCAAACTTGAGCACTCTTTTGTTGTGCCAAAAACTGGTAAAGGCAGGATTGCCTTTAAAAAACAATTAAAAATGGACTGAGAGATAAAGGAAACAATCTAAATGAAAGTTAAAAAAGAAAAAAAATGCAAAAAAAGAGGCAAAAATCATAGTTGAAAAGTTAAAAGTGATTGGTCAAAGATATTTTTTATGTATATGTTTTTGTTCCAGTACTAGGATGTAGACAGTACAAGACCATCATGTTTAATAGACATGAGCTGCTGATGCAATGTACTTGTAACCAGCTTTAGCAATAGCAATAGAATATGGCCATACAGATTCAAAAACTCCAGTCTGACACAAAAACAAAATTGTGTCAGACTGGACAAAAAAGAAAAGAAAACAGAGTAGAATATCAAAAGTAGAAAATTGTGAATGGTATGACTTACAAGGGGCTGGTCAACCTAAGGGCAGACAAAATGCAACAATGACTTCAATTACTACAGTAGCGGCAACACTGCATTTTTACATTCATAAAAACCTAACATAATCCTACAATAATCCTCATGGGTCATTTGCAGTGTACCTGAAATAGAACCGTCCTAGCTGAGGATCAAGTCCAGACTATGTAGTGTGGAGAGGCGAAAATCCTCAGATCTAAGCTCTGTCTGAGGGAACATCAAAGCAAGATCAGTAGCAAGTTTAATTAATCTGAAACTGGTATGGTTTTGGCCTTGTGTTTCTCCTCGATTTGTTCAGCTGCTCATCTGTTTACCTGTTAACAACAGCTGACTGGCAATACACATCTAGCCCTATCTCAATTAACAACCTGCCACTACACATTCCCCTTGATTTAAAGTGACACAGTGCAGGGAAAAACTACATCCTTATGTAAGCTTAATAAAAATTATTGTAATCATTGAGGTACATTAGATTGAAATGCACAGCAAAATCTTCAGTGTTGTTTTTTCAGAGTTATTTTTTTCCGAGTTAACAAGTGTTGATTCTGGAGTTGATTTGAGAATATCAACAGTTGGAGTGTTACACAGTGTTTGCACTCAGTGTTATTTCGGGGAGTAGGTATACATTACACCACCAAAGAGTGGATTTGATTTCCGGCAGTGCAGCAGCACTTCCCTTTTCGTTAATTGTGGTCATTACTGAACACACTGCGAGAATGGCCAATAAATTAATGTGAGAATAATACTTATTTTTAACAAACTGATTACTGAAAAATGATTGATTGTCAATTGTTAAATTGTTACAATAACAAGCATATTGCAATTATATGCTTATAATTGAGATTTATATATATATATATATATATATATATATATATATATATATATATATACTAGCCATGTGCGCCCAACTACGTTGCGCATGTTAAAATTGTCTGTGAAGGGCTCCCTGTTTAAACGCGGCTGCCAGTTGTGAACTGGGCCCTTTGTCGTACAGCATTATGATTTTTTATAAGGGAAACAAAATTACGAAAGAAAACCCTTGGATATTGATTCTATAGGAACGGCCTACTCGGAATCACTGTCCGAATCGTAATTATGTGGTGGTGTAGGAGCATTTCTGCTTCTGTCTGTTCATAGTCAGTCTCGTTTTCACGACGCTGTCGTTTCCTCTCACAATCTCTTCTCAACCTTTCTCCAATCTCGTAGGTTGCTTTGTGGTAATCCAAAGAGTAAGGCAATATACACGGAGCAATGGTTATAAAAGGGGGACACATAGGTATCCAGGATCTTTAAAGCATAAATAGGGATCACTTCACTGACATGTGAGCAAGCCACAGTACAACTGTGAGATGTTCAGCACTCGCCAGCAACAATGTAACAATAATAATTTCTGGAACGTGCTATTACGTTGTCATTCATTTTATCCACTGTCTTTCTTTCAATCATATGTTACGTAGGCACGTACCTTTTATCTTCGGCAATCTCATTCTCTAACCAGACCTCAGGAACTAACCAGCATAACACTGTCCACCACCCCTTTTGTTATTCCGGCACATTGTTGACATCCGTGAGTAACAACAACGTACTAAACTGGAAGGTGGTCTACGCATGCGTGGAATTCACGGACAAACAAATATCAAGATCTAAATGAAGATCTCTTTAGTTAATTTAAAGCACAACAATTTGTTTAGTTTGAATGTCTGTGTTTTGAGGTGCGACTGGAATACTACAGTCTTCAGTAGTATAAGCCTGGAGGAGATTCTTAATGCAATGTTTTAGCTGTCTCTCTACTGCCATCTAGTGCTTCTTCTAATTCATTCGCGGGCAAACAAAGATCAAGATCCAAATGAAGATTATATATATATATATATATATATATATATATATATATATATATTATATATATATAATTTTTATATATATGGCTGATCTTTTCTTTTCTCTCAGAGATGAATATTTTTCCAAAAAGATGAGTTTTCTAAAAGCACACAAAGCAATGATTCTGACCTGAATTAACATAAAATGTCTGTGGCTGTATGCAGTGTGCTGTCACTGCATGTTAGCTGTCTCCAACTGCGGCTACTAATATCTATTTTCTGAAAACATCTGTTTTCTGAAAGGCACTAAAAACAATGGTTTCACACATAGATCAACATAAAACATCTGTTGCATGTTTGCTTCCCGGGTCCTCCCTTTGTGGAGAGCGGTTTGAGTAGTGAGAAAAGTGCTGTATAAATGTAAAATAATTAATTAAAATTATTAAGTCACCGTGAGACGCAATCTGGATTGTACTGAGCCCCTCGTGTGCCTCATGTGGACAAGAGTCGACATCTGCCTTTAACACTCCCCTTCCTCACCATCTTCCACTTAACGACATTAACTCTTCTCCTTACAGGTAAAGTGAAGTTACATTTTCGTCTATATTTTATGTATTTATTCTTTTGTGTAAGATTGTATGCATTTTCATTGTTCTAGTATACGATTTTATGCATGAAGTGTGGTTATAAAGGTTTAAATAAGCAGTCATGGGGTTCGGGAGCGGATGAATCAGTTTTACATGATTTGGTGTGGGGAAAATGGTTTCAGTTTTTAAACAAATCTGTTTCTAAACATCCTTTAGGAATGAATTTATAATCGACATCCGAGGTTCCACTGTATTTCCTTATTTATTTCTTCGTGTGTTAAATTAATTATGTACCCATTTACTTATTTCAGTGCCGCTGACAAGATACGAAACACACCTTGAAATGTAATTATTCTTTTATTTATTTGATTATATTTGAAATATATTTGATCTATTTATCTGCGTATTTATTTAATTTTGACCAAAACACGCCTCCATACTAGATATATTTATGTTCTTAAATATATATTGTATGTAACAACAACAAAGTTGAAAAATTTAATGACAGTTTAAGTTGCTTTAGCCAATATATTAAACTGTTTTACATAGATTGTTAAACAACTGCTCTCTCAAAGCTAAGATTGAAGTTCTTTCATGAGGTCTCATCATGCTAGTGAAGGTGAATTACCTTCAGATGAAGAAATACATCAAATTCCAAGATGGGTTCACATTTGAGGAGTTTCTAAACAAAGGTAAATTTGAATTTAATTATGTGTTGGATAATGTTTGAGCTGATTTGAAAAGTTAATTTTATTGACATTCATAATCAAATTTATCTTGTTTTAGTAAAAAAAAAAATTGGGCTTACAGCAAACGATACACTTCAAGTCTTTGATGAGACAGATACTAATGTGGAGGAAGATATTTTTCAAGAGTTGGTTCAGAGCAACCCACATATATGCTTCACAGTAAAATGTCCTCCACAAGGACTTTTTGCTGACCTGGATGTTTCTGGTGGTATTAATTTTTTTCTTAAATGACTAAATAACTTTATAAAATATCTGATAATTAATCAATATTGATCTCCCATATTTTTAAAAAAAGAATTTTCACCCACAGCTACCTCAACACCAAGTAAATGCACTGATCCACTTTCAAACTCCAGTGATGTAGAACGGTTGGAGAGAACCCAACTGAGTCTGTCTGCAAGCTCAAACTTTAATAAATGTGGATATATCTGCATTCATGGATAACTTTTGTGTGTGATGTCATCATACCATTCCTTCATTTTTTTTTTTTTTTTTTAATAACTAGATTGTTCAAAATGCCCTGAAAGAGAAACCTGGTGGTTTGGATGTTCTCGAAGAATATGAGCTAACTAAAACACTGAAGCACAGCACGAGATGACAGCTTGTTAATGTTCTTGTTAGCCATATGACAGAGGCTCATGGGTAAGCTATCAGAGAATTAATAAATCAACACAATATCAGGCTTGCTTTGCGTCTATTCATACATATATGGAGGTTTAAGTTTTGAATAAATGAGTAAGTTCTATTTAATCTTATACAATTTTCAGGAGGATTCCCACACTTAAACAGAGAGATACATATGTCTTGGGCATTGTTTCTCTTTTCCCTGCTCTAAGAGACCCATATTCATCAAAGGGCTATGTAAGCACACCTTATTCACTTTCACGTACTTTTATGTAGTTGAATACTGCAATTATTTAAAAAAAAATACCTGAATTTTATTTAACACTTTTGTTTTGCAAGTATTTGACATTTTTCATTTGGTGTGATTTTTAATGTCAGTGTTTATGTAGTTCTAATTTACTATTGAGATTTAATACATGTGCTTTATTGCTTCCTTGTTTGTTTTTTCATTTTAGGAACATTTTTATGATCCAGAGAAGGGAACAGGATTTATTGCTTGGCGGCTTAAAACTCTGTCAAGGAAGAATCCAAAACGTGTTTATTTGATGTCTCATAAGACTAGTGGACCAAGTCGTCAAAGAAAAATAGAGGACACTGAACAACTTGATGGAGATGCATGCAGAGAAGCCATTTCACTCCTTCTCCACACAGCTGATGAGACTGAAGTTAGGCAAAAGATGAAGGAAACCTTTAAGCATCGGCAAGAGCTCGTTCATAACCCAGAAAGGTCAACTGACATCTTAAAAATCTTTCCAAGATTTTTAGAAGTAAAAGGGTTGGTAAGTATAAAAATCCTTTTCCGTTTATTTCTTGGCTTAAGGAATTAAGTGTGATTCAGACACGATGCCTTTCTGTTTTGTTGTATGCAATTTCATTAGTTAAATCAAGACTTTTATTTTGCTGTTCAATGCTGAAACATCTGCAAAATTGCTTGAGCAGTGGGAGATGGCATTCAAGCCAAAAGTCATTGAAGAAGCAAAGTCTCTCACTTTGACAGCAGAACTTCAAAGTCACATCAATGCAGCAGAGAAACAACAGTCTGAAAATTTTAAGTGGTATTTTGAGGTTTTAAATGGCAGGCAAGGCTATCTATTCTACATACTAATTAATATTTCTGAACATTGACCCCTTCTAATTTTCCATCAGAATGGGACAGTGACATTTCCTGTTTCTTGTTGCTGTTGCATTTGCTACCACTGTCTGCAGGGAGAAATAAAGTTAAAATCAGTCCCACTGATGCTGTTGACAGGCTTGTACATTTTCATAAGGTAAATTATAATGTGGGATAAATGTCTTTGCAATGTGTTGTACAGTCATAGATGCATTTATTTGGTTGATACTGAAGGAAGTTGTTCTCATTCTTTTCACCCATGGCAAATATATAGTGTTCATTTTTTAGACTTATTGATGGCATACAAACTTGATATCAATTTTAACCATGTCACAGTGGCCTGCACTTGTCTTTCTTTTCTAGTAGATTTTCTCCCTTTTGGACATGACATGAATTACAAACAGCTATGTATCTTGTAGTTGCAGATAACCTCCAAACTTACTTTCTGTTAAATTTTAGCTGTAGCACTTTTCAGATTTTCTCCCTGATAAATTCTTAGTCATGGTTTGAACTGTTTAATGTATTAAAGAATTCTGTTCTTTTTTTTTAAAGGGCCGTGCATTCATCAACTGTAAAATATAACTTGTCATTCTTTTATAGTCCTGTACCAGCATTAAAGAACATCTCATGGGAAGAAAAGGCCACCAACCATACCTACTTGCAGTAGGACGAACCAGGAAGAGGATTGAGCATTTTTATGTCATTGTTGACAAGCAGCTCATCCCCTGTGCAGGAGCCATCTCCCTGAGTGCCATAGATGAACTTTTCAAAGTTCATTACGTCTTTAACCTAACCTATGAGGAATCCCTGGCAAATGTCTACACCTTTCTACAGACATCCGTCTACAACATTGACATAGGTCTAACAAACGAGTTGCCAAGAGTAAGAGAACTACGTGTGAAATTGTTAAACAATGTTTAAATGTTTTTGCTGTGAGAGTTTGTATGCAAATAGCCAGCAACTGATATCTCACTTGCAAGTTACACACACTTTCTATCCTTCTTTGATGTTCAGGTTGATTTGTATGCAAGGCGATTGTAGGCGCCAGTTTTGTACTTTTTCAGGGTTTAGGAAACATTTAAACAGTGTTCATTTTGAGGATAATGGTTTGCATTATGTAGAACCACAGTCATCCGAAGATGTTGATAGTAATCAGTTCTATACAGATAGGCGTTGGTGATTCCCGAGGTCCCTCTTATTTTGAGAACAATGGTGACAGTGATACCCCAGCTTTTCCCACAGATTGTCTGGACAACAATGATGACTGCCTTTCTGAAAGAGATACAAAGGATATGTGTGCTTCAATTTTGGCCAAATTACAATGCAGCGGTGTGGCAAACAGTTTCATTTCAACACTTGTCTCAGACCTTGAAGAGCTTACTTCTGAAGTTCACATGCAAACTCAACAAAAACTTTTGTCATCTATTCCTCTTGATAATCCAGTCAGGTTGGCAGTCGAGAGTAGTTTTACACATTTTGAAAACCCATTTTCAAGAGGGGACTGGGCGGTCTCATGGTCTGGAATCCCTACAGATTTTATTTTTTCTCCAGCCGTCTGGAGTTTTTTTGTTTTTTCTGTCCCCTCTGGCCATTGGACCTTACTCTTATTCGATGTTAATTAATGTTGATTTATTTTGTTTTCTTATTGTGTCTTTTATTTTTCTATTCCTTATTATGTAAAGCACTTTGAGCTACTGTTTGTATGAAAATGTGCTATATAAATAAATGTTGTTGTTGTTGTTGTATTTGTTTGTTTTAACACAGAAAGCAAAAGAACCAATTATTTAATTGATAAATGGAGTGTAGTTGAGCCAGTTGAAATTGGACTTGGCATGAGGTATGATGTGAGACGCAATAAAAAAACAGGCTGCTATGATCAGGTCCCAGTAAAAGATACCTTTGTTTATGTACCAATATTAGAAACTATATACAATTTATGTGTCAAAATTCAGATGTATGTAGATTGATTAGGGAATCTTCAGAAAGGCAGAGATCAAATGATTATAAGGACTTTTGTGATGGAAGTTACTTCAAGGCTCGTCCATTATTTTCCAGACATTCCACTGCGTTGCAGATCCAATTATATTATGATAATTTTGAAACAGCAAATCCCCTTGGATCCAAACACGGGATACACAAAGTTGGGGCACTTAATTTTGTACTAAGAAATCTTTCACCCAAATGTAATTCAACACTGATGAATATCCATTTAGTTCCACCTTTTCATGCTCACAATTTGAAAAAATATGGGTTCCAGCCCATATTGGAACCTTTGATCCATGACATCAGTATTCTAGAAACAGACGGCATTGAACTGCCAATTTCCACAGGAAAAATTTATGGCACTTTGTGTCAAGTGAATGGAGACAACTTGGGAATGCACTCAGTCCTTGGCTTCTCTGAATCTTTTAGTGGTCAGTATTTTTGTCGTTTATGTTTGACTGAAAAGGCAAATGCCCAGGTTATTTACAATGAGGATGACCCAAGGGTTGTTTTACGTGATTGTGTAGTCTATGAGCGCCACTGCCTTGAATTGGAATCAGACCCACAAATCTCATCACTATATAGCCTCAAAAGAGCAGTCTAAAATATTTTCATGTATGCCACAATTTCTCTTTCGATGTAATGCATGACATCCTAGAAGGAGTTGCTGAATATGAAATGAAATTACTCTTTGAATATATTGACAGTAACTTTACATCATGGAGTGAATTGGTTTCAAGAATATATACCTATGATTATGGCTATTTGGAACGAAAGAATCGTCCTACACGAGTGAATCTAGACCACAAAGGAAATGGCTTAGGGCTTAACTCAATCCAGGCACTTTGTCTTTTAAAAAACATGTTGTTATTGTTTGGTGATATTGTGCCCAGTGGAGATGAACACTGGCATTTGCTTCTTGTCTTACTTCAAATAGTCAACCTTGTATTTTCCCCATGTCTCTCTGAAGGCATGACTATTCTTATGAAGTATTTAATAATTGAACACCATGAATTATTCACAAAATTGTATCCACTCAAGAATTTATTGCCAAAGCATCATTTTATGATTCATTATCCTTCCACTATACGTAAGATAGGTCCTTTAGTACATATGTGGAGCATGCGATTCTAAACATAAAGTGTTCAAAAAAAAACTCAAGAATTTTAAACATATCACCAAATCTTTGGCAAAAAGACATCAGATGTCCATAGGCTATCTTTGGGAAACCTCACCTTTGAAATATGTTGAGTATGAACCAATGAAAACATTTTGCTGGGAGAGTGTTGATGGCAAGCATTTAGTAGGAATGCAACCGAATCCCATGCATAAAACCATGTACTCCATGAACTGGGTGAAAATTGATGGGACCGAATACAAAGTAGGCCTCGTTGTTTACAATAAAATTGAAGATCAACTTCCAGTTTTCAGTCAGATTCAAAAAATACTTAGTATCGACAACAAGATATTCTTTTTGATAGATAAACTTTTCACCAAGCATTTTTCAGAGCATCTCCGTGCATTTAAAGTACTGGGTGAATGTGGCAAAGCTGAACTCATCAAAGCCAAAATACTATGAGGTTTCACAGGCCATTTGACTTGTAAAGTGTATATGGGTCTGATGAGAGTCAATATATCATACCTCCATTTGTGCTGGTTTAATTGGCATGTACAAATATTTTCTTTAGATGGTTATTGCTAAATGTATTCACAATTGACACATGCTGGCCTAACAATTTATTTCATACTCTTTATGGAGGACGTATTTTTCCAAAAGTGGACTGTAGGTATGATGAGGCAACAGATTATACCAGAATTTGTGGTGAGTTATTTATTTAATGTTATCCCTTTTAAATGGTCACCACTAGCACTTATTTTATTTATTTATTTATTTATTTTTACTTAGTCCTGTATATAGAATAGTTTGCTGTGCTCAATGTTACAGACCAGTGTTTACACCAGAGGATTAACAGATGCTGTAACCTACATGTACAAAAATGTAATGAGGGGCCCCAACTTAATATTGCATCTAAAATAATAGGATATACTAACACTCATTGAGTGTAAACATATTGCCACTCCACACTTGTCATGTGTTGAAATCAACACCTTAAGAGTTACTTTTTTAACACCAGCAGAGTGTCTTGGGAATTTAGTTTACACCACGTGTATGTTCAACACACTTCTGGTGTTAAAAAATGATCTCTTACAGTGTTGATTTCAACACCTGAAAGTGTCAAAAAATATAACACTACACAAAGTGTAAATTTGTGGACTTGGCATGAGGTATGATGTGAGACGCAATAAAAAAACAGGCTGTTATGATCAGGTCCCAGTAAAAGATACCTTTGTTTATGTACCAATATTAGAAACTATATACAATTTATGTGTCAAAATTCAGATGTATGTAGATTGATTAGGGAATCTTCAGAAAGACAGACATCAAATGATTATAAGGACTTTTGTGATGGAAGTTACTTCAAGGCTCATCCATTATTTTCCAGACATTCCACTGCGTTGCAGATCCAATTATATTATGATAATGTTCAACACACTTCTGGTGTTAAAAAATGAACTCTTACAGTGTTGATTTTAACACCTGAAAGTGTCAAAAAATATAACACTACACAAAGTGTAAATTTAACTCAATTTGGTGTGGACCTATATAAACTCTGAAGAAGTGTTAAAATGAACTCTGTAGGTGTGAATTTAACACTTTGGATTTTGCTGTGTGGGTGTCACTGTCATTATTTTAAACATTAATAACTCTGAGTATATGAAAAGGCCATGAAATGCCTACACAGAAAGTAATGACAAAGAGTGATACACATTAGTAGAATTGTTTCTGAAGCATAATCTATATAATATATATAGTGAGTGATCTCATATCAGATCTGGAGGACATCTGCGAACATATTCCACGTTACTGCATGGAAGAAACTGGCATCATCATTCAATGCTCCCTTTCTGAACTGGTGGCTAAGCAGTATTGTAAACCTAAAGAAATGTATGGTAGTGTATGAAAGTAGGCAAATCACAGGGTATCTGGTAATCACAATTGCCACCATTACTCGGCATAGATACTAAGGTGATTACTTAATTAGGGACATGAACTCTACATTTAAAACTTTCTCTCTTTACTAACAATAAATGGTTAAATGTATATTGATTCATATTTTTCTATTTCTTATCTTATGCACTATGCATATTTCCATGCATCACTTCTCTTTTCTATGGCATACAGTTAAATATGTTTGAATCAGTATTAAGCTATATTTAAGTCCAAGCATTAATACAAAATATTGTTTTGGTATTTTTAATGGCATTTTTGTGCTTTTTCATGTCCATAACAGTCTGTCTGATGCGTGCCAAATTCATTTTGTAGCATTGCCTAAAGAACAAAGTTTGTTAAATCTGCTCACAAGAAGTTCTAAGATAGCATGCAACTTTGTTCCAACTCCAAGAAGCCCACTGCAACTCCTCTTGTCTTAGTCTTAGTCTGCTACTAGTTTGCCACTAAGGGGCACACTGCAGTGATGCTAAACCCCAAAGTTACTATAAAAACAGACTAACACCAGACCAGCATGGGATCATCCTGAACTGACAGCACACTGCAACTGACCCCATAGACTAATGTTAAAAGATAAACACAAATGATTTTACATTGAATTGAACAAAATGTTCTTATGTAAATAAGTTACTGATGCAAAAAAATGTAAATGTTTGTGTTTTAAACCATTTATTTTAGTATAGTAGTTAATTTATGTGGTTATGCAGACTTTTATTTTGCTAACTGGATGTGGTAGAGAAAACGGAAGGGGGTGGAAGAACCGGCTGTAGAGGAGAACGGGGGAGTGAGGAAGAAAAGAGCGTGATGCTGAGGTGGTGTAGCAGAAAGTTTGGTAGACAAATTATCAGCAAGATAATTTACTGGAATACGAACTGCTGATATAGACGGAGAGTTTTGATTAGACGTTCGCAGTGTCTATCCGGTGACGAACCACCGTTAACTCAGCGAGGGGAAGTAGCAGCGTGAAGAGGCAGCAGCTAACTCAGCTCAACGCGCTTCAGGTGGACGTTTGCTTATTTGGAGACGCTTTCGGATTAGATCAGCAGCGGTTCCTTGCTCATGGACAGAGGCAGAGGAGTCAGGAGGATTTGTTGGACTGATACCACAATTGCCAAGTAAGGTATCTCTTTCATTTTATTTTTTGCTCCTGGTGGAGTGAAATGAAAGTTTTTGGTCGCAACACTCACAAGCACCGAATCAGGCCTGCAACATTTTGTTTCACAGTGACAAGACTGAATGTGTTTTTATTTTATTATTAATAGTGTAATATAGTTTATTATTATTCGTTTGGGTAAAAGAAAATTCCTGATTATTTCCAGTGTTATTAATTGTGTTTTGTTGGTTTATAATTAAATGGGGAGTTAATCATTGTTTTATAACCCAGTTTCTTGGTGTTTATTATAAGTTTATGTGTAGTATAAACTATTGGTTTGGGAGCAAATGTTAACGGGTAACTTAATCTACCTTTATTTATTTGTTATTACCTGACCAGTATATTACTATACTTAATTAATAAGGTTTTATTCATAGTGACCCGAGACTCAAAATATTAAAGTAATTTGTATCATAATAAATTAGGCATTGGAGTAAAGAAGTCAGGGCCCCTTTCTACACAGTTAGATGGGCTACATATGAATGATTGTCACCTAATGTCACTTTACTTAAGCAAAATTTATATTTATATAAATGAAAACTCAGCAACCTCTTGTTTAAAATTAAATCTGAAGTATTCCAGTTGTTTTACAAAAGAAGGGAGAAGTTGAATGGAAAGCAATCTCTTGTCCTGTTATTGGCAATAATGTTAAGGAAAATCCATTGTGTGAACTCAATTAAAATTGCTGTTTGTCACTTTGTAGAAGCCATTTGAGTCCACTTTTGTCAATCCTCAGCTCTTCCCGTTTACAATTCAAATGCACTCTGCTTCACAGATCCTCTTCATTTTTTTTTCACAGTTTCCATCATACCAGCCGCTGTAGCTCTGTGATTTATTCAGAAATACGCAGTCCTCTCCAGCAGGATTGTGCTCTGGATGAGTCCAGTTGTCTGGCTCTTGACCTTTGTCATGTTCCCTTATACCCCAAAACCTGCAGAAAAAGAAATTGAATTATTGTTGACTGTTATCTGTAACACTTGAGAAATGCATGACACAGATAATCAGTGTGAAGAGATTTTTTCACATAAATAACCAGGAAAGAATAAAAAAAGTCATCTTATTCTTCTGTGTCTTGTGAAAGTGCTGCTGTCTGCCAAAGCGACAGCTGGGTGACTCCTTTGTTTAATACGAGAGAATGGAATTAGGAGTTTCTGTAAAGCAGATAAACTGCATGAGGGCTCATGTTGCTCTTTATTTTGTGTTCTTTTTTTGTGGGTGGCAAAGGAAATACAGAGGAATAAATCATTAGAGTTATGGAGTGTTAAACTGCATTCGAGGTAACGTAAGAACCTCAACAGTAAGGTAAATCTATGAGGATGTGAGGGAGTCATGGTTGCTAAAGAGCTCAGTCTTTAACAGCAATTGGATAGATAGATAGATAGATAGATAGATAGATAGATAGATAGTCACAGTCCTAGTGAGGCATTATGCAGGTATATTGTTGTTAATATAAAGAGGACCCCGTAGCATTTCTTGGCACACTTCTGCTGAATAATTAATTGTCTGGAAGTCCTCAGTGTTAGTGTGTCACAGAGCGGATTTACCACAATGTTCATAATGGCACTCAGTTTTGTTTAAACTCTCTCCATTGCTACTACTTCCAGGGGGATCAGTGTGCATCCCATAACTGAGCTTGCCCTTTTTCATTATCCTGTTGAATCGGTGGATCTCTCTTGAAGTGATGTTACCAGCCCAGCACACCACACTGGCCATCACAGAGAACATGTGAAGGATGTCACATCCCAAATTAAAATAACACAGTTTCCTATGGAGAAAGAGACTGCTCTGCCCTTTCTTTTGTAGTTTGTCTGTGTTCTGAGACCTATCCAACCTGTCATTAATGTGGACCTCCAAGTACCTTGAGACAAATATGATTAGGAAGTAAGAATTGATGTCTGCTCTCCATGTGACTAAGTTCAAAGAAAGCGTTTTACAAATAACGCGAACGACCAGGATGTCTGTGGTAAATGGGATTATCAGAACACAACATCATATTGTGGTGGAAGCATATATGAGCTTGTGACAAATGTGGGACTTGCATGAAGGAATCAAAAGTGGACAAAGAGCTTAGAGGACTGAGTTTAGATTTGGAGAGACATGGAGAGACGGAGGTAGTGGAGCTTAAGGGGAAGTGAGAACCCTTTTTAGGTAATCTGTTACATTTTGTGATTGATTAACAGAAGAATAAGCAATGCCTACCAAGTCTTTCTGAGGATGTTCAAAGTAAAATTAGATTGTGAGGAACTTGACTTGATTATTACTTGGTGATTTTGCTATACATTTACTGCCCCGGGCATTACAATACAAAACAAAAGTGATTAATTTATGCTATGCTTCATTTAACCTGTTAAATAAAACTGAGTTGATTATAAAGAAGCTACCTGCCATCAGATTAGTCACATTTATGTTGTTGATAATCAAACTCTGTGACATGCTAAATATTTTATATGGTGACTCAGGTGTTGAGGTATAAACCCCAAGGCTTTCCATTCAGTGTCACTGCATTGGACCCAGTAAGTCATTTAACTTATTAAACATTCCAATTGTACAAATCTGTGATCACAAAGACTTTCACTTTCACTTTTCACAAAGGCATCAATCAAATTACTGAATGTTATGTCATGTAGTGTTTCATTCAGCCTACTTTATGTGATTGTGATTTACAGCCATTAAAGGCACTTTTTACTCCTACTTTTCTGCCATTACAACTTCATCATTTCTAATTACTAGAATCATATTTGTCATACTTTTATGATCTTTTTATCTACAGGTCATTTTTCAAGAAATTTATTAATCGCTAAAAAGTGTACAAAGGTCTGCATTAATTGTATTCACCGTCTGACTTTGCTCTAAAATCAAGTCTTCATTTGAGTCAGAGGCCTGCACGGCCAAAAGCATTCATTTTAAATTGCATCCCACAACACTTCAGCCAAGCCTGATTTTTGATAATCTAAATGCATCGCAATTTCGTTATGGGGACTTGTACCGTGATGGAAATGAAAAACACAAAGGCAAACATCTACTCAACTAATTTACTCTACAGATCATATAAAAGCATTGCAAATCAAGATCAAGAGGCATGTCTTTTTCTCAGAGTGTCATCATTACACAGTGGTCCATGCTACTGGCTCACCACTGTAGAGACTTCCATTTCATTCCTGGCTCATTCACGGTCGTGTGTAGTGTGCATGTCCTTGTGCTTACTTTTCCTCTGGGTACTGTTATTTTCTCCCATATCACAAAAAGTTTCTGTTAGCTAATTTACCAAGTCAGGCTGATTGTGAGAGTACATGACTATGGCATACAATATATTGGTGTCCAGTAAAAATATGATTTCAGCCTTTTTCCTGATTCTTCCCATGAAAGGCTGCAGCTCCTTAAGATTGTGCATTGTTGCATGTTGTTCTGTCTGCAGAAGAGCCGATTAGGACACACAGTCAAATACACAGCCTATTTTCATTACAAGAAAGTCATAAATAACGCACACAAAACCAAATGTGAGAGAAGAAATTATAGTCAAAAACATCAGACTTAAAGACCAGGAACCAGAAAGATTGTTGTTTAAGCAAATTGGTGTTATTCACAATAGTTAATAATGTCATGTTGTAATAGTAATGTAATAATATTTAACCTGTTGCACTGATGATAGAAAGTCGCGACCTTCGATAGCCCAAAGGGAGCTATGTCATGGTAAAGGGGCTGCCGCATACAAGCACACGGCATTGGAAATGGAGCAAAAAAATTTAAACAACTGGAAATAATAGTTAAGTATAAAAACCAATATCAAAATTCAATTCTCAATAATTCAAAAATGATAAGAGATGCAAAATATCTGGAAAAAAAAAACATGCTTAAAGCTTAGTAAATAATGTAGTATGGAATCAGCTCACAACACGTTTTTTGATTTGTACTCTGGATATTCAACCCACATCCAAAAATGTGCATATCAGGTTGTGTGTTTCAATGTGTCTTCTGATTTTCCAATGAGAGTTGGTCAATGTCTTTAATCATTGTGCTCTAACAGAACCATTTATTTGCTTTTTGTCAGAAATCCTACCCTCACCTAAAGGGACGAGGAACCTTCATTTTAATGGTGAATCACATTTAGAATTGGAAAAATGCTGATGGTTTAGATGTAATTTTGGAAAATGAGGCGTACAAGATAGAAAGGAACAAGGGCAATGCAAACACAAATCAATTATCTTTCTGAATGAACTGTATCATGTGACAAAAGACTAAATTCACCCAACATCAGCTAGTCTTTTTATGAGAGACTTCAGAAGAGTTACAGATTAACACATAGCAAGATCTAATATAATTTAAATGAGTCCTATTTAGTGCGGACCCTTCTTTAGTTGTATCATGTCAAACCAGTAAATATACATTCTAAAGTTTTAAAATCTGATATTGGAGATGATGTTTGAGTTTCTCTTTGAAAGTAAAGTATTAAATATGCAATATCATCACAAATAAAGTACATTGGTCAATATAATTAACATAATGAATTTATTAAAACCACAATTCTAATCCTCCTACTGCAGTGCTTCTTAAGCTATGAGTTGTGGACATGTTTGTGATGGGTTGCCACCTGACTGTGACACAAATATTGATGATATATCACAGAGGGCTTTCATTTCTATTGTATTTACACATAATTACACCAACATTTGAAACATTCAAACTGAAGTGACTGAGATGCAAAGACTCATTTAAGAAAGGAGAGAAGAAGAGGGAATGATAGACAGGCTTGTTAGGTGAAGTTAGTTTGAAATGTGTTAATAAAAAGAATATATATATATATTATAATGGCACATATATATAGTGCCATGGCATTGTTTTATGCAAAATGCAGTTACAGGGGTACAACATGTACAACTACTTGGTGCTTTATTATGTGTTTCCTGATATGACACACTGTACATTGAATTCAAATCTCTTACAGACATGCAAAGGAGATTTTTTATGAAGTTTAACATGTCCCGGTTTGGAGTTTAAAATGATAAATTTTGTTCTACTGATATTGTGAAGGATGTGTTTGTTGGACCATTGAGAGCTGTCAGAACACCAGACCATTTTTTAAAAGGGTGAGAAAGGCTGTTAAGTGGACTTTGGTGTTCAGAACAGCATCAGTTTATAGCATTAATCACTTATAAAGTAGATTGTTGGCTGAATTCTCCATTAAGATCTATCCTGTCACCAACACAAAATACAGTGTATGCAATTTTATACATAAATTAGCTACAAGGCTCCACATTTTTTACTCAGTTTATTGAATTTTTAAATGAAAACCAGGATATACTAAACAATTTGTAAACTCTTTCAGAAGAATGTAATGCTAATGGTGGACCATATTTAAAAAAGGCTCTTTAAAACAACAGTGTTATGCAAGACAGACTAACGGAGATGGATCATGATTTTTTGACTACTTTATTCTTTATTCATATTATGAGTCAAGTGACTAAATTAAGTGACCATTTGTACTATTGTTTCAAAAATCATCATACCTCCCACTGCACTCCTTATAAAAAATATATTTTTTTCCTCTTACCTTTACTAATGCTTATTGACACTAGAATCCCTGAAGCCTACAAAAAAACTTGTAAAAAAAGCTAACCTATACAAGTACCATACATTTACAGCGCCTGTTACAAACTCAAATCAAATGTATGTTTTTATTGTATAGCAGTAACAATAAGAGCAGCTCACTACTCAAAATATTAAATCTGGGAAGCGGCCAGAGTCAAACGCACAACCTCTATATTATGAGTTAGCAGTCCTTACTGCTGTACCACTAAAGCAGTCATGACACTAACTGATTTCATTTTCTTCTACTATATTCTTGAATAAAAGCGCAATTGTGCTTTTGACATGAAGTGTTATATGTCTACCTTTTGTGAAAGTATTTTATTTGGTATTCGGACTTCAGTCTTCACACATTATACACTTCATGTCATAATTTTGTCATTAGTACTTAAACATGGAAAAAGTTTGTGTTTTAGGTATGTGTTCAACATTTCTTGTATTTCTGTCACCCTACACTTACATAGATCTTTGTAGACACAGAACACACATGAAATTCATGTGTTCCAAATAACGATATATTTTTTAGCCTATACAGCTGTAGGTACTTCACTCCCAGATAAACAAGGCTTGAGCTGGAAGAGCTTTTTGCCCTTTCTGCGGCGGTGGGGGGATGTGATAGCAGGATACTCGCTGCTTTTGCTGGTCGACACATCTACAAAACAAAAGGCACTGACGGAGAGATGCGAAGGAATTTAAGGTGGGCCAGGATTGTGAGTTTTTTCATAGGCTTCAGGGATTCTAGTGTTAAGCATTTAAACTGTTCCCTGTTTTGAATAATAATTATTGGTTTATTAACAATATGTTCTTTTTCCACTTTTCTCTTTTAGTAATATGCATGTGAGAAACTGGCTTGAATGGAAACAAAAACTTTTACTCTTTTCATTATATGACTTTCTTTTTTATATGTCTATGTTTGGCTGTGTTGTTATTATGGTAATAATCCTCTTCTTAGATCCCAATGTGGGACTGATCTTTTTATTTGGGTCCTCACATTAGAAAGTTTAAGAACTCCTGTCCTATGGTGATGAGTTTAGACTGACTGAGGCGGCTCGGCAGTGTCTGTTCCTCTCTAACTCAAAGTTGTTGATTTCTGTTGTAAATTCATTTTCTTACCTTCCTTTTGAGTCCTGAGGTCTGTTATCCACCCATAGAAAATGACCTTCGGTCACTTGATCTGATAGTCCAATCCAGTACGATTTCTCTTCACCTGATTTGTTCCCTAAGTTTGTTATTAAAAAAACCAGAAAAAATAAACTGTATCAGTAAATTCTTCAATGGAATCTTTATATTTCCTGCATACAATGATGTGACGTCCTGCAGGTTTACTTTAACTACCCCCTCTAATTCCTCAACCTCTCCTTAGACTGACAATCTTGACATCATCTCAGTTCTTAGTTATCATCATCCCTTTACGTGAACCCCACTATGATGAATGACATACCTGCTCTGTTTCACTCTCTATAATTGCCAGATGCCCCCTGATTGATGTGCAGTTGTCTTGACTTTTGTTCCAGTTCATTTTATCAGTGAAGAAGAAATAACACTTGGAGTTAAAGAACAATGAGCTCTGAGGACAAACAGAACATGATCGACCTAAAGAAGAAAAGAAGAAAGAGAACGTGATGGAGAAAATAAGACTAAAGATCTGAGTATCCATGCTGTCTTATATACACAAATGTACACTGAATTTCACAGAAAGACGCAGACAACAGACAGGTGAGACATTGGAGATTAGGATGTAGTGTAGAAAAGCAGCAAACTAACTGTGTTTAATGCAGTACAAAGAGACTCACACAAACATCAAGTCAGGATAAGTTTGTGCTGACTCTGACTTACAACTTTCTTATCAGATGATGAAAAGGCTGGTCCTGGTATGAAGAGTTCAACCACTTAGTTTAGATTGTAAGTAGGGGTCCAACACAGCTGGATGTCTGCATCCCTGTTAAATCTGCTGTTCTAACTGGCCTGGTGTGCCATTAAAGCTTAGCAGATTTAGCAGATTGTGCAATGCCCAATATGTCCTACAAAATGAATTAAAATTTTTGAAGTTCCACCACTTCTTTAGGTCTTAAATTGTTAAGTTTTGGATTTTTATTATGATATTTCTCTATCTGTCCTTATGGCATTGGGAAGGAATTCAACAAGGTATTACATATAGCTTTTAAGAATGTGTTTGTCTTTTAATTCTTCTTATGTACATTTAATGTTTTGTAATGATTTTTGTTTTGTAAATGTATGAATAATTGTGAATTTTGAAATGGATTAAAAATTAGACAGCCTAAAATGTAAATTCACAAATAATATAAAGTTCAGGGCTGTGTTTCCTAAAAACAATTAATCTTAATGATTAATGAGCAGCTTTAAGATTGATATATGGAACATACAAGCTACTTTTTTATGTGTTTCCCAAAACCTTTCTTAAGCAGCCACTTTACAGGCAAGTATAAAGTAGTATTTAGTTAATGCTGCTCCTGAAATCACCTGCAAAAAAGCATCATAAGTTGAATGAAGAACAGCCGATTAATAATATCATTATGTTTTCATTATTGCTCCTTCAGTTGAATGAAATGTACTTGTGAAAAGTAATAGGAAAAGTAGACTTGAATTTAATAACCAGATATGCTAATGTATGTAAAAAGCACAAAATGAAACATATTTTTTCTAAGTTAAAAAAAGAGAGAAATGACAGGCATGCCATAAAAGAAGAGCACACTTTTCTAAACCATATCCTGTTCTTCTTTATAATGACAGCAGAATGTCGCTGTTTACAAGTGCCATTTGAACAGAGAGAAAAACAAAAGTGGGGTGATCACCTTGATCATATATTATGTACTGGCCCACCTGGACAACAAGAGAGAGAAATACGTGCAAAAGCTATTAACAGACTATAGTTCTGAAATCAATACAATAAATCCCTGTAAGCTCATCACCAAGCTCAAGGACTTACATCTGAGCACTTCACTGTGCAGCTGGATTTTTAACTTCTTGACAGGCAGACCCCAGGTGGTTCAATTGGGTGGCGGCACCACACCATACCTCACTGTCAACACAGCCTTTCCACAGGGCTGTGTTCTGGACCCTCTTCTGTACGCTTGTACACATATGACTGCATTGCTGCACATGACTCTAACATGATTGTCAAGTTTGCTGATGACACAGGCTTACCTAAATGAATTGGAGAGTCCCTCACATTAAGGACAACAGTCTTCTGATTGTCAGCAAGACAAAGGAGTTGATTGTGGATTTAGAGAGAAAACAGCAGAGACTCTATCACCCCTCAGTATTTATAATGCTTAGGTGGAAAGAGTGGACAGACCACTTTGCAGAAGATTTGAATTGGTTCAAGCACATCAACACTTTGGTAAAGAAGGCATGACAATGTCTTTACCATCTCAGACACCTCCAGTTTTTATGCTACCCTTCCAGTTATTGTAGAACTTCTACATATCAACTATCAAACATATTCTGACAGAAAGCATTAATGCCTGGTTTGAGAACACCTGACACATCACTGGCTGTGCATTCTCAAACTTCGAGGCTATCTACACCAAGCAATGTCAAACCAGGACAAAGAAAATGATTAGCGGATGGATATGTGCAAAGAGATTCAGCATTGGATGCTGTGGACAATAAAGAATCGGTTTTGTTTTAACCAGTCATGTGTTATAGTTAATATTTTTAGATTAATATGCTTGTAGTAATGTACTACATATGTGGCAAAGCTTTCATCTATATCTTAATATGTCTGTTAACATAGGTCAATTAGTAACTTCAAGAGTATTTAAAAAAATTAACCACAGCAAGAATTTCTGAGAAAAATACACTTTAAAGTTTGGAAATGTATTAATAACATAGTTAGAATCAACAAATATCAAACATAAATATAATATAAAAGAATATATGTGTGTGGTGATTTTACCCCACTCAAACAGTCACGTATCATGTTAGCCATTTATGGGTGCAACGAGAAGTGAAGCAAAATCAAACCTTTTATTGGTTAACTAAGTAGATTACAATATGCAAACTTTTCATTCCACCTTGCCTGAAGAAGAGAAGTGAGGTGCCCCTAAAACTTGCATATAGTATTCTGCTCAGTTAATGAATAAAAGGTGCCAATTTGTTTCACTTCGTATGGCTCACAAAGAAAATGAGAATTAAAGTGTTTTTTGAAATTAAATGACCATTTGCTTAAACGTATTTCAGGTTAAAATAATAAATGGCATCAGAGCATGCTACCTACTTGATTCTTGCATTTTTGTATTATTAGCCTTAAACAGCCACATTATCAAAAGACAACTGAGCTTTGACACAGATAGCAACATTGTATGTTTCATGTATTTATGTATTGGGTTGATAGGTATTCAAGATTAATGATATACAATTTGATAACTACAAAGAAAACTTTATTAGAGTGGCAAACAGTGTCTGTTAACATTTTCTGGTGAGTAAAGCTAATAAAATGTGACAAAACTAAACATTAATTTCTAAAAGACTAAAGCTAAATAAAAACTAAATAATACAATAAAAACTAAATTCAAACCACAATAAAATATTGAAAAACTAAATAAAAACAGAATTTAAAAACTTAAAAAAATGTTACAATTTTCTTCTGTCCAGTAGGGTTCTCTCTCTCTCTGTCTCTCACTTTTGTCCCACTTACCACTTCTGACTTGTTTTTGTGTACCACTGGTAAGAGTCACTGCACTGGAGAACAGAGAGGCTGTTGGAAGCTTGACTTTGTTCAAGACAGGAGTATAGCCACAATGAAAGGATACTGGTAATGGCAGCACTTGTTGTCATGCTACTGGAATTAGGCTACTATTGCTAAAGAATGTTATGTGCCATTATAATCCAGTGCCCCAACTAGGGCATGGTATGATTCCCTGGATCAGATGTTCAGATGGCCCTTTCATAACTGAGTAGGTACTTAATCATAGGTAAAAAGGAAAGATACTGGAGAAAAAAGCTATACAGGGTAGGTGATTCCTTAGTCCAACAGATGGTAGCTGGGAGGAAGTTGTTCCTATCCATGGCACCCAAGAGTTTGTTGTATTTGCCTTCCTTTAAATAGAGCAATGGATGACAGATACAGTACGTCTGGGGCCACTTGATCATTTCTGGAGGGAAGCCACAGCAGTTTCAAAGACTATACCTGGACTAGGCAGATATCCCTGGCATATGGACAGAAATGAGTCCTTCTTCAATCTCCTTCCAACAAGTTACAGAACTGAACTTGGATTCAGAAGACTTATTGTTGGAAAGAGCTTGACTGGAAAGGATGAGAGGCTACAGATGCTAAATAGGCTTATAAGGTCAGAGGAGAGCTGATGAGGGTGCTATTTTGATGGATAAAAGCTGTAGGCATCCCATCTGTTAGTCAGGGCAAATACTTCCTAGGCAGGCCTATTGGGGTAGCAAGTTATTTGTTTTTCTTTCTTTTGACAGCTCAGTATTGCTTCCTATCTTCCAAAACAATGCAATGTAACCAAGGTCCAGCTAACAGACGTTCCAGCAAACGTGAGATCACTTAATAACTTGGAAGAGAAAACCAACAACTACACTTAACATGATATCTAGAGAAAATAAACTTCCTATGTATTCTTCACAGTATTTCTGACCTGGGACAGATAGCCACCCTCTCAATTCCACATACTGTTTATACTTTTTTGACAATTCTTTTATTTGAGTGTCTTGAGCACCCACATTGAGCTACAAGCAGCTGTACTTGTTTGATCTGAAAAGTGTCTACTAAAATAAAGACTCATCAATTGATTTTTATTCAAACATTAATCATTTCTGTCAGATTAACAAAATCTACAAACATGATACTAGCATGTTCTGTACATTTCAGTTCCACTCCTTCGTTTATTCTTTCCTTCACAGATCCACCAGACATGGCAATCCAGAGTACTTATAATCACTTGGCTTGTGGAAGCACACATGCACTAAAGCTTTGTCTTACTAACTACATTTTTAACATTTTTCATTTTTCATTTTTCCCAGTTTTATTACATTAGAACCTCATTTCATTTTTCAGCTTTATGTCAAGAGAAGCAAGTGAAAATCTGACCTGGTGAAAGAAGCTGGATTCTACCAGCCTACAGAGGTAGAAGCTCTCATTTCTTCTTTTTCAATGGAGGTCCATACCAATTACAAAATCTCGTTTAGGGGCAACTGGGCGAGAAACAACTCAGCGAAAAGACAACTGGGCGACAGACAACTTGGCAAAAAGACTACTCGGCAACATCCTTTACCAGTTAGGAGATAGTTAGGTTCAAAGAGATTTTTTACTGATATTTAAATGACAATGTAGTTCACCGGAAAATCCACAGAATCACCTGCTTTATGAGAGTCCCAATACGTTGAAAGTAAAGATATTCCTTAAGCCGTACTCACAGGTCAGCTTTTTAATTCTAAATAATGTTATCATACAATTACTGTACAATCAATGCAATTCAAATAAAGGATTAGCAATTTTGTTCCATCTGCAAAATAAAGTTCATTCGCGAACAGGGGCAGTTCTAGTCTGTTTGGTGCCCTGGGCGAACACCCCCTCTGCCCCAACACACAGACACATAAAACATATTAAAGATTGTATATTAACATATTTTATTGTAAAAACTGTTGTCAGAACCATACTGAATTTAATCAGATAAACATATATATATGTTTAACTATTTTGTCATTAAAGTAGAATGTCGTAAATTAAACTTCATCTAAAAATAATTATTTAATTTACTAGATTTTCTCAAACCCCGTCATAAGTTAATTTAGCACATTAAATGTTTTGTGTTAAGTTTTCCCCGACCCAGTTGTTAATCACTATGCTTCTTAAGCTGACTTCCTCCGCACTAAGAGGAGGCTCAGGCAGCGATTGCCACACAGAATACATTCACTTCATGATATTCCTTCTCTCTGAACATTTAGAATGCTAAGATATATACTTGATATCATTTTCATGATGAAATGCATTAAAGCTGGTATTGGATGAATAAATGGGTATAGCCACAAACACAGAATTCAATGGATATTCTTCTGAGTGGGCTTTCTTTATTGCATGCGTGCTGTCTCTATATGACGTAACAAAACCCCCGTTCCTATCCTTCCTTTTTCTTTCTCTACATAACCACACTCGATAAACGTCTTTGTGAAATTAAAACTAGTTATAAACTTATAACTTACACCACGGAGTGTTCAGAACTTTAAAAAAATCTTGGTTATACATTTTTAAATATACCATCCATTCAGGGTTGCGCCCATTCCAGCAAGCATCGCGTGCCAGGAAAGAATAAATCCTGAATGCGACACCAGCTCATTGCATGGTGAATACGAACACACACATACCCCAGGGTCAATATAGCATAACAAAACTCCACTGCCTGCATGACTTTGAAAGGAAACTGAAACACGCCGAGTAAACCCACCAGGAAAACATGCAAACTCAAGGCAGGGTATACCCGGGACCCCCTTGCTGCCAGGCAGCAGTGAAACCTCTATGCCACCATGCCCCCACATGATTAGTACATGCTTTAATGCATTTCATCATGAAAATTATATTACGTATTTATCTTAGCATTGTAAATGTTCAGAGCACAGGAATATCATGAAATTAATGTATTCTGTGTGGTGATCGCAGCTTGCGCCTCCTCTTAGTACAGAGGAAATTAGTTTAAGAAGCACATAGTGGTTAATATGGCACGGGGAATGCTTAACACAAAGCATTTCATGCTCTACATAATTTATGACGGGGTTTGGGAAGATCTACTAAATTACATATTCATTTTAAGATAAAGTTTAGTTTACAATGTTCTACTTTAATGAAAAACTACGAGAATAAAGTCAACATGTCGAGTTTATTCTCGTCATACGCGTCGAGATTAAAGTGAAAATGTCGAGAATAAAGTCAACATGTCAACTTTAATCTCGACATTTTGGTTTTTTGTCTTCACTGTGTCCATATTTTTTTTTTCATCGTGGCCCTAATACGCTTCCGTCCAATTAATGGCTAATTAATATTATGCTGAACACGGTCCAAAAGATTCAATAAGCCACATCGGTGTCTACTGTCTGTCTACTTTTTACTATCATAGCCAAGTGGCTAACAAACATAAACAGAAGTTTTCCCTATCCCTACTAATTAATGTTATCTTGTTTCAGGATACATGTCATTCATAATACCTGCCATTATCCAATGACACATCTGCTTACCTTTATCATTTGCTCGTTTCTTCTCCTCTTCTTTTCTCTTTTTTCTAAACTGAGCACCTGATGACTTTGACCTTTTCTTGTCCATCTTCCAGCGGTGTTAATTTTGCACTCCAGTATCAACACCCATCCCCCAACCCGAGAATCACCACAACGTAAACTAATAGACCTACACCTTAGTGCTCAGATTCGGTGTGTATAGGGTTTTTTTCGGCGATTTCGCACAACCCAGGAAAAATTAATTGTGACATAATGGGCTTGGACTGACAATGTTATGAATGAAATGTGCTTTATTTGGAAGCACCCTGTCCCCCTCCCTTTTCAACAGGTTGTGTGTGAGACTTCAGCACAGCAGCAGCAGCAAGCAGGCGCACCGAGGGCCCTCACACTCACTTCCCGCATATATGGGTGTGATATAATTTAGAAAACACATCGGTGCAAATTATAAGTCTATATAATAATGTCTGGTGCTTTTGTGTTTGTTTATTTGTTTTTATTTTGTTTTATTTTGCAAGCTGGTTATTAGATGCCACTCCAGCCAGCCAGAGAATCCCCCGCTGCCCTGCCCCTCTCCTCCGTGTGTGGCAAGCAGCAGGCGCACTTTGCAAATGGAGGGCGCCCTTACACCCTGCAAATGGGCAATAGAAAACTGATCAGTACCCATGCAATCCCAAAAATGCACTGGCATGATGTCAGGGCATCATGGGTGCGCGCAAAAAAAAAAAATTTTGCCGATGCCCATGATGCTGCCCCCAACACGATGTTGCCCTAGGCAACGGCCCATGTCGCCGATATCAAAAACCGCCACTGTTCATCAATTATATACATTTATTTTCAACATTTTAAATCACGTTGTCAATTAAATATAGTCCAATTCTTTCTAGGATAGGCTCCAACTGGACCACAACCCTGCCCTGGGTAAGCAAGCTCGGAAGGTGGATGGGTATAAGTATGGATTTATGCAGGACTTGAAGTGGGGCAGTACATTCTGGAAAACCATTGCAACTGTGCATACTGTATGTCTATAATGTTCAGTTCTTGTAACTTCATTGCCTGTTACAGAATGACATGAATATGCTGTTTTGTAATATGTGACAATATTTTTGGCTTGAAATTTGGACGCATTTAGTGAGGGCTTTTCTGTCATGTATATATGCGGGATTCCATATTTTAAAAATTTATTAAAAAAAAGTTTCACTTTAGAACCCAGTTTTACGTAGCAAATTAAAATATATCATGACTCTGAGGTCGTTCGTCATGTGGTGTGTGCGGCAACGCACTGTATCAGTGCATGCACCCAATCTCCTCCTCCTTTGAAGAAGAAGAAGTAACTTTGAAATGAAAATTGCCCAACTTATCCTTTAATACAAGCTTGAGGGTGCGGACCTTCTGCATGTAAACTGTCTGGTAACAGGAAGTGGCTCTTGTAACTGCATTTGAGAGCAGCTGTAGAAGTGCCGGATGTTAATCGGGAAACACCTGGAGCACTTCTGGGTGCAATATAAAGGAGGCCGCCTCACTCCTTTCGGGAACCTGAGTTGGGAGGAGGCGGACACCGCTTAGAGGAGTGGATGGGAGGAGGCAGAATGAAAGAGAAGAAGAAGGCGAAAAGAACTGTGTATGGTGGTGATTAATACACTGTGTTGTGTGTAGGAACTAAAAGAGAATAAACGTGTTTGCCTTGGGACAACTGGTATCCGTGTCTGTCTGTGTCTGGGGTTCAACTTCACAATATATACAATATATATGTATATATAACTGAGCAGATAGAGGAAAGGTGGTGGCTTTTAAAAGCCAGTATAGGAAGTGACCTCAAAAGGGGTCAGAACCAGAATTGAAGTTATCAGGGTCAGGCAGAATTTCCTGTGAACGGTCTATAGAAAGGCAAGAAAAAGACTCAGTGCACTCAGCTACCTCCTGGTCTGGACGTGTGTGCAATATATAAATATATATATTGTGATGGATGGCCGGCTTCATATTCCGGCCCTCACTCCCAGGCCACCAGGAGGAGCTCTCCCAACAGCATGGACGGGCCCCGAATTCCAGCAGGGCCTCATGGGCTATGTAGTTTTTATGCACAGCCCTGCTGGATACCTTGGGGACCACTGGAAGTCGCTGTCTGGAGGCCAGTGGACTCATTTATGCCCTATAACCCAGAAGTGCGTCATAATCCCGGGACAGGAAGAAACAACGTGCTTCCGGGGTGAAGATAAGGACTATTTACCCTGACCCGGAAGGAATAAGGACTTGTGGACTGTTGGGCAGAAACATCTCCGGGTCAGGGAGTATAAAGGACTGTGGGAGCTCCCAGACGGCGAGCTGAACTGGGTGGTAGGAGGACAACGCGTCTCGGAGTGGAGGATTGTGGTTTATTATTATTATTGTTATTGTATTTGGTTTATGAGTAGTGTGGAGTGGAGGGTGCTTAGTGCACATTATTATAATAAAAAGAATTATTGTAGCACTTTTACCTGGTGTTTGGCGTGCTACCTGAGTGTTCAAGGGAGCGATAGCGCCCCCTACTGCTATAGTATATATATATATACTAGCAAAATACCCGCGCTTTGCAGCGGAGAAGTAGTGTGTTAAAGAAGTAATGAAAAAGAAAAGGAAACATTTTGAAACTAACGTAACATGATTGTCAATGTAATTGTTTTGTCACTGTTGTGAGTGATGAGTGTTGCTGTCATATATATTGTGCTGTTCTAGCTAAAGGTTGAAGTTAGAGAAAAACATTATTTGTACAAAATCTTAATTTATTTATCCATTCCTAAATAATTAAATGGGCAGGCTATTTCGTATCAGTGCAATATGCTGCTTGTTAAAACGGATGACTCCCGCTCTTACGTGCAAGTCTGTGTGGATATTATGAACTATCGTATCTGTTCAAGTTCTATTTAAATTTTAAATAGAAGGAATTTTTATTTAGTCCACAGAAATATCTTTGGTAGGAATGTAAGTTAAATGTAGGCATCATTGCATACATTTTTTTTGACCATAGAAATGTAAAGAGTAAATTCGTCTTACATTCCAACCAAAGATATTTCTGTCGACTAAATAGAACTTGAAAAGATATATTTTTTTGAATGTGATCGTGCAATTCAGATCGAGTTGACGCGCACTACATCGAGCCCGCGTGCTATTGTGCTTTCGCCTGCGTGCCTCAATAAGTCACCCTCCCCTCGCTCTTACTTTTTTACCGTTCATCTAATGATTACACTGAGTATGGCATTACCAAAACAATCATTGATGGCGAATAAAGTATCCATTATTCATAAAGCTTCAATTGGTGATCTGTCTTTCTGCGTTAACCGCATATTTTTTCATACGTCTCAAACCAAGGGGATGCGAGGGTAAAATTAATCGGGAAGCGCTGATATGTATGTATGTGTGTGTATATATATGTATGTATATATATATATATATATATTGAAATAGTTTTACTGTGAAATAATGCAAAGAGTATGCGACACGTGTTTCGCTCTAATTTTGGGGTCATCAGGCATACATACTCAGTGCACCCCCTCTCGGGAATCGAACCTCGGCGCTAGAGGCGAAGCCTCTTCCATTGCGCCACGGCGTGTGGTTTGTCTATTTGAGAGTATGTAGATCGGGGTATATATATACATACAGTATATATATATATACCCGCGCTTCGCAGCGGAGAAGTAGTGTGTTAAAGAAGTTATGAAAAAGAAAATTGAACATTTTAAAAATAATGTAACATGATTGTCAATATACAGTAATTGTTTTGTGAGTGTTATGAGTGTTGCTGTCATCAAGGATTTGATTATCATTATTTCTTTCAATCAGGTTCGTATTTGTACGATGTGTTGTGTTCAAGTTACATTCCGTGTTTGTCAATCGTTGTAAAGATAAGAGGTTTCATTCATCGATTCGTTTTTTTACTGCATCAATAAACAGCTCGTCTTCCTCTTTATCTGAGACGTGACACACTGCATGCACGGGTTTTTTTTTACACTGTCTTCCTTTAGCGGGACATTGACTTTTTCCACCGTGTGCTTTGTTTCCGCAGTAGCTGCACTTATGAATATGCTTGTATGTGTCACACGCTTCATAGATTTTTGCTGCCTTCTCAATTGTGTAATTCGGTTTTGTTCAGCACTCTTTGGAACTGTTACTTTTTGTCTGTGCACTGCGTCAGTTCACGTGAGCCGATTGGTGTACATGCATCGAAGGTTCCCAGCTGTGCTGGTGCCATCTCGTGCGATGTCCACGGCTGTATTTAATGTTAGCTAAGACCCAGCACTTAAAAGTTTCTCTCGCAGTTTCACTGAGTTTGTGCCAAACACCACCCTGACCATCTCATCTTCGTCTGCATAAGCACAGTCCTTCACCCGTGAATATTTAGCGGCAGTGTTTCTATTGGATTGCCACTGACGGACGGCCTTATATGGGCAGGCACTAACTTACGTGGGAGGCGTAACTCCGCCTCCCACGACCATCGAGCAGAAGTCTATTATAGTATATGGACGAAAAAATAGGTTCTAGTTATGACCATTACACGTAGAATTTCGAAATGAAACCTGCCCAACTTTTGTAAGTAAGCTGTAAGGAATGAGCCTGCCAAATTTCAGCCTTCTACCTACACGGGAAATTGGAGAATTAGTGATGAGTCAGTCAGTCAGTGAGTCAGTCAGTGAGTGAGTGAGTCAGTGAGGGCTTAGCCTTT
>JANRMT010062807.1:30457801-30486161 GCA_026402145.1 Polypterus bichir lapradei
GACTTTTGACTCACTCAACCTACATTTAATTGGGCATCACTTAGGGGGAATCTTGTTGATTTTTTTTAATTAATTACCAGCATTGCCAAAGGTAAAACTGATAATTAATTAACTGAGTGACCATATACAATGCCCTATCACTATTTTCTTCAAACTTTTGTTTTTTCTTGTTATTGAAAAAGCTAAAAGTGCATCTTTTACAGTAAATATCAAAATTTCTTTTTGCATTATAAAATATCTCATTTTGTGCTTGTGGATACAATTTGTCTTGTTTCATCAAGTTATGGTGTCATATTTACACCATTTTACTTTTTTAAACTTCCATCAAAGGACCAAAAACTTCACCATATAATGAAGTATTGTCAATTAATAGGTTTTCAATCAACTTACGATCCCTTTTGTAAAAGGTCAGGGTTAACAAACTATTACTTAAAACATTTTTGTAAATTGTCTAATTTAAGAAGTGTTTGGGGAAACCCGTGATAAACAGCTTGTACTTAATGTTACACACTACATTGTGAAGTGCCTTGTTACCTTGTAAGAGCCACGATGTATGGAAACAAGCTGCCTGTTACATGCTAGCAAGAACCAATTAAAAACCCAACCTATTGTAACAAACACAAATCTACCTGCTTGCAGTGTTGAATTCTTACAATTCTTCTCCTTTTAATTAAACTACAAATACCTGAATTTTTCTGCTTCATTTGTCTGACACATTTTCCAAAATTAGATGATACAATTACAGTGGAATACTCTATGCAATTAAGTGTATAAAAGTAAGTATAAAAACTGTGCACACCATAAACTCACCATGTGGAATAATACGATGCAAAGCAAAGCCAACCAGGGCTGCCAGTAATAAAATACACAAGAAGAGAAGCACTTTGAAACAACAGGCCTTCTTATTCACATTGGGTGAGACACTGGAGCTGATAGGAGAGAAAAGAGGACAAATTGTAAACAAGAAGTGTTCAGCAATTAAATGCTACTCACCTACTGAAACCAAAACAAGATATTAGTCAATTTATCTGCAACACATTGAAATGCTGTCAACTCCTTTGAAGATTTTGTGCCAAAATTTTGTCTTATTGGATGAGTTTTTATTTCTGATTTGAAGTATCTGAGTTCGGTTCTCAGTGTATAAAACTGAAAAAGATTCAATGTACAACTGGGAATTGCAAGTCTGTGTAATTTTAGTATTCTTTATTTCATCATTTTTATAAGTTTATTATATTTTGTTACTGTATACAGTTGTGAGTTTGCTATTTGTACATTGCAGTTATTGTACTGGCTATCTGCCTGCTGTCATTGTAATTAATGCTGAAAGGGTGTAGCCCCTTTTGCACTGGACACACAGTTGAACTAAGCCCACTGAGGTTCATGTTCTGAGTATTCATATCTGCACAGTATTCTTTGATAATTGTAAACCAAATGTAAATGTAAGCTTATGTTAAGGTAAGCTGCCTAGCCACTGAGGTTACATTCTGAAACAAATATTGCGAAACGGTACATAGCCACTGAGGATACAGGTCAAGTAAGGTCAGGTTGGGGAGTATGCACTGGTACAGCACGTTGAGGACGAAACAGCTAGGGATCCCAGTTGGCAAACCCCTCTAGAAATGACCATGTATCTGCTGTAGACAGGTATTACACGAGCATCCCCTTGGCCTGGTCCAGCCGCACGGGTCCTCGACCATGAGGATCCTGTGATCCAGATTACTCTGGAAGAATCGCAAAAATCGCTAATGTGCCTCATTCAGGACTCTGTGAGTTTCCACTCGTTTGACATAAATTGAAAGAGACACAGTACCAAAGAAGTGCAGTCTTCATCTCAGGTCACTGAATAGCGTCCACGTATCATAATCATATAGCAAAAGAGAAAGCACCAGGACTCTAATGACTTGGACATTTTTTCTTTTGCAAAGATATCAAGAGTTCCACAAACCCCTTTCCAGGGACCTCATGCACTCCCAGTCTGTCTACTGACTTCATAGGAGTCACCAGAGTCATTAATGTTGCTGCAGAGGTAACTGAAGCTCTCGACGCGGTCAACACTCTCACTGCAAATAGACACACTGCTGATGGCTGTGCCCAAGAGGTTATTAAAGGCCTGAATCTTGATTTTTATTCAGGACACTCGCAAGCCCAGACACTCAGAGTCCTTGTTCAGTCTCTCAAGAGCCCCGATCAGAGCTTCTATGGACTCTGCGAAGATAACAGCATCATCAGCAAAGTCAAGATCAGTGAATCTTCCATTACCAACTGATGCCCCACAGCTTCTGGACCCCATGTTAGACTTTACACTGGTACTGTGAGTGCTGTTCAGAGGCAGAACTACTGCATACTTCCCAGTTGATTCAAGGGTTCGTCAGGGGTGTGTTTTTACTCCTACCCTGTAAAAATGTCTACAGGTTCAAATTTATTGAAATGCAAGTAAGGAGGCGGTATATCTAGTGTCAACTATAATAGCGAGGATAATGTAAATAGTAAGGTGGAAAAATTTAATACTAAAGTGAGAGCTGCTGTTGACATAGTTGCACCTGAAAAGACAGTAAAAAAACCCTCTAGTATTGTTATACCATGGAAGACCCAAAGAGTGTCGGACTTAAAGAGATCATGTCGCAGAGCTGAGCGTAAATGGAGGAAGACTAAACTAACTATCCACTATGAAATATTAAAAGTCAAAATAACAGAATACAATAACACTGTCCATCTTGAGAGACACTGTTATTTCTCCAAGATTATAAATGACAATGCTAGTAATCCCAGAGTCTTATTTTCTACAATTGATCACCTACTAAACCCAGGTAACTCACAGGAATGCCTCCTAAGTACTTCCAATAAAACCTGTGAGGCTATCGCTGTATTTTTCAATCAAAAAATTAATGATATTAGAAATAACATAGTATATCCCTCAAACACTAAGGATCCTCCTAAACCCCAGCATTCTGTTATAAACAAATTAAACTCTTTCACTAGGATAGATTTACCTGATTTACAAAAAATAATATCTCAATTGAAATCCTCCACCTGCGTCCTTGACCCAGTACCAACAAGGCTTTTCAAAGAAGTATCGGGCGTGCTAATTGATAATGTTCTGGACATAGTAAATTCGTCATTAGATACGGGGGTCTTCCCAGACTGTCTTAAGACTGCTGTAGTTAAACCCCTTCTTAAGAAACATAATCTTGACCCCTCGGCTTTTGAAAATTTTAGACCCATCTCTAACCTGCCTTTCTTAAGCAAAGTTCTGGAGAAAGCAGTCATTATGCAGTTAAATGACCACCTAAATAAACCTGCTATTCTTGATAAATTTCAGTCGGGTTTTAGAATAAATCACAGCACAGAAACTGCACTCGTTAAAGTAGTAAATGATTTGCGAGTGAACGCAGACAGAGGCCATATATCTGTTCTCATCCTCTTAGATCTGAGTGCTGCATTTGACACCATTGATCATAATATTCTTAGAAATCGCCTTAGTCAATGGGTGGGCCTCTCTGGCAGTGTCTTAAATTGGTTTGAATCCTACCTGACAGGGAGAACATTTTTTGTTAGTTGTGGTAATTACAACTCAAAGACACATGATATCCGATTTGGTGTTCCACAAGGCTCTATCCTGGGTCCGCTGTTATTCTCAATCTACATGCTTCCGTTAGGTCAGATTATCTAAGGGCACAACGTGAGCTACCACAGCTATGCTGATGACACACAGCTGTATTTATCAGTAGTACCTGATGACCCCGATTCTATTGATTCACTAACACAATGTCTGACTTGTATCTCAGAATGGATGAATAGTAACTTTCTCAAGTTAAATAAAGAGAAAACTGAAATCTTAGTGATTGGCAATAATGGATACAATGAGGCTATTAGAAATAAACTGGATACATTAGGATTAAAAGTCAAGACGGAGGTAAAAAGCTTAGGGGTAATTGTTGACTGTAATCTGAATTTTAAATCGCATATTAATCAGATCACTAGGACAGCATTTTTTCACTTAAGAAACATAAGTAAAGTTAGACCTCTTGTATCACTGAAAGATGCTGAGAAATTAGTTCACTCGTTTGTTTTCAGTCGACTAGATTACTGTAACGCACTCCTCTCAGGACTACCCAAGAAAGACATAAATCGTTTGCAACTAGTGCAGAATGCAGCTGCTAAAATCCTAACTAGGAAAAGAAAATCCGAACACATTTCTCCAGTTCTGATGTCACTACACTGGTTACCTGTGCCATTCAGTATTGACTTTAAAATTCTGCTTATGGTTTATAAAGCCTTAAATAATCTCGCCCCTTCTTATATATCGGAGTGTCTGACACCCTATATTCCAAATCGTAACCTCAGATCCTCAAATGAGTGTCTCCTTAGAATTCCAAGAACAAAACTTAAAAGTGGTGAGGCGGCCTTCTGCTGCTATGCACCTAAAATCTGGAATAGCCTGCCAATAGGAATTCGCCAGGCTAATACAGTGGAGCACTTTAAAACACTGCTGAAAACATATTACTTTAACATGGCCTTTCTATAACTTCAATTTAACTTAATTTAACTTAATCCTGATACTCTGTATGTTCAATTTCCTCATAATAACTATTCAGGGTAGCTCTAAAATCCGTACTGACCCCTACTCTCTTTTCTGTTTCTTTTTCCGGTTTCTTTGTGGTGGCGGCCTGCGCCACCTCCACCTACTCAAAGCTTCATGATGCTCCAACAATGATGGATGGACTAAAAGGCAGAATTCTACGTGACCATCATCATCAAGCCTTTCTGTGAGAACCCTAAATCCAAAGAGGACTGTTTCATTTATGTGAGGTAGAATGCCCAGAGGGGACTGGGCGGTCTCATGGTCTGGAATCCCTACAGATTTTATTTTTTTTTCTCCAGCCGTCTGGAGTTTTTTATTTTGTTTTTTCTGTCCCCCCTGGCCATTGGACCTTACTCTTATTCGATGTTAATTAATGCTGATTTATTTTGTTTTCATATTGTGTTTTTTATTTTTCTATTCTTTATTATGTAAAGCACTTTGAGCTACTGTTTGTATGAATATGTGCTATATAAATAAATGTTGTTGTTGTTGTTGTTGTATCTGGAGAACATTTTTTACAACACTCTAGGATGTTGTGCCTTATTTCGTGTCTAAATAAAGATATGCAATAAGTGATATTTTAGGAATGATGATCCTTTGCGTAAGCTCAGAATGTGAACTGCACTCTGACATCACCAAAGTTTGCAGATATTATTGATATCTTGGTGCTGAATGTTACTTATGTCTGAAACCTGAGCCATATACATTTGCCAATAGAATATAATTTTTGGTTGCCACAAAAAGGCCTGGAAGGCTGTTTTTTAAGCTGCTCAGGTGCAACGGCATGGTATTAGTTAAGGTGTGTTTGCATCTTGGTAACACATACAGGTGAAGTGGTTGCAATGGAGTTGCACCTGTAGCGTAGTTCAGCAGTAGCACAGAAAGTAAATAAATAACCATCTTCTGATTAATTAAAAGTACATAAGTAAGTGAGTTTCCCAGTAAAGAAAAAGTAAAGAAATACTACTTAAATCAGGCACATAGGGTCCAAGCAAAAGCATGTATAAAAAGTGAACATTTTATAAGGAAAGGAAGTTGCAAAAGACATTTGTAAAAGAAAGACTAGAAGAGATAAAAAACACATTAAGCTGGCATCTTTAAGTGTGTGAGTAGCAACAGGATGAAAGTGTTTAGTAATAGTGTGAATAATAAAAACCTGACACTATTACAGTGTGGTGCTGAGGTATCACCCATTGCATGGCTGCATTTGGATTTTAATCTGGATGGTTCGCTGTATGGTAGATGCTGCAAAACGCTGTAATCAGCTCATGCTCCCAGACTCCTCCTTACATAGGGCTAGTAGTTATTAGACAGGAAATTACTTCATCTAAACTCATATGTAATACATTCTGTCACCCAAATAAATTCTAAACATGAGGCCAATGTCATGCAAGCCTTGTATGATGTTGAATATTTTGTGGTACTAATAAAAGTCTGATCTGAGGAGGTCTACAATAGTTGGAGATGCCAGTTGATTCAACACATTGAGCTCATGGTTGCTAAACTTGAAGAGGAGATGGATAGCCTGCATTGTAGTAACGAATTAGTAGATCTTGCCCAGGTGTCCTTTAGGGTGGTAACATGCACACCAAAGTAGTACAGGAAGAGACTATGGACCAAAGAGGTGGAAACAGGTGGGTCATAGTCAAATACTAGGCAAGAGGTGCACACTGTTCAGGGACATCAGCCTTTTCCAGATTTTGCAGAGCTGGATGGTGACAGTTCTGTTAATTCTGATGTGGGGATAGGGACCTCAATGGGTCATGTCAAAACAAGTTCCTAGAAAGAGAGAAGAAGACTTTCTAGGTGCCCAGGCGAGTGACCCCACCCTGGAAACTTGGATACACTCAGGTGTATACTGGTCAAAGAGTAGGTAAATCCAGTTTTTATTTTCCATGTTCTGTTTAACACCTCCCTCTGTTAGGATATAGTGGGTTGGATAATGGATGGATGGATGTTTAACACCTCATCTCTGTTTAGGTCAGGTCATTATCACTAACACCCACCAAGTCTTAGTGTGATAATCAACATCTGACTGTGTATGTAGCACAACATCTGTAACCGTATTTATGAAGCACCTCAAAGTAGGAAAATGGCCCTAACTGAGATTTAGGAAACTTCTCCTAACTTCACCAGGATTATCAAACAGAGATCAGCATGCAGATCCTGCAAAAGGTTTGTTTTTATTTTTCCACTTCTGCATAATTGTTAATATAAGAGAAAATGTCTGTTTAACTAGGACATCTTAACATTTATAACAGTACAGTACATTTATAGTAGAAAATGAGATCACATATAACATTTAACTTTATATTTTGTTGCCTGATAACAGTTTACATATAAGAAGTCTTATTTCGTTCAATCAAGTATCACCCATGACTCTTAATGATTAACTGTTTTGAGACTTTACATAATATTTAATAGCAGAGGTGTGTTTCTGGACCATACCATTTATCTGTATGAAGATTAATGAAAATTAAAATATACTTCATTCAAATGTGTTATATAAATGAAAAGATAGTGTTCTTTTAGATTTCTTCAGTCTGCCATTTTGCATTAATAATCGCATGTGGGGCTCCATCTGTAGGGTAAGTAAAGTATTTTCTGCAAACTTTACCTATTTTTATATACTGTACATATATCTATATACTGCTTATATAAATTACTGATATTTGTATAGAACTTTACTTATTTTACCTTCTGTTTTATTACTCTTTCATCACCCCAGTTGCAGCAGTATGTCTTCACAGGGAAGAATGTTGAGGAATAGAATATGTCTGTTGTGCAGTGTTATCCACTTAGGACAATCTGTTGGGTGTTTGTGGGGTTTGCAGCACTTTATCAGTTTCTCTATATTTAATGCTAAAGCCAACACATGTGGGATGTGCCCCAAACTGATCGCTTCTGAGCACACGTGTGCATCTCCTTTCCTTTGTAAAGAACAGCAAAATAGCAGTGATAAACAATGTGCCTTGTTAAAACAAGGTTTGCTACTCTTTATTACTATCACATAAGAAAATAAATTATGGTCAATGATAATTATTGCTATTCCTCAATAAATGTTCAATAAATATGTGTTCTGGTCATGTTGGTTCATATTTTATTATGGCAGCTGCAATACCTGTGCACACGCTTCATGTATTCAATTTGATTTTTTTGTTGGCTTGTTGTGGATATTAGTCAATACCCAATTTTAAACAGTATTAGAGAATTATAAACTAACATTTTTTTTCCAGAGCTCAGCTTTTTTGCAAATGAACTCATGCACACCACAACCAAGCAAAGCATCATTAAACAGTAAACATCTGTGAGAATATATCTCTGCGTCTGCATGTGTGTCTATTTGCTCTGAGGTACAGAGGGATGGACTGATTTTAGCAGTACTACTTGAAGTCAGCCAGATCAAAACTACTTTTATTTGCATGAAAAGAGTATCAAAAAGTGTTTGATGTTGTGTTTTCTGACATGTTTCAGTTGTTGCAAACCAATGCTACATTGCCTAAATCAACTGCAACTCTAGGATGAAGATTTACCAAGATCAATTCATTTAAGCTCAAAATCAGAAACCTGTGTGGACATCAAGGATGACACTAAAAACCATGAAGAAATCAAGGCAGTTTTAAATTGGACATTGCAGCTATGGACCATAATAATTTTACTTGTCATTCTTGAAAGTCCAATGGACATAAAAGGATGGTGATATGTGGTACCAGATGATAAATTCTAGTTGAATCTTGAATATTTGACCCACAAAGGGCTCCTTAAGGAGGAAAAAATGCTTTAATGTGCTGTGATGTTAGGTTCTGCTGTTAATGTGCATTTGGCATTTCCTGTAGCTAGATTGGAGGTCTGCTATTTGCATTTTTGTCTTGTTAAGATGTTGTTACATTAGTACAACAGAAGTATATATGCACCAGTGTAGGTGTTAAGGTGTAGTTAGTGCCTTTTCAGATGATCTAACATAATTGCCAATTACAGACAAGCATTTTTTGACAACGTTGTGAATAATTATAACGTCAGTCATTCTCCAACCTGCTATATCCTTATTACAGGGACACGGGGGTCTGCTGGAGCCAATCCCAGCCAGCACAGGGCACAACAAAACCCAGGCAGGGCACCAGCCCACCACAAGGCACAATTTAAGATCACCAATCCACATGTCTTTGGACCGTGGGAGGAAACCCACACAGACACAGGAAGAACATGTAAACTCCACACAGGGAGGACCCAGGAATTGAACCCAGGTCTCCTAACTGCAAAGCAGCAGCACTATCGCTGCCCCACCATGCCACCCTAATTATGATGTCCAGTGGTAAAATCAAAAATTCCTGTGACATTAAAAACACGCAATTAAAAGTCGGCTCTAATTTGTATCTACAGTGTAAGCATACATTTAATATGTCACTGGACTCTGTGCAAATATATCTCATAAAAGCTGATTTTTACTCACATAGCCAGATTAAGCACAGAAGCTGACACACGGAACTGCCAAGCAAGCAATATGACAAAAAGATAGACTAGGACAAATAGAAACCGTATGCAGTCAGACAGTGATATGCTGTAACCGTGTGCTATTTCTATCTGTCAAGTCAGCACAGAATTGTATCCTTGTTTGGAGAGCATTGTTGCCTTGTTTGGAATTGCATGCTTCTCTGAAGGGGGCCTTGGGTGTGGAGACACAGTATAAAGCTTCAGAATATTGCCCGGCACACCTTTGAAGCCAACGAACAGATGGAAGACATCACCACCTGTTCCTGAAAAATGCCTGCCACATCTGCACTGACGACACCAACAGACTCCACTCATCGGGCCCCCACTCCAGGACCGGGTCTTATCACTGACTTCATTCATCTTTGTACTATCTGCAGTGTAAACCAACATTAAACAATGTTAAGTTATTTTTCTTACGTGCTTTCTTACCGCCATATCACTAGGGAGAGGTATCGTCTTTTATGTTATATCCATATGGATTCAGTTTAAGTAACACACCGCAATCACAAAAGAATTCATTCAGAAGCAGTGAGTGCCCCATGCAGGACACTTACAACAACAACAACAACATTTATTTATATAGCACATTTTCATACAAATAATGTAGCTCAAAGTGCTTTACATGATGAAGAAAAGAGAAATAAAAGACAAAGTAAGAATTAGAATAAGACAACACTGATTAACATAGAATAAGAGTAAGGTCCAATGGCCAGGGAGGACAGAATAAAAAAAAAAAAAAAACTCCAGACAGCTGGAGAGAAATAATAAAATCTACAGGGGTTCCAGGCCACGGGACTGTCCAGTCCCCTCTGGGCATTCTACCTAACATAAATGAAACAGTCCTGTTTGTATTTAGGGTTCTCTTGGAAGGACTCATGTAGACTTCTGGCTTTTAATCCATCAATGTAGGAACATCACGGTGCTTTGATTAGGTGGTGATGGCGCAGATCGCCACCACAGAAAACCGGTAATTGAAACAGAAGAGAGAGTAGGGGTCAGAACGGATTTTAAAGCCACCATGAATAGTTATTATAATGAATTGAATATACAGAGTACCAGGATTAAATGAAGGTGAAGTTTTCAGAAAGCCATGTTAAAGTAATGTCTTTTCAGCAGTTTTTTGAAGTGCTCCACTGTATTAGCCTGGCGAATTCCTATTGGCAGGCTATTCCAGATTTTAGGTGCATAACAGCAGAAGGCCGCCTTACCACTTCTTTCAAGTTTTACTCTTGGAATTCTAAGCAGACACTCATTTGAGGATCTACAGTGGTGTGAAAAACTATTTGCCCCCTTCCTGATTTTTTATTCTTTTGCATGTTTGTCACACAAAATGTTTCTGATCATCAAACACATTTAACCATTAGTCAAATATACAGTAACACAAGTAAACACAAAATGCAGTTTTTAAATGATGGTTTTTATTTTTTAGGGAGAAAAAAAAATCCAAACCTACATGGCCCTGTGTGAAAAAGTAATTGCCCCCTGAACCTAATAACTGGATGGGCCACCCTTAGCATCAATAACTGCAATCAAGCGTTTGTGATAACTTGCAATGAGTCTTTTACAGCGCTCTGGAGGAATTTTGGCCCGCTGATCTTTGCAGAATTGTTGTAATTCAGCTTTATTTGAGGGTTTTCTAGCATGAACCGCCTTTTTAAGGTCATTCCATAGCATCTCAATTGGGTTCAGGTCAGGACTTTGACTAGGCCACTCCAAAGTCTTCATTTTGTTTTTCTTCAGCCATTCAGAGGTGGATTTGCTGGTGTGTTTTGGGTCATTGTCCTGTTGCAGCACCCAAGATCGCTTCAGCTTGAGTTGACGAACAGATGGCCGGACATTCTCCTTCAGGATTTTTTGGTAGACAGTAGAATTCATGGTTCCATCTATCACAGCAAGCCTTCCAGGTCCTGAAGCAGCAAAACAACCCCAGACCATCACACTACCACCACCATATTTTACTGTTGGTATGATGTTCTTTTCCTGAAATGCTGTGTTCCTTTTACGCCAGATGTAACGGGACATTTGCCTTCCAAAAAGTTCAACTTTTGTCTCATCAGTCCACAAGGTATTTTCCCAAAAGTCTTGGCAATCATTGAGATGTTTCTTAGCAAAATTGAGACGAGCCCTAACGTTCTTTTTGCTTAACAGTGGTTTGCGTCTTGGAAATCTGCCATGCAGGCCGTTTTTGCCCAGTCTCTTTCTTATGGTGGAGTCGTGAACACTGACCTTAATTGAGGCAAGTGAGGCCTGCAGTTCTTTAGACTTGTCCTGGGGTCTTTTGTGACCTCTCAGATGAGTCGTCTCTGCGCTCTTGGGGTAATTTTGGTCGGCCGGCCACTCCTGGGAAGGTTCACCACTGTTCCATGTTTTTACCATTTGTGGATAATGGCTCTCACTGTGGTTCGCTGAAGTCCCAAAGCTTTAGAAATGGCTTTATAACCTTTACCAGACTGATAGATCTCAATTACTTCTGTTCTCATTTGTTCTTGAATTTCTTTGGATCTTGGCATGATGTCTAGCTTTTGAGGTGCTTTTGGTCTACTTCTCTGTGTCAGGCAGCTCCTATTTAAGTGATTTCTTGATTGAAACAGGTGTGGCAGTAATCAGGCCTGGGGGTGGCTACGGAAATTGAACTCAGGTGTGATACACCACAGTTAGGTTATTTTTTAACAAGGGGGCAATTACTTTTTCACACAGGGCCATGTAGGTTTGGATTTTTTTTCTCCCTAAATAATAAAAGCCATCATTTAAAAGCTGCATTTTGTGTTTACTTGTGTTATATTTGACTAATGGTTACATGTGTTTGATGATCAGGAACATTTTGTGTGACAAACATGCAAATGAATAAGAAATCAGGAAGGGGGCAAATAGTTTTCACACCACTGTAAGGTTACAATTTGGTATATATGGTGTCAGACACTCCGATATATATAAGATGGAGTGAGATTATTTAAGGCTTTGTAAACCATAAGCAGTTTTTTAAAGTCAATTCTGAATGACACAGCTAACCAGTGTAGTGACATCAAAACTGGAGAAATGTGCTCGGATTTTCTTTTCCTAGTTAGGATTCTAGCAGCTGCATTCTGCACTAGTTGCAAACGATTTATGTCTTTTTTGGGTAGTCCTGAGAGGAGTGCGTTACAGTAATCTAGATGACTGAAAACAAAAGCATGAACTAATTTCTCAGCATGTTTCAATGATATAAGAGGTCTAAACTTAGGGTTTAAATGTAAAAAGTCATATCGTGTGTAGTGTCCATTCCACATCAGTGTACCTGGAAGCAACAGTTGTTCATTTAAATTCAGAGGTTTTTTCCATTTCTGCACTGTTGTATATTTATAAGTCTGTGTTAAGACCCCCTGTTGTATTTAGGGAGTGCATTATACATGTAATTTGACTTTTGGGTTTAGTTACTGATTATTGTGGTCGTGTATGCAAAGAGGAGCAAAAGAAAAAATGTTCCTGAAAGACTTTTTTATAAATTATTACAAGTGAGGTCCGCCATTCAAGTTCAGAGTGTTATCTTTCCTTTTCAAAGTAGAAAAAATGCAGTTTAGTTTAACATTTAATAATGTTAAAGAAAGAAGTTCCTTGCAGCAGATTCAGGAAGTGGACACTTAGACATATTAGTACTCTTAAGATGGCTGGAGGGGCTTTGAAGCAAGGTCATTGTGTGCCATCTCAGTAGTTTAGGAGTAGCTGCGAAACTAACTATAGAAAATGCATAAATCTGTTTGTGGCTGATGAGAGAGGAGGCAGCCTGGAGCTCATTTACCCTCAATGACTGGTAGTACATAGCTGAGGATTCTAGTGATGTATTTTATAAGTGTAACTTAACATGAAGCCAGATGTGTACTGCAGTGAATTTTATCTGAATAAACAGAGACAACTGTGTTTCAGAGGCAATGCTTGCAATCACATCACAAACAAAAAAAAAAACCCTCATTATATCAAAGGTGAATGACAATGCAGCACAGTGAAGCGTCCATTATCAACTTTACGTGTCATTGGCAGAGAAACAGACAAGATGGACAAGTGGGCAGTATATTTAAAAATTAAACTAATCTGAATTCTTTCTGTAGAGGTCAGTGGCCATGATTAGTTGAACATTTCTTTTATATATTTAAGAAATATTTGAATAGTAACACATCTGAGATGCTCAGCACATACCCTCCTGGAGTCCAGCTTTCCAGTCCCTTGTTGCTTCTGCTGTGTTGTAAATATCTTCAGTGAGGTGTAGATGTGGTCCATCTCCATGACTGCTACAGTTTGCTAAGCAAGTAAATCAAAGTGGAAATGATAATTCTTTCTTTCTCTTTGTATTCACTGGTCTCTACTTCTGGGACAGGATGTTGTGTGTGTTTTCTAATGTTATGCTGACACATACACATTAACACCATAGCCGGAAAACAGAATAATGTATTTTAATTTTTTTTTAAATTAAAAAAGGAAGTGAAATCTGTGGCACAGAGCAGAAAAAAACATGTTTCTCTTCAGAGACTAGGCTGATAATGCAGACTACAATGCTGACAATAGGCACAGGGTAACCTGCAAAACAATCGAATTTTCTGTCTGTCTGCCTATTTGTATGTCTGTCCGCTTTTCATGAGAGAACTACTTAACGGATTTAGATCGGGTTATTTTCTGTAATTTCTTTGAACATTCCGGTTCCTTTTGCGACTTCTCTCATCATGCTAAGTATTATAGTATGGTTGCAGCACCGATAAACTCTTCTGAATCCAAGAGAGAGGAGTAGTAAGCTGGGTGGGGCCATCCTCACTCTACCTCTCACCACATGTTGGAGTGTACCTTGCCTACACTTAGGTAGCTATACCTGTTTATTCAGCAAATATCATGTAGTGATTGTTAAAGAGTAACGTTTGAAATTCTTGATAGAAAAATCACAACTACATGTGTTTTAGGGGGTACCTGCTCATTGGCAGAGATATCACGTCTTTTCTCCCAATGTGGGAGACAAGTTTGACATTGGACTGTACCTACTTTCCTTTTGGTCAGAGCTACCTTACCAAGTTTTTACATTTTTGGCAAAGAGGTCACAGCAATATTCTCGCCCCTGATAGCAAAACCAAAAATACTGCATATCAAGAGGCCCTCCGACAGGAAAGCTATCAATATAAATTATTCTCAATACAAATTACATTTAAAAATTTTTTTTTATAGATGTTTAAAGCTTCAGGGGACAGCTAGCTTATTATAATAAAGGTAGTGTTTGAAGGCATTCCGAGGTGATAAAGGCACCACTAGGATGGTAGATGGCAGACTGAGGTGAAATCTCCAGTGGACAGAGCATTGCAGACTTGCAGCAGGACGAGTTCTCCATATTACACTGTCGTCTTGATTATCTGCCGGTTCTGAACACATATTTTTAGTATGATGTTTGATTTCCTTTTGATGTTTAGATACTGCTGTTGTTTTTCAATCATAAGACTTTTGTCTTTCATTTCATTTTTCAATTTTCCTAATTTAAGGGATACATTTGTAACTGTAGGCAAAGAGATGAGTTGGAATGGGCCGATCGGAATGGCTTGTAGAGACTAAGGAGAGACTGTGTGGCTGTGAGGTGTATGTTGTTTTACACACTTTGATAAAATAAAGAGTTTCAGGATATCAAGTGTGGCACATTGAAAAGTCTCTTGAACTTATTCAATCCCTCCACTCCTGCTCATGGCTGACCTAGACACTCATAAGCTCTGTAGCAATCAGTGATCTTTGATGTCTCACAATAATAAAAAAAAAAAAAATCACAAATTATGAAAGGTCAGTTTTTTGACAGCAATCATCCTACACCCTTATATTTTGACAAGAATGTAAATCTTCTGAGGTCTTATGCATAAAACTTACGCTTGGAAACATTTATAAACAATTTATTATGCAAAATAATTTATTAAGAGTTCATAAAACATGGACTTTGCATGGAAATTGGCTTAAAGTTACACAATGTCGTGACCATCTGTAACTCCTGCACAAAATTTTTGGTGTTGTCAGGACAATGAAATTACACTTAAATCTCATTTTGCTGCGCATATCAATGAGGTTTCAGTCACATTCCAATGTTCTTTTACTAATTCCATCACACTTAACTGACATGTTCTCTCAATGCAGCTGTCTTCAATGTTGGTAATAACTCCTAATACATACGCTTAATGGTAATTGTTTCAGTCTAAAAAGGGCATACTGTGTGTTTTACCCTCCTTAATGTTTGGGAACAAGGCACATTTTTCCATGATTTACCCCTCTGCTTCACAAGTTAAAATGACAAATCAAGAAATTCAGACATGACTAAAGCGCACATTGCAGACTTACATTTAGGGGCATTTGCATACATTTCGGTCATAGAATTTAGAAATGACAAAACTTTTTCTGCATGGTCACAGGGCACCATAATGTTTTTGGAAAATTGGTGTCACAGGTGTGTGTGTGATTCCTCAGGTGGGTTTCATTGCTTCATAAGTTTCCTCAGCTTGCTTCTACCCTTTGTAGTTGCCATTGTTCAACATGAAGACAAGAGCTGTGCCCTTAAAGTCAAAGAGGCTAAAAAATAAGAATAAAACCATCAGTTAAACCTTAGAATGACCTAATCAATTTTCTTCAATATCATTAAGAAGAAAGAATGCACTGGTGAGTTCAGTAATCACAAAGGAACTGGTAGGCCGAAGAAGATCTACACTGCTGATGACAGAAAAATCCACAGTTTGGTAAACAAAAAGTCCCAAATGCCTGTGTACAGATCAGAAACAATACTCAGGAGACAGATATGGATGTGTCAGAGATGATTATCCACATAAGACTTCATGAACAGAAATAAAGAGCCCACAGAGCAAAAAAAAACAACTACTTAACCACAAAAACAGGATGGTCAGATTACAGTTTTCAAATTAGGACTTAAAAGAGCCTGCATATTCTGGAAAAAGGTCTTGTGGACAGACAAGAAAACTGGCAACTTGCACAACTGTGCTGTGCTCCATTTGTCTATGATCAGTGTAGTAGCCTGTAGGACTGTGATATTAAATGCTGTAAAATGAACCTACTCACCTACATCATCTTGGTGCATTACATCAGAATCCCCATCAAAGTATGGTAGAAAGTCACCGATGGCTTTGTTTCCTCTGACTGCAGCAACTCGCAGGCTAAAAGGACTGAGGATGGGTGTACTGGTATCCCCGCCATCAGCACGCACACTATGCCGGTGTTCTGCAAATTATCTTTTCACTCCAACCTTTGTGTTGGACCCCAGAGTGCTGCTCTAATGTTACTGCTGCTGTCACTTGATGTTTTCTTTTGCTGGTGACTCCCACAGTGGGACTGGCAAGCAGAATGTTTTTAGGATTCTCCACTTGAGTCAAAAGTACTTGAAGTTTCGTTTTCTGCCTTTTCCCATTTGTTCATCCTTGGTTTGTAGTATAGATTTTACTCAGGGACATGGGCAAATTTATATGGAGATTAGGTCATGCACATTCAAAAAGGGTGTTTTTAAGCCATACATGGTCACTGACAGGCGGTGACAGGGAGTCACTACAATCGCATGCACGTGTGCACAGTTTTAAGTGGATTTGAGATTTATAAAGGAACTTGGAGTGGAATCTGGTGTATGTATGGTTTTATAAATTGAATATTTTTTTAAAGTACTGTATGCTATTTTTGCTTTACTTGCATAAGCAAAATGTTAGTATGAAATCTAAGCAAGGTTCTATACATGAGGCTCCACATTATATGTTTTATATATGTTTTATACTGTAAATGAGGTGCCATGCTGTTTATGTTTTGTGCTGTAAGAGGCAGGTTCACAGCCTGTCTTGCTGAACATTAAGTGTGTACACAGATTTGGGTGGTTTAACTCTTCTAATGAAAAATGTATCTAGTAACATTGTTCAGTATCAGCTGGCCATATGACAAGTGCTGTTTCCAGTATCCATGCACCTAGCCTGAATGGTATCAGATTATTGTGATATCCTCTGACACCAATGTCACCATATAAAATAGAGTACTTTAGATTAAAACATTAAGTGAAGAGAAATTCACAGAACCATCCACTACTCAGGAAAATATATTGAAAATGTAATTGAAAATATCTATATATAACTAACCATACTGAAACAGCACCACATCATGTTTAGATCAAAATGACTTTGATGTAAAGTGAGACAAGCCGTAATTGGCCAAGAATACGCAGACTACATTTTCATATAAACAATGTAGATCAAATTGCTTAACAATTCATAATTATTTATTTTATTATGAAATGATACAAGATTAGGCAATAATATCATACAGCACATAACAGAAAAAGGTAAGGTTGGATTGCCAGGAGAACAGAAAAAACAAAAAACAAAACCTCAAATTAAGCTGGAGAAAAAAACAACATCTGCAGGGGTCCCAAGGCCAAAAGACCACCCAGCCCCCACTGGATATTTTACTTAACAAAGATGTTCTAAATCACTCCTCATGGTTTTAGGCTTCACATGGAAGAATTTGATGATGATGGTCATGTAGACATCTGGGACACCCACCATTCATCCATAAACACAGGGGGCAGCATGGTACCTTGATCAGGTGTTGGTGGCACAAATTGCCACCACTGAAGGACCGGAAAAGACAGCAGAGAATAGTACAGATTAGAACTGATTTCAGAAACCAGAGGAAAATTATAATTCAAGAGAATCGACTGCATCCACTGAACAGTGTCATCTCCAGGCAGAGGAGCAGCTTTAGTGACAGACTGCTGTCACTGTCCTGCTCCACTGACAGACTGAGGAGATCATTCCTCCCCCACACTATGCGACCCCTCAATTCCACCCGGGTGGTAAACGCTAACATTATTCAAACTTATTGTCTGTTTTTACCTGCATTTTTATTACTTTTAATATTGTTTTTTATATCAGTATGCTGCTTTTTAGGTTGGCTCTTGGAATTATAAGCAGACCTGCATTTGAAGATCTGAGTTTATGACTAGGAGTGTAAGGGGACAAACATTCCAAAATATAGGATGGAGCGAGATTTTGTAAGGCTTTGTAAACCATTAGTAGTATTTTAAAGTCAATTCTAAATGACACGAGTAACCAATGTAGCAACGCTAAAACTGGTGAAATGTGCTCAGAAACACAAGACTCTGTGGCTGTCTGGTAGGAACACTAACCGCCATGTGGCAAACAATTAAAAAAATATTTTCAGTTTACTCGTTCTTACTGTGTTAGTGCTAGTGATTCTTTGAAACAAAGGAATCGAACTGCTATTTTTTTTTTTTTTTTAACAAAGTGGAAGGAGTGTAGAAAAGGCTTCCTTGGTGGCTTTTTCAGCAATTTTCAAATTGCTTTCTTTGGAGAACTAACTGTGCACATCTTTGACTGGGAAAAGACTAAACCAGAAGTGCAAATGCTCAATTAAAAAAATAAATATGGCAAACATAATGGGCTGTATTGGCAACCCCTAATGGGCCAGTCGAAAGAAGAAGAAGGTTGTGCACACATCCAAGCATAAACAACAGAATGCCACAGGTCCAGAAGAGGTGGCTGAATGAACTAGAAACAGGCTAGCAACACCTGGGGCCATATGTATAAATGGTGCATATGCACAAAAATGTTGCGTATAAACGTTTACACATTCAAATCTCGATGTTTAAAACCTAAACTTCGTGTAAAGACACGCATATTGTCACAGTAGCTCCAACCTTGGTGTATGCATGTTCTCCGCTCGATTTTGCAAACTGGCGGCACCCCACGTCAAAGCAGTGTTACTGTTCCAGTGTGATTTCCTTTTCTTTTTTAGATCCAAGTCCCTGACACGGCTTTATAAATACTTTCATAATCTGTAACTTGCTCTGCATGTGTAAACGTTTTTGAACGTCTTTATGAAGTCTTTTATTTCTGACCCTGATTGGACCTACGAGGTTTTCAATCCCACTTAGTCTGGGCTGATTATTACTTTCCTTATTTTCAGAATTTGCACATAGCTGCTCTTTCTTCTTCACTTAGTCGTTGACGTGCCATCTAGAACGTATAAAATGAAGTGTGTCTGCCAAAAGCATTCCAACAACTGAGAGGTTAGACACTGAAATTAACCACATATTGTTTATTAGTTTAATACATCTGATTGTAATTAACCTGTAACAATATAATTGTCCACAGAATGGTCAAACTATTCTAAATATCATTACTGATTTAGCATTGTTACTCTCACTGCACCTTTTTCTTCTTCTTCTTTCAGCTGCTCCCATTAGCGGTTGCCACAGCGGATCATCTTTTTCCATATTACTCTCACTGCACCACTCAAAGTATTTATATCACTGTATCTGAGTGGGGAATCACAGCTCTACAGCAGCTGACTGGAAAGAGAACTATCGGTATACAGCATCAAGCACATGCTGCCTCAGCCATGCTGTCTATTGAACTGCTCTCAAAGGGCAAACGCTTCAGAGCCTTTCCTCGTGGTTTAGAAACAGTTTCATCCCAAGAACTATAAACACACTTAATCCTCAATCAGTCCATCAAGTGCTCCTTGTAGAACTGTTTGTACTTGTAAGTAAAATCACCTCAGTGTAAACTTGCGATACAGTTATAATATTGCACAACCTGAGCAACGTTAGCACGCTTTTACATACGATGACGATATCAGTTTTAAGATGAAATGCAGCAAAATATGGTTTTTACATTATAGAGATAACACGTTAACATCATTTAAATAATCATTATTGTTAATAATTAAACATGTGAGGACACAGTGTCGCTAAGCTAGCAAGGAGCTGGCGCTCTGTTCACAGATTGTTCCTGCCTTGCACTGTATTCTTGCTAGGGCTAACGCGACAAGGGAAGGATAGTAGGATGGAATAATTAAACATGTACTACGAAGATATTTCAATGATGCTTAAAAGTTTTGAAGAATTGGCGTTCTAAGCTTACAGATGGCTTAACATCTATTACAGAGCTGATTGTGTGGCGATTGGTTACTCAGAGAAATAAAAGGAAGGATAGGATTTTGGGGATAGTACATTTGAAAGAGACAGTACTGCTACAATAAATTATTTAATCAAAGGTCGTGCACGGTGCGTCAAGTATCTTGTGTGAGGCATGAACAATCACTGCACCACCGTGTTCCCATGTTTAATAACATGCTTTAACTCCTATCATCATGAAAATGATACATCTCAGTATTTTAATTATTCAGAGAGCTGTAATATCATGAATGTAATGGATTCTGTGTCCTGTCGGAGGAAGAGAAAGCCAGTTTAAGAAGCGCATAGTGATTCACAAACATAGAGCACATAGACGATCAAATACAAAACAAAGCATTTAAAGTGCTACTTTAGTTACGATGCAATTTGAGAAACTAGTAAATTAAAGATTTTAAAATGAAGTTTATGATGTTCTACTTTAATGACAAAATAAAGTATGTGAATAAGTGGAAATTTAAAGATTAAAGTTAACATTTCGTGCTTTTTTCCCCACTGTGTCCCTATTTTTTTTTTTCTGTACCCTAACAAGCTTTCATATGACACTCAGACGGTGGGCTACGACTCGCCTTTTCACGACAACTTTGATATCTGACACCTTCTTTTTTAGCCCCCGGTACAAAGACGATGTCACAATATAAAAAAACAATATTTTTCTCCAGTTTAGAAAAATGATTTAGCTTAAAACAGAATATTAAACAAAAACACTTAAGACAAAATTGAAAGTTATTATATACATTTTAATAATAAGTCAAATTACTGAAAGAATCTTAATTTTTGTTTTGCATATCATCTGGTGTTAATGAATTATTGTAAGACCAGACCAGGGGCCTCATGCATAATGCCGTGCGTAGAATTCACACTATAACATGGTGTACGGACAAAAGCGGAAATGTGTGTATGCAGAAAAAATTCCAGATGCATAAATCTGTGTGTTCGCCAACTTCCACGTTCTTCCGCTCCATAAATCCCTGTCAGCGTGCAAAGTAACACATGTGGACACGCCTGCTGCCCCACCCCAACTCCTCTCAGAATTATGCTTCTTTGAATATGCAAATCAATATAAATAGCCCTTAAGCTCAGCACTCTTTGAAAAGACAATGGCAAAATCACACAGGAAAACAGAAGAATTTCAGCGAATACCAAGTGGAGGCAAGGAAAAACGTACTTTTTGTTGGTTTAAACAGTGGTATTAACAACAAAATGAAGTTGATCGAGTGACATAGAGTGTCGAAGAAACTAAAAGCTCAAGTTCACAAAGTCGCACAGAAATTGTCAGATATCAAAGTTGCTGTGAAAAGGACAAGCTTATTAGGGTATAGAGAAAAGAAATAAAAACAGTGACACAGTGAGAAAAAAGGTTGAAATGTCAACTTTAATCTTGAAATTTCCACTTTAGTTTATTTTGTCATTAAAGCAGAACATCATAAACTTCATCTTTAAATCGTTTAATACATTAGTTTCTCAAATACCATCATAACTAAAGTAGCACATTAAATGCTTTGTTTTGTATGTGTTCTTCTAGGCGCTCTATTTGTGTGAATCACTATATGTTTCTTAAATGGGCTTTCTCTTCCTCCGACAGGACACAGAATCCATTACAATCATGATATTAGAGCTCTCTGAATAGTTAAAATAATGATATGTACACTTGATATCATTTTCATGATGATACAGTTAAAGCATGTTATTAAACATGGGAACACGGTGGCGCAGTGATAGTGACGAGCTGGTGCCCCATCCAGAGATGTTCCTGCCTCCCGTAAGATGCTTGCTGCGCCGTGCGCGACCCTCGATGAAATAATTTATTGCAGCAGTACTGTCTCTTTCAAATGTACGAACCTCCAATTCCTGTCCTTCCTTTTCTTTCTCCAAATACCCAGTCACCACACAACAGCTCTGTAATAGACATTAAGTCATCTGTAAGCTTAGAACGCAGATTCTTCAAAACTTTTAAGGAACATTGAAATATCTTCATAGTACATGTTTAATTATTCTATCCATCCATCTACGTCAGCCCCAGCAAGAGTACAGTGCGAGACAGGAATGCTCCTTGAACGGGGCAATAGCTGCATGGTAGCGCTGCAACACCGTGTCCTCACATGTTGAATTATTAACAATATAGAATTTTTAAATGATGTTAACATTTTATCTGAATTATGTAATAAACATATTTTGCTGCATTTCAACTTAAAAATGATATTGTCATCATATGTAAATACACGCTTTATAAAGTGGCTCAGGATGTGCAATATTATAACTGTATCTAAAGTTTTTAGTGAGGTGATTTTAGTTATAAATTCAAATAGTTCTACAAGGAGCACTTGATGGACTGATTGAGTGCATTTATAATTCTTTGGGATGAAACCGTTTCTGAACTGCGATGTCCCTACAGGAAAGGCTTTGAAGCATTTGTCGTTTGAGAGCAGGTCAATAGACAGCATGGCTGAGGTAGTGTGTGCTTGATGCTGTATACCGATAATTCTCTTTCTGATCAGTTGCTGCAGAGCTGTGATTCCACACACACAGATACAGTGGGATAAATACTCTGAGTCGTGCATTGAGAGGAACAACGCTAAAGCAGCTATGGTATTTGGAATAGTTTGGCCATTCCATGGACCATTATATCGTTACAGGTTAATTACAATCAGATACCTTAAACTAATAAACAATATGCAATTAATTTCAGTGTATTTATAAAGCCGCATCAGGGATGTTCATCTAAAAAACAAAGGGAAACCAAACTGGAACAAAAGCACTGCTTTGATGCTGGGTGCCGCCAATTTGCAAAACCGAGCGGAGAAGTTGCGTACGCCAAACTTTTAGCTGGCTTGAAAATATGTGTGGCTTTACGCCAAGTTTAGGTTTTATACATCGCGATTTGAGCATGGAAAAGAGCTTATGCAACATTTTTGTGCGTACGCACTCTTTATACATAAGGCCCCGGGTCATATAACCAGAACTTATCCATAGTCAATTAAAAGGCTCAACATGCTGGCACCAACACCACACCCCTAAAAAGCATACAATTACAAAAAATAAACCATGCCGTAAATAAAAATGTTACCAAGAATTAACAAAATAAAAAATACTTGTGTTTATGTGAAACTGAAAAATGTAAAACATATGCAAATTTATATATCGGGTGCACGATGTTTGGTTCTGGAAGGCAGAAGCAGCAGCTTATTGTTTAAATTCAATACTAGAAGCTAATTATTTCTTGGTCAAGCAGCATTTTTGCGCTCTACTTTAATAACTCTCTTAACTGATTATTTTAGTTTCTTATTTTCATAACCAGATGCCAGTTAACTTTGAGATGCAAATAACAAAAGAATCAGCAGCTTGCCATCTTGGTTTGATTTACTTTAGAAAGAGAGGAAAGAGAAGAAAGTTATCTGAAAACAACTAATCAGCTCCAGGCTCTAATAAAATGTGATGACCTCCTTAGAAAAGAAGAATTTATGAAATAAGAATGTTCTGACATGGCAGAATGAACATGCTAATATGGTATTAATTTAAATCATTTTTGTTATCGGCAAGGATTATAATTAAGTAGTTGGGTTGGAACAAAAACCCACATCCACTGCAACCTTCCAAGACCAAACTTGAGCACTCTTTTGTTGTGCCAAAAACTGGAAAAGGCAGGATTGTCTTTAAAAAACAATTAAAAATGGACTGAGAGACAAAGGGAAACAATCTGAAGGAAAGTTAAAAAAGAAAACAAAAAAGAAAAAAAAAACGCAAAAAAAGAGGCAAAAATCAAAGTTTAAAAGTAAAAAGTGATTGGTCAAACATATTTTTTTATGTATATATTTTTGTTCCAGTCCTAGGATGTAGACAGTACAACACCATCATCTTTAGTAGACAGGCGCTGCTGATGCAATGTACTTGTAACCAGCTATAGCAATGGCAATAGAATATGGCCATATAGACTGAAAAACTCACAAAATTGTGTCAGAATGGACAAAAAAGAAAAAAAAACAGAGAAGAATATCTGAAAATTGTGAATGGTATGACTTACAAGGGGTTGGTCAACCTAAGGGTAGACAAAATGCAACAATGACTTCAATTGCTGCAGTAGCGGCAACACTGCATTTTTACATTCATAAAAACCTAACATAATCCGACAATAATCCTCATGGGTCATTTGCAGTGTACCTGAAATAGAACCGTCCTAGCTGAGGATCAAGTCCAGACTATGTAGTGTGGAGAGGCGATAATCCTCAGGTCTAATCTCTGTCTGAGGGAACAGCAAAGCAACATCAGTAGCAAGATTAATTAATCTACAACTGGTATGGTTTTGGCCTTGTGTTTCTCCTCGATTTGTTCAGCTGCTCATCTGTTTTCCTGTTAACAGCAGCTGGCTGGCAATACACATTTAGCCCTCTCTCAATGAAATGCCATGAAATGCCTACACAGAAAGTAATGACAAACAGTGATACACATTAGTAGAATTGTTTCTGAAGCATAATCTATATAATACATATAGTGAGTGATCTCATATCAGATCTGGAGGACACCTGCAAACATATTCCACGTTACTGCCTGGAAGAAACTGGCTTCATCATTCAATGCTCCCTTTATGAACCGGTGGCTAAGTACTATTTTAAACCTAAAGAAATGTATGGTAGTGTATGAAAGTAGGCAAAACACAGGGTATCTGGTAATCACAATTGCCACCATTACTTGGCATAAGTACTAAGGTGATTACTTAATTAGGGACATAAACTCTACATTTAAAACTTTCTCTCTTTACTGACGATAAATGGTTAAATGTATATTGATTCATATTTTTCTATTTCTTAGATTATGCACTATGTATATTTCCATGCATCACTTCTCTTTTCTATGGCATTCAGTTAAATATGTTTGAATCAGTATTAAGCTATATTTAAGTCTAAGCATTAATACAAAATATGGTTTCTGTATTTTTAATGCCATTTCTGTGCTTTTTCATGTCTATAACAGTCTTTTTGATGTGTGCCAAACTCATTTTGTACCATTGCCTAAAGAACAAATTTCGTTAAATCTGCTCACAAGGCGGTCTAAGATAGCATGCAACTTTGTTCCAACTCCAAGAAGCCCACTGCAACTCCTCTTGTCTTAGTCTTGGTCTGCTACTAGTTTGCCACTAAGGGGCACACTGCAGTGACGCTAAACCCCAAAGTTACTATAAAAACAGACTAACACCAGACCAGCATGGGATCATCCTGAACTGACAGCACACTGCAATTGACCCCATAGACTAATGTTAAAAGATAAACACAAATGATTTTACAGTAAATTGAACAAAATGTTACAGTATATCACTGGTATGGTTTAGTTCTGTTTGTGCAATATATGAATGATTGTCACTTAATGTCACTTTACTTAAGCAAAATTTAGATTTATATAAATGAAAACTCAGCAACCTCTTGTTTAAAATGAAATTTGAAGTATTCCAGTTTTTTTTTTTTTACAAAAGAAGGGAGAAGTTGAATGGAAAGTGATCTCTTGTCCTGTTATTGGTAATAAAATTAAGGAAAATCCATTGTGTGAGCTCAATTAAAATTGCTGTTTGTTACTTTGTAGAAGCCATTTGAGTCCACTTTTGTCAATCCCGAGCTCTTCCCATTTACAATTCAAATGCACTCTGCTTCACAGATCCTCTTCATTTCTTTTTCACAGTTTGCATCATACCAGCCGCTGTAGCTCTTTGATTTATTCAGATGCACACAGTCCTCTCCAGCAGGATTATGCTCTGGATGAGTCCAGTTGTCTGGCTCTTGACCATGGTCATGTTCCCTCATGCCCCAAAACCTGCAGAAAAAGAAATTGAATTATTGTTGACTGTAAGCTGTACCACTTGAGAAATACATGGCACAAATAATCAGTGTGAATAGATTTTTTCACATAAATAACCAGGAAAGAATAAAAAAAAAATCTTATTCTTCTGTGTCTTGTGAAAGTGCTGCTGTCTGCCAAAACGACAGCTGGGTGACACGAGAGAATGAAATTAGGAGGTTCAGTAAAGCAGATAAACTACATGGGGGCTCACGTTGCTCTTTATTTTGTGTTCTTTTTTAGTGGGTGGCAAAGGAAATACAGAGGAATAAATCATTAGAGTTCTGGAATGTTAAACTGCATTAGAGGTAACGTAAAAACCTCAACAGTAAGGTAGAGCTATGAGGATGTGAGGGAGTCATGGGTGTTTAAGAGCTCAGTCTTTAACAGCAATTAGACAGATAGACAGATAGTCACAGTCCTAGTGAGGCATTATGCAGGTATATTGCAGTTAGTATAAAGGGGACGCCGTAGCATTTATTGGTACACTTCTGCTGAATAATTAATTGTCTGGAAGTCCTCAGTGTTAGTGTGTCACAGAGCGGATTTGCCACATTGTTCATAATGGCACTCAGTTTTGTTTAAACTCTCTCCTTTGCTACTACTTCCAGGGGGACCAGTGTGCATTCCATAACTGAGCTTGCCCTTTTTCATTATCCTGTTGAATCGGTGGACCTCTCTTGAAGTGATGTTACCAGCCCAGCACACCACACTGGCCATCACAGAGTTTTAGAACATGTGAAGGATGTCACATCCCAAATTAAAAGAACACAGTCTCCTTTGGAGAAAGAGACTGCTCTGCCCTTTCTTTTGAAGTTCGTCTGTGTTCCGAGACCTATCCAACCTGTCATTAATGTGGACCTCCAAGTACCTTGAGACAGATATGATCAGGAAGTAAGAATTGATGTCTGCTGTCCATGTGACTAAGTTCAAAAAAAGCTTTATACAATTAATGTGAACGACCAGGATGACAGTGGTTAATGGGATTATCAGAACACAACATCATATTGTGGTGTAAGCATATATGAGCTCATAACAAATGTGGGACCTGCAGGAAGGAATCAAAAGTGGACAGAGAGCTTAGAGGACTGAGTTTAGACTTGGAGAGATGGAGGTAGTGGAGTTTAAGGGGAAGTGAGAACCCTTTTTGGGTAATCTGTTAGATTTTGTGCTTGTTTAACAGATGAATAAGCAATGCCTACCAAGTCTACCTGAGGATGTTTAAAGGTAAAATTAGACAATGAGGAACTTGACTTGATTATTATTTGGTGATTTTGCTGTACATTTACTGCCCCGGGCATTACAATACAAAACAAAAGTGATTAATATATACTATGCTTTATTTAACCTGTTAAATAAAACAGAGTTGATTAGACAGAAGCTGCATGAGTAGTACTATGTCAGGTGGGTTCTGTCAAAATTTAATCCAATTTGATTGATGAGATTAAACCCCGCCCCTTTTTAATTGATGACCGGAAGTCCCTCCCCCACCAACCATCTGTTGTTTATTGACCTTTGATGACCTTTAGCCCCGGCCATCTGTTTTCCCAGGAAACTGTCAAGGGCAATTTGATGGATGCCCCCACCCTCCTTGAACCCCCCACCACCCCCACCCATCTGTTTGATGACCTTTAGCCCGGCCATCTGTTTTCCCCAGGAAACTGTCAAGGGGCGATTTGATGGATGCCCCCACCCCTTGAACCCCCCCGCCCCCCTGCTTGGCCACCAGCCCTGAACCATCTCGGTAGGGCAAGTCCAGACATGCCCAAGGGCTGCCTAGGCCCCCGCCGCCCCCCTTGAACCCATCACCACCCCAACCACTTCCCAGCCCCCCTCTTCCTAAGACAAGTTCAGGCATGTTGCAGCCGGACCCTGTACAAGTTCAGGCATGTTCCTATCCATACCCAGACTGAAGGGCCTGCCTAAGCCTCATCAATATGCAGCACATGATGTTTGGCCCTCTTCTTCCAAGGACATACACACACACACACACACACATGCTCCGGGCGGACCGGTCTAACTTTTCGCCGTTCCTGTCAATATTGCTTTAGGTGAGAATCCAGGTACCTATGTAACAATTATTTTAAAAATATCTAAACTTTATCATTTGTAAACCCATTGTATTTTATCTAAGCCCACTTACAGGGCCAGCCTTTTCAATCTCACAGAAAGACAAGCAGTCCAGCTTTTAGCAGCCCCGCAGGCTTGTGCGTGTAGTTCAAAGCACACTGAAATACAAGCTGTTGGGATCTCTCTGTCTACACAGAGACTCTCAGAGCAGACATCCCCCTGCGCACGCCCGCGAGCTGGCCAGTGCCAAAGCTCTCCGCGGCCCCGAACGGACACGTAGCTGTAAGCTGCAACCTGTATGCCCCTGTAGCACCGCTAGGCCCTATGCTTGGAGCGCTGACGAGGATTGAGTCAGACCCTACTGAAGCCGTGAAGCGTGCGCGATTGCCTTAACACAGATGCCAAAACCCCTTAACCCACACCCCCTACCC
>JANRMT010062807.1:30492728-30505440 GCA_026402145.1 Polypterus bichir lapradei
CTATCTATCTATCTATCTATCTATCTATCTATCTATCTATCTATCTACAACTTTGTTATCAGGTGATGAACAGGCTGGTTCTGGTGTGAAGAGTTCAACCACTTAGTTTGGAATGTAAGTGGGGGTCCAACACAGCTGGATGCCTGCATCCCTGTTAAATCTGCTGTTCTAAATGGCTTGGTGTGACATTAAAGCTTAGCAGATTGTGCAATGCCCAATATATCTTACAACAGGAATTAAAATTTTTGAAGATCCACAACTTCTTTCAGTCTTAATTTGTTAAATATTGCATTTTTATTTTATGATATTTCTCTATCTGTCCTTTTGGCGTTGGGAAGGGATTCAACAAGGTATTACATATAGCTTTTAAGAATGTGTTTATCTTTTAATTCTTCTTATGTACATCTAATGTTTTGTAATGATTTTTGTTTTGTAAATGTATGAATAATTGTGATCATTATGTTTTCATTATTGGTTCTTCAGTTGAATGAAATGTACTTGTGAAAAGTAATAGGAAAAGTAAACTTGAATTGAATAAACAAATATGATAATGTATGTAAATAAGCACAAAATGATACATGTATTTTTCTAAGTCAAGAAAAAGAGGGAAATGACAGGCATGCCATAAAAGAAGAGCACACTTTTCTAAACAAGATCCTGTTCTTCTTTTTAATGACAGTAGAATGTTGCTGTTTACAAGTTCCATTTGAACAGTGAGAAAAACAAAAGTGGGGTGATCACCTTGTTCGTACATTATGTACTGGCCTACCTGGACAACAAGAGAGAGAAATATGTGCAAAAGCTATTAACAGACTATAGTTCTACAATTAATAGAATAAATCCCTCTAAATTCATTGCCAAACTCAAGGACCTGCATCTGATGAGCACTTTACTGTGCAGCTGGGTTTTTAACTTCTTGACAGGCAGACCCCAGGTGGTTAAAGTGGGTGGTTACACCACACCATACCTCACTCTCAACACAGCCTCTCCACAGGGCTGTGTTCTGGGCCCTCTTCTGTATTATTGTACACATATGACTGCATGGCTGCACATGACTCTAACATCATTGTCAAGTTTGCTGATGACACAGCAAATGAAGTGGGGAGTCCCTCACATTGAGGACAACAGTCTTCTCCTGAATGTCAGCAAGACAAAAGAGTTGATTGTGGACTTAGAGAGAAAATAGCAGAGACTCTATCACTCCTCAGTATTTACAATGCTTAGGTGGAAAGAGTGGACAGACCTCTTTGCAGAAGATTTGAATTGGATCCAGCACATCAACACCTAGGTGAAGAAGGCATGACAATTTCTTTACCATCTCAGACACCTCCGGTTTTTGTGCTACCCTTCTAGTTACTTCACAACTTGTACATATCAACTATCAAACATATTCTGACAAAAAGCATTAATGCCTGGTTTGAGAACACCATGCAGCAGGACAACATGGCTTTGCACAGCTTGGTGCTGTCAGCTGAATGCATCACTGGCTGTGCATTCTCAAACTTCTAGGAAATCTACACCAAGCGATGTCAAACCAGGACAAAGAAAATGATTAGAGGAAGGATATATGCAAAGAGATTCAGCAGGGGTGCTGTGGACAATAAAGAATCAGTTTTGTTTTAACCAGTCATGTAATATAGTTAATATTTTTAGATAAATATGCTTGTAGTAATGTACTACATACGTGGCAAAGCTTTCATCTATATCTTAATATGTCTATTAACATAAGTGAACTAGTGATTTCAAGAGTATTTCAAAAAAATAACCACAGTAAGAAATTTCTGAGAAAAATACGCTTTAAAGTTTGGAAATGTATAAATAACATAGAATCAACATATATCAAAAATAAATATAATATAAAAGAATATATGTGTGGGATGAATTTACTCCACTCAAAGTGTCATGTATCATGTTAGCCATTTATGGGTGCAGCGAGAAGTGAAGGAAAATCAAACCTTTTATTGGTTAACTGAGTAGATTACAATATGCAAGCTTTTCATTCCACCTTGCCTGAAGAAGAGGCGTGAGGTGCCCCAAAAACTTGCATATAGTATTCTGTTCAGTTAGTAAATAAATTTGTTTCTCTCCGTATGGCTCACAAAGAAAATGCACAACTGGGAATTAAAGTATTTTTTGGAATTAAATGACCATTTGCTTAAACGTATTTCAGGTTAAAATAACAAATGGCATCAGAGCATGCTACCTACTTGATTCTTGCATTTCTTTATTATCCTGGAAGCCTTAAACAGCCACATTATCATGAGACAACTGAGCTTTGACACAGATAGCATCATTGTATGCTTTATGTATTCATTTGTTGGGTTGACAGGTATTCAAGATAAATGATATATAATTTGATAACTATAAAGAAAACTGTATTAGACGTGCAGAACAGTGTCTCTGTTAATATTTTCTGGTGAATAAAGCTAATAAATCGTGACAAAACTAAACATTAATTTCTAAAAGACTAAAACTAAATAAAAACTAAATGCAAACCACAATAAAATATTGAAAAACTAAATTAAAACAGAATTTAAAAATGTAAAAAAAAATCTTTAAATGAGAAAAACACTGCTGCAAATGTGACAGCTTATCTCTTTCTTCTGTCCAATGGGGTTCTATCTCTCTGTCGCTCACTTTGGTCCTACTTACCACTTCTGACTTGTTTTTATGTACCACTGGTAACAGTCATTGTGCTGAAGAACAGAGAGGCTGTTGGAAGCTTAACTTTGTTCAAGGAGTACAGCCACAATGAAAGGATACTGGTAATGGCAGCACTTGTTTTCATGCCAGTAGAATTGGGCTACTATTGCTAAAGAATGTTATGTGCCGTAATAATCCAGTGTCCCATCTAGGGCATGGTATGATTCCCTGGATCCTGGAGTTAAGATGGCCCTTTCATAACTGAGTTGGCTAATATACCATCAGTGGGTAATGTGCCATTAGATGGTAATGGTAATAATAACTCTTGAGTAGGTAGTTAATCGTGGGTAAAAAGGAAAGATACCTGAGAAAAAAGCTATACAGGGTAGGTGTTTTCTTAGTCCAACAGATGGTAGCAGGGAGGAAGTTGATCCTGAGCATGGCACCCATGAGTTGGTCATATTTGCCTTCCTTTATATACAGCAAGGATGACAGATACATCTAGAGCCACTAGATCATTTCTGGAGGGAAGCCACAGCAGTTCCAAAGACTATACCTGGCCTCAGCAGATATCCCTGGGATATGGACAGAAGTGAGTTCTTCTTCTAAAATCCCCTTCCATCAAGTTACAGAACTGAACCTGGACTCAGAAGGCTTATTTATAGGAAGAGCTTGACTGGAAAGAATGAGAGGCTACAGAGTATGCTAAATAGGCTTATAAGGTCAGAGGAGAGCAGATGCGGGTGCTATTTTGATGGATAAAAGCTGTAGGCATCCCATCTGTTAGTCAGGGGAAATACATCCTAGGCAGGCCTATTGGGGTAGCAAGTTATTTGTTTTTCTTTCTTTTAACAGCTCACGATTGCTTCCTATCTTCCAAAACAGATGCAATGTAACCAAGGTCCAGCTAACAGATGTTCCAGCAAACATGAGATCACTTAACATCATGGAATAGAAAACCAATAACTCCACTTAATATCATATCTAGAGAAAATAAACTTCCTGTGTGTTCATCACAGTATTGCTGACCTGGGTCAAATAGACATTCTCTCAATTCCACATACTGTACTCTATATGCTTTTTTTGACAATTCTTTTATTTGAGTGTCTTGAGCATCCACTTGAACTACAAGTAGCTGTACTTGTTTGATCTGGAAAGTGCCTACTAAAATAAAGATTATTTAATTTAATTAAATTTAATAAAAATGATTAAAATATTAATAATTTCTGTCAGATTAACAAAATCTACCAACATGATACAAGTATGTTCTGTACATTTCAGTTCCAATCTTTCTTTTATCCTTTCCTTCACAGATCCACCAGACACGGCAATCCAGAGTACTTATAATCACTTGGCTTGTGGAAGCACACATGCACTAAAGCTTTGTCTTAATTAATTTTCAACATTTGAAATTTTTCATTTTTCCCAGTCTTATTCCATTAAAACCTCATTTCATTTTTCAGCTTTATGCCAAGAGAAGCATGTGAAAATCTGACCTAGTGAAAGAAGCTGGATTCTACCAGCCTACAGAGGTAGAAGCTCTCATTCCTTTTTTTTCAATGGAGGTCCATACCAACTACAAAATCTTGTTCATGGGAACTGGGCAACAAACAACTCAGCAAAAAGACAACTCGGCGACAGACAATTGGTTGAAAGATAACTTGTCAAAAAGACAACTCAGTGACATCCTTTACCAGTTAGGTAATAGTTAGGTTCAAAGAGATTTTTTAATGATATTTTAATGACAACGTAGGGCGCCAGAAAATCCACAGAATTACTTGCTTTATGAGAGTCCCAATACGTTGAGAATAAAGATATTCCTTAAGCCGTACTCGCAGGTCACCTTTTGTATTCCAAATAATGTTATCATACAATTACAATCAATACAATTTGTATAAAGGATTAGCAATTTTGGTTTCAAAAGATAATGTAAGATAGAGTTTGTTCCATCTGCAGAATAAAGTTCGTTCGTCAATTATATAAATTTATTTTCAACATTTTAAATCACGATTTCATTTAAATATAATTACAAAATCTCTTTGAACCTAACTATTACATAACTGGTAAAAGATGTCGCTGAATTGTATTTCACCAAGTTGATTTTCTGCCAGATTGTCTTTTTGCCAGGTTGTCTTTTGCTAAGTTGTATTTTCGCTGAGTTGACTGTCGCCCAGTTGCCACTGAACCACAAAATCTATCTTTTTCAGCTTTGTCCGTCTTGATTCCTCACATTTTGGTGACATTATAGCCAAATACTTTAGGCAATAAAGCATAGGGTGCTACAAAGATATATACAATACACACATACCCATATGGAATAATACTTACGAGAAACAACAAAGCCAACCAGGGTAGCCACCAGTAAAATTATCAAGAAGATCAGCAGTATGAGCCAACAAGCTTTGGTGTTCACATTAGGACAAGGCACTGGAGCTGCCGGGAGACAAAAGAGTAGGAAATACAAGTTGGAAGTGTGTATCAGTTAAATGCTTCCAAAGCTCAATGTGTATGTCAAGTCAGCCCTCCAACCCACAGGCGGTTTTACCTGCTGATGTCTTGTTGGAAAGGCCAGAAGTGCCTCCAGTGCTGCCAGGATTACTTTCTTTGACCTCTATCGGTGATTTACCAGAATCTTAAAAACAAACAGTAATGAATAACAAATCCAGTTTATCCATCTATTTCTGATCCATTTCTCTTAAAGGGCAAGTTTGATGTTTCTCAATTTGAAGTTATTTATTCACAATCATTGTATACATTAATTTTCCACATAAAATTGTGTTCTATAGTGAAGGTTTTTTTTTTTTTTTTATAAATTTTAAAAATACTTTTTTCTAGCAGCTTACAAAGAGTTTTTATGGAACCCTGTGTCCTTCCCTAATAAAAAAAATATCCTTAAAATGTACCAAACATGTCTGTTTTGAAAAGGCAAACATTTCAAATAAAAAAACATGCCTTCTGTTTTTATGAGGTATCCTTACGATAACATAAGGAAACTAGAAATAATAATTTTATCACTGATTCTTGGTCCTGTTTTCTTAAAGTAAAGATGTATCTTGCCCATTTGAGTGCTTGCTGCAGCTGTGGAGTTTTGACAACACAATGTAGAACCCTACACCCTACTTTACAATCTGTGTGGTTATTGTCCATAGGCCATGAAGTGAGATACACAGCAAGGGGCAGTCAAGTGAAAAGAGCACATACCACATCTAATTGGCTCTGTTTCTCCTGTCTTCACCACCTAACAGCTAAAGTCTGGTGAGCTTACTGGTGCCAGAAATGGCTGCCATCGCTTCATCCAGGTAGATGCCGCACATTAATGGTGGTTGCTGTGGCTACCCACTCACATTGAGTAGTGAGAAAAGTGCTATATAATTTGTAAAGAGTGTACAATGTTGTTATAGTAATGAAAGAACTAAGCCCAATGTTTTTGAGAGAATAAATTCACTGCCCTGGTACTAGTCTATAAACACAGTGCCCACCATAATGTTTGGGACAAAGACACATTTTTTATTGGTTTACTCCTGTGCTCCACAGTTTAAAATTACAAATCCACCAATTCAGACATTGTAATTAAAGTGCACATTGCAGACTTTCATTTAAGGGTATTTGCATTCATTTCGATCAAAGTATGTAGAAATCACAACATGGTTTCTACATAGTCCCCCCATTTCAGGGCACCATAAACATTGCAGGGCACTGTCTATGCAGACTCCATGTAGAAACCTGATGCTGTGAGGGAAGAATAACAGCCCACTCTGCCTACATTAAAACATCAGTACTAAACTTACTAAACTTCAACCCAATTAATCTTGGGTGAATTGGCATTACTAAAGTGGACTTATAGCGTGTACGTGTTTACTCAGCGATGGACTGGCGCCCTACCTCTGGATTATTCCTGTCTTGAGTCCAATTCTTTCTGGGTGAGGCTCCAACTGGACCACAACCCTGCCCTGGGTAAGCAAGCTCGGAAGGTGACTGGGTATAAGTATGGATGTATGCAGGACTTGAAGTGGGGCAGTAAATTCCGGAAAACTGTTGCAACTGTGCATACTGTATGTCTATAATGTTCAGTTCTTGTAAGTTCATTGCCTGTTACAGAATGACATGAATATGCTGTTTTGCAATATGTGATAATATTTTTGGCTTGAAATTTGGACACATTTAGTGATGGGTTTTCTGTCATGTATACATGTGGGGTTCCATATGTTAAAAAATAATTAAAAAAAGGTTTCCCTTTAGAACCCAGTTTTATGTGGCAAATTTAAATATATCATGACTCTGAGGTGGTTCGTCATGTGGTGTGTGCGGCAATGCACTGTATCAGTGCATTGCCGCCAATATCCTCCTCCTCTGAAGAAATAACTTTGACATGAAAAATACCCAAATTATCCTTTAATACAAGCTTGAGGGTGATGGACCTTCTTCATGTAAACTGTCTGGCAACAGAAAGTGGTGTTCATTTATGCACCCGCTCTTGTAACTGCATGTGACAGCAGCTGTAGCCACGTTACCTTTAAATTATAATCTTTTGTTACTTTAGTAAGCCTTTTTCATTATTATTATTTCACCTGGATGGTGACCCAACATTTCACTTTGTCCTTTGCACCTTCTTTACAATATATGCTATGTGTTAAAACACAGCTACATTCAGGTATGACATGTTTGACATTTCTTTATAGACAGTAATGTTAGCTTATTTTAGTTAGAAGGACAGTCAGAAAGTAGATTCTGTACAGCCTCGCCTGTGGTTCTGTGATAGTGCCATCATTAGGTACATTTACTGTTTTGGGGGTGTTGCGTAAGAATTGTGCATCTGCTGTGGTTCATCGTTAACAACGCGGCAGATCTTTTCACCTCCTAGTGGGTGTGATGGAACGCCATTTAATTTGAATGCTTATTTTACAGTACATCTTTTACTAACCCAGCTGCTAATTCATTTAACTACACATTGTCTCTCATTTTATCTTCATAACTGTAAAGGACAGAGACCACGTACAGTAGCCCAATGACGTCTTTGACTGCCGAAGTATAATCTAATGTAGTTTAGCAGAATGCTATTTTCTTTGCTTATGTTGATTTTTAACACATGTAATGTGTTCTCTGGAAGTATATGCTCTCAAGTACAGTATATGTTTTACAGGGGTGTCTTTCAGAGACTTTGCAACCATAGAAAGTATATCTATCATAACCAAAGCAAGCCACTGTCAGTATAACCAACTTTACAAGGGCACCATTGCTCTTTGTTGTTTAAATCTTTGAGCTCCACCTTGGCTTAGTTTAGAAATATCACACTCAGTCAACCATCTGATTCTTCCCTTTTATATTTAAGCCAAATTCATTCATGGTTGTCTGTAGAAGTATATACAGTATTATACATCTGGCTATGCAAAACTACTTCTCTGCCAGAGCTGAGGACACCAAAGACAATCACAAATGTGAGCAGCTGGATGAGGACTCTTCCGAAAGGGCCAGCCAGCAGTGAAGACACAAATTAAAGCTGAACTAAAATTAGAGCAGTTTAAACTTAATGAAACGCAAGCGAGGAGGCAGAATTACTAGAGATACTATGAGCCATTGGGACACTTCATTTCATTTCCTGTCTAAATAAAGAGAAGCAGAACTGTGACTTTGCAAAAATGATATGGTCTTAACTCATACAAGTGTGGTGGCTTTGGCATTTTTTTTAAATTGGAAAAAGAAAAAAGCTGCTTAATTAGACATAGCTGTAGGTGTAGCTCTTACAAAAATATAAGAAAAAAATATTTTTGAAAATCATAATACAACCAATACGAATATATCTTAAAATATATTGCAAAATACTCCAAGGATAAATATATTACAATATTACTGCCATTTTTGTATAATGCAAGTATTTTTCAAAATATATTGCAATCTATTTTAAAATATAATATAAATTCTAGTTATAATATAGTATGCCATATATTTGAGGTATACTGTATCAGTATTTCACTCTATTTTAATACATATTCATCATTGTATAATGTATATTTTAAATATATATTTACACTATAGAAATCTTGCTAAAAATCAAGCTTACAGTTTTAATTTGCAGCATTCATACTTTGACATGAATACCGACTTGAACAACTTCTAGGAAGTTGCAGGGAGAGTAAAATAAACTGAACTCATTGGAAAGCCTGAGGTTTAACTTTTTACAGGTTAAAAGATCAGCCATGATTGGCCTTTCAGAAAGATGGGGCTGTTCGCACAGTATAATGCATGTCTTTACAAAATATGTTTTGAAATATTTATATGTATATTTAAAGTATATATGCTTTACATTTTATCAACATATACTTTCTTTTTTCGTAAGGGGGTATATAGCAATATATTTCTTTTTTTTATGGGCAGGTAGCTCTACTAGCTTATACAGGCTTCAGTTTTCCACCTTACCTCTTACTACCTCTTGGTTTATACTGAGTTTGCGATTTGTGCTGTCACACTGGGATTTGCTCTAAAAGTTGATGACATTTTCTGAGCCAGATTAATATATGTTTAAAATATACTGTAACATATTGTAAGGTGTCTTGAAGTATAAACTCTACAATATTATAACCTGCAATTGCAGTATATTAAAAATATACTGCAATTGTTTCCAAAATGCATCTTACAGTACAGTATATAATTCCTATTGTTTTAACATATATAAGAATTATAATTTTATATTTTGGAAAATAAACTGCACTAATTTATATATTTTACAATACATTTCATGTAATATATTTAACCTAGAAATAGTTTATTACATATTCTAATATATATTCATATAGGGGGTAAGATAATTTTTAAAATTATATTTTACATGTATTTCATTTTATAAAGAAAGAAAAAATAACCTAAAACTGGCTTAAAAGAGAGAAATAAGGAACAAGATAGAAAAAACATAAAAGACAGAAGTCATAAAACTGTGTTAATCACAGATGTGGTTTAAAACATTTTATCATGGGAGTGTTTGTTTAGAGGAGTTAGACCAGGGATTGATGTCATATGAACAACGCCTTGTTTTCGTTATTCTTGTGTAGTCTCCAATTACATGCAAAAGCAGAATACATATGAAGATCTGATGAACTACATTAGCTATCCATCCATCCATTTTCCAACCCGTCTAAATCAGAACACAGGGTCACGGGGGTCTGCTGGAGCCAATCCCAGCCAACACAGGGCACAAGGCAGGAACGAATCCTGGGCAGGGTGCCAACCCACCGCAGGACTACATTAGCTACATTTAAGATATTTGTGCTGCCTCACATGAATGTTATCTGTTGGTCTTTTGAATGATCTCACCTTCTTTGGAGTCAACATCTGTATTCGGAATTCTGAAAGTGTTTGCTATTTTAATATCTGCATATGTGACACTTGGATCTGTGTGAACAAGAGCAAAAAACAATTTATTTAGTGTTACTCAGTTAAATTCTGGTTACTTATGGGTACTTTTTAAAATCAACCAAAACATGCTTTACATTTGCACTTATTTAATCCTTAAAATACAATGTAATTATATTTATTAAGAAACATCAGCAAATTTCACCACATTCATGTTACCGCATTGCTATCTTCATTGTAACTATATAAAACTCTCGTAATGTTCAAGTATTGGGTAAATAGAATGAAGAGAGCTGCCACTTGTCTCTTTGCACATTTTTTTATTTTGAGTTGACTCTCCAGGCTCTAGCAGTTTATTATATACTTGCGGATAAGTTCTTCCACGGATAATTGGGACTTGATTTTACACTATAATTTCTAAGTTGAATGCGGAAAACTCACACTGTTGGTACAAGGAATTATGATATGCTAATGCCCACCTAACACAGTCACCACGGAGCACACTGCCTTTTTTTCTATGTGGGTGCGGCAATGTGCTGTATCAGCGGGTGCTCCTAATGTCTCACTGTCTCTCTATTGTGCCTACATGACCACACGGTAATACCCAAACTATTTCCGAAGCAATGTTTGCACTGATTTGTGTTTTTTGTATCTCACGCCCTCATACACCTTTATCGTAAGAGCATCCCTTATCTATGATGGAGCGTTTGATCAGAAGAAATTATAAAGCTGGTTTTAAATTAAACATTGTTGAAGTAGCGAAAGAAATTGTTAACTGCGCTGCTGCAACAAAATTGGATGTGTCTGAGAAACTGATGTGAGATTGGAGGAGGCAAGAAGATGTAAAAAAAGAGATTAAGTGTAACATTTTTGAACGGGCGTATAAGTTGGGGTCTGATTTTATGATCGATTTTTCAGGTTTCAAGACACGACTTATACGTGAGCATATATGTTAGGTACATCTATAACCTGTTCTGGCCCAAACCAAAACTCTGGTACTAATCATGTTTCTGAATGGGAAGGTGTGTCTCCTTCTTTCTGACCACTTCATTACATTTAAGCCCAAGTACCCTCCAAGTACTCTCTAAGACTGTTTGTTTCCAGTAGAACAATAAACCCAGTCATACAAGGGCATAAATTGTAATCTTTGTTGTGTCGTGTTAATTTTTTTACTAATATTTTCCAGATGTTTCTTTTCAGTGGTGAAGTAACAATTGCAATATGTGATTTAAACAGTACTGCTTTGAGTAAATGAGGAGGCATGAGGAGATACTGAGAGGAGACAAGTGTATTCTGGAGGAGAAACAGAAAATGGTTTTTGCCAGTTACTATATATGGTCCTTGGCTCCTTTAATATATTGTGAAAGAATAATAAAACTCATAAAGACATTAAGTCTATTGTAAACTATATTTTTAAAATATCTTACTATACGTATCTTAACATATACTGTATCTTAAAAACAATATAGTAACATTTATATGACATATTCCAATACAGTTTATAATGGGCAAATTATGTTACTATATAATGTAGTAATTGTTGCTATCCATCCATCCATCCATCCATCCATCCATTCATTATCCAGCCCGCTATATCCTAACTACAGGGTCACGGGGGGTCTGCTGGAGCCAATTCCAGCCAACACAGGGCGCAAGGCAGGAAACAAACCCCGGGCAGGGCGCCAGCCCACCGCAGGTAATTGTTGCTATTTTAATTTTAATTTTCAGACTTTTTTTAAATAAGGCCTGGTAACCATCAATACTGTGTTTAAGTGGAAAATAAATAGATTATTTAAGACATAATACAGTATGGTTTAGAATATTAAATTAATATATTACTCTATATATTCAATTAGCTGCCATTTCCATGCTACACTTGGCCTTACGGTACCTGTCAGCTACCTCTGGAGTCCCACAAGCTAACCCAGCTTGAAAAGCCTCCTTCTTTATTCTGCCAGCTGCCTTTACCACCGGCACCCCCGGGTTATGGGATCACCTCCATGACAGGTGTGGATAACTTTACGTCTGCAGCTCAGTTTATTTTCATCAGCAAAGGAGACATGGAACATGGCCCATTGGGTTCATTGTCCCTAAGCCTCCCTTGGAATGCAAGAGGAATTTGTCTGGAGGTGTAAGTTGAAGATCTTCTGGGTGGGAGTGTCTGCAAAACATTTCCAGCACATCCTCACTATATCCTTGTGTCTGCTTGCTCTGTCTGGCATCTTCCCCCGCCATCTGATCCAACTCACAACCAGGTATTGATCAGCTGACAGCTCAGTCCCACTCTTCACCCAGGTATCCAACACATATAGGCATAGATCTAATGGCAAAATTCCAAAATTGATCATCGACCTATGGCCTTTGTCGTTCTGATACTAAGTGCACTTATGTACACCCATATGCTTGAACATGGTGTTTACTAAAGAAAAACTGTGACTAGCCCATAACTCCAATTACAAAGCACCATTTGGTTTCAAATCAGATAGGCCATTCCTTCTAATCACACCAAGTTTCGCTGCCATTTGTCCACATGAGCATTAAAGTCCCCCAATAGAATGATAGCGTCTCCAGTGGGAGCACTTTCCAACAGTTACAGGGATGTGACACTCTCATTTACCCGAACAAGAGGGAAGCAAAACTTGTGTGTGAGATAGATAGATAGATAGATAGATAGATAGATAGATAGATAGATAGATAGATAGATAGATAGATAGATAGATAGATA
>JANRMT010062807.1:30505450-30556498 GCA_026402145.1 Polypterus bichir lapradei
ATAGATAGATAGATAGATAGATAGATAGATAGATAGATAGATAGATACTTTATTAATCCCAAAGAGAAATTCACATACTCCAGCAGCCGCATACTGATAAAAAACAATATTAAATTAAAGAGTGATAAAAATGCAGGTGTAACAGCCAATAACTTTGTATAATGTTAACGTTTACCCCCCCGGGTGGAATTGAAGAGGCGCATTGTGTGGCAGGAACAATCTCCTCAGTCTGTCAGTGGAGCAGGACAGTGACGGCAGTCTGTCCCTGAAGCTGCTCCTCTGTCTGGAGATGACACTGTTTAGTGGATGCAGTGGATTCTCCATGATTGACACGAGCCTGCTCACCGCCCGTCGCTCTGCCACAGATGTCAAACTGTCCAGCTCCATGCCTACAATAGAGCCTGCCTTAATCACCAGTTTGTCCAGGCGTGAGGCATCCTTCTTCTTTATTCTGCCTCCCCAGCACATCACTGCGTAGAAGAGGGCACTCGCCACAACCGTCTTATAGAACATCTGCAGCATCTTATTACAGATGTTGAAGGATGCCAGTCTTCTAAGGAGGTATAGTCGGCTCTGTCCTCTCTTGCACAGAGCATCAGTATTGGCAGACCAGTCCAATTTATCATCCAGGTGTACTTCCAGGTATTTATAGGTCTGCACCCTCATTTTCATCCACCATGAAAATGAGACCATGGAAACTGAGTGATTCTGGCAAACTACCAAATGACTGAGGAGGGAGAAGTAGTCCTTTTATATCTTACATAAGGAGGTTTCCTTTAAGCGTTCAGCTACATGGTATAATTCAGAATTGCGATCTATGAAAGCAGCTGGCCAACACCTTGAGAGAATGTCACGTAAGACTGGCCTCACCGTGCACATCCAGACTTTCTCCGACCACCAAAGAGCTTACAGAGAAGCACTAACTGCTGCCAAAAACACCCATTATGGCAGAATAATAGAAAGTGGCCACGATAACCCACGGGTTTTGTTTCTCTGTAGTTAATAAACTACTCGAACCCAGATCTGGCCCACCTACCTTTTCTACTGAAGTTTGTGAGGAATTCCCCAACTTTTTCCGTAACAAAATTAAAGATCTAAATAATTCAACTAACATAAATACATCATCTGTTTATATCTCTCCCTGTTTTCCCACTCCATCCAGCTCCTTCTCTAAATTCTCACCAGTCACATCTGCGTTTGTTAATAACCTGCTTTGTAAAATGAGGCCGACTACTTGTGTACTAGACCCCATCCCCAGCACACTACTTAAATCCTGCCTTCATGCCATAATACCAACTGTTACAACAATAATAAACTCATCCCTTGATGCAGGCTCTGTGCCGCTCACTTTTAAAATTGCTTCTGTAACTCCAATGTTAAAAAAGTCTGGTCTTGATGCTGACAATCCTAACAATTTTCAGCCTATTTCCCACTTACCTTTTCTGTCAAAGGTTCTTGAGCGTGTGAGCTTCTCAACTCACCAATTACTTAATCTCTAATAACTTGATGGAACCCTTTCAGTCGGGTTTCAGGGCGCGGACAGCTGTGAAGCTGCTCTGCTACGGGTAACCAATGATTTGCTTATGAGAGCAGACACTGGAAAAACCAGCATATTAATTCTATTAGACCTCAGTGCAGCATTTGACACTCAGGCCAGACATGACATTCTACTGTCCAGAATGGAGAACATGTTGGGTATCTCTGGCACTGCCCTCCAGTGGTTCAAGTCCTATCTGACTGATAGGCAAGAGCTTGTTAGCAGCGCCATACAAGGAGTTCCTTAGGGCTCTGTCCTCGGCCCTCTGCTCTTCTGTATTTATATGCTTCCCCTTGGCCATATTATTTGTAGCTATGGATTGGGTTATCATCTTTATGCAGACGATACTCAACTCTGCTTCAATGTTAAAAGTGGAACTTCATCAGAGCTTTCTCAGCTCACAACCTGCCTCAGTGAAATTAAAACCTGGATGGAGCAGAACTCTTTAAAATTAAACTGCAACAAAACTGAACTCCTGCAAATTGGGACTAAAGTGCAACTTAAAAAAATGAGCTCCTTCCCAGTCCGTATTGGCGGTGATCTCATCACACCTGCCTCTACTGCAAAGAATCTTGGTGTCATTTTTGATTCCTCCCTTTCTTATTCCACCCAAATAAATCACATTAAGAAACTTTCTTACTTTCACCTCAGTAACATACTGTATCCCGTGTTCGCCCCTTCCTGTACTTTTCTAATGCTGAGAAACTTGTCCATGCTTTTATCACATCCCGCATCAATTATTGTAATTCCCTACTGGCAGGTGCCCCTTCTAATCTTATATCACAGCTCCAGCTTATTCAAAACTCGGCTGCAAGATTCCTTACTCGAACCAGCATCAGCGAGCACATCACACCCATCCTGCTCCGTCTTCAGAATCGAATATAAAATCCTACTAATAACCTACAAAGCCTTAAATAACCTCACACCAAACTACATCAGTGACCTTCTCCATCACTATGTGCCTGCCCGCCCACTAAGGTCCTCTGATTCTGGCAATCTTGTTGTGCCCCACACTAATCTACACTCCATGGGTGACAGGGCCTTCAGCTGTATAGCGCCCAGACTCTGGAATAACCTAAATGAATTCTTTTAAAAAACAACTCAAAACTCATCTGTTCAGGAAAGCTTTTAGCTCTACTTAACTTTATTACCCTTCTTTCAGTTTACCTCTCTGTCAAGTTGCTCATGTAACCTGTGTGTGTGTGCGAGACCATCAATTATGTTGTCTTTTAGGCTTTATCTCTGTCTTAATCTTCTTTATTTATTTATCTGGTTTGTACAATGCTATATACTGTATACCCTGCTGTTCTTTCTTATATTCTGTCATCCTTGAGCATGGGAAAGGCGCTATATAAATAAAATGTATTATTATTAATGTATTATTATCATCTACAACTCTGTGATGACCAGTGTGATTTTCTACACTGTAGAATGCTGGACTGATAACTGAATCAACAAACTAATTAAAAGGGGTAGGTTCAATTATGAGACAAAGTGTGGACCCTCTGGAGATAGCAGAGGAGGAGAGAATTGAAACCAAACTGAATGCTATTATGACCAATGCTGCACATCCTCTCTCTGACACACTAACACTGAGGACTTTCAGCCAACAAACCATTCAGCAGACGTATGTCAAGAAATGCTACAAAGGCTCCTTTACACCAACAGCAATACACCTGCTAATACCTCACTGGGCTTGGGACTTTCAAGTCAGGAGTTTTATTTCTTTCTTTTCAATATTTATTTTTTCAGTTTCTATGGTGTATATTTTAGAGGGTTATTTTGTTTCCTATTCTACTGTATAATAATACTTATTTATTGATTGTGCTTTCTGTGAAAAGTCAAATTTCCCCTTTGAGGACAAAACTAAGTGCTATGTATCTATATATCTTTTAAACGTAAGTCAATTTTTTGTGCTCTATGGTACCCCAGCCTAACATCACTGCTGCTGAGATCTCCTTCACATTATTGCTGAAGGAGTCTTAAGTAAATTCTTCTTTTTTTTTATAAAATTGAATTTCCTTTTTTTTCCTTTCTTTTGCTCTTTATATTGGATTTTGGCCTTGGTTTGCATATTAGGACTTGTTCACCTTGGATTGCCTTTATGTTCATTTTTTCATGATTTGAGGTTTTTGTTATAATTTCTTTTTTTGCAAATTAACTCCCAATTTATCAAGATTTTTAGGAAAATAGACTCTTCACAGATTGCTCTAACATGCTCCTCCTTTTCTGCCCTCAGAGCCCTAGCAGCCATTCGTCTCAGTTCCTGTTACAGACCGGAGTTGCCATCACGCCGTGCACTGCAACTCCTCTCGATGATATCCAGGGTGCCCTGCAAGATGAAATAGCTCCTTGTTGTAACACTGGAAACACCAACACAACCCTCAGCAACCTTCAGGGTCTTGTCATGGAAGGTCTCCCACATCACATTAGGATCTGCAGTTGCACCTAAGTATGCAAATTCCTCATACAAACTGTGTGCAAAGTCATCAGAAACAGCCTTATCTTGTAGTCTGGCCAGGTCCAGTCTCATTTTCCTAGTAGGTGGTAGCCTACTGGACCTAAGCTGGATCTTTAGAATAGCAACAACAAGTCTGTGGTCAGAATTCACAAACTGGGTACTTCTGTACACCCTGCAGTTCTGTAGGAGCCTCCTAATTTAAAAGGTATTGCATAAATCATTTTTCAATTATAACAAAATAATTTACTTAAAGGAACCTTTCAATATGGCATGTAGGGCTATGTGAGCTACTTTAAACGTTAGACATATATATTATATTTCAAAATACGCATTCCTATAAGAAAATAGTAATATTCTGCATAGTTAGAAACCGCATATGTTTGATTATATTTTATCGAAGAAAATATTTTTCTTTCTTTTACTGTAAATCAAAACTTAATATATATAATAAACTATATCTGATATATTCTGGCACACATATAATTAAGCATATTTATGTATTTTTGTAGTATAATTATGATAAAAGGAAAATTATTTTGATTTTTTAAAAAATATATACAGGTATACTGCAGTGGATGATAAATTATTTTTGTTTAAATGAATTTTTGAATGAATTTTGCAATACATTTATTTATGCTTTTACAATGAAAAGCTGCTTTGATAAGAGTGTGTCCAGTGCATGTTAAATGTTGGTTTTTTCGAGAATTCAAACAACCAAACTTTACCAAAATACTTTGTATTAGTACTTTTGTAATACAGTGAACATAAGAACATAAACAGTTTGACAAATGAGAGGAGTCCATTCAGTCCATCAAGCCCATTTGTTCTCATGAAGTTAGAATAATATTCTCATGAAACATTTAAAAACATGTCATAGTATAAATAAATACTCTTGGTTATAATATCCAGTTTAAAAAATTGTAAGGTTTGCCTTGATTTTATTTAATTTGCCTTTTATAAATATTTGCTAAGTATACAACGCATTTAAAATATGGCACTAAATTTTAAATTAAATATATAATGAGAAATAGATTTCAATACACTATGACCCAATTTGAAATATATTGCAGTATAGTGTTTTAGAACATTTTTATATTTTGGGATATGCACAATTTCCAACAACATATTGGAAAACATATTTGCAATATTTTACTTTGCTTTTCCTCAATTCATAATAAGAAACCATATTTTCTATAAATACTGACAGCCAACCCAGCTGAAGACTTGCTGGAAGTGTTAATTATTTTCTCTTTGTTCCTCTTACCTTCCGTCTCTTTCTTGTTCTCCAATTCCTTCTTTCTCTGTTTCTTCTGAAGGAAGTTCACTGAGGAGTATAAAACATCACTGTCCATACTGCACAGAATATGGAAAAAGCACCAAGTCAGGAGATTTTAATGATTAGGAGAGGTGTCTGCTCCCTTGTTTCTGTCACTGGTTACTAATTCAGTAAAACTCACTTAATCAGAAGTAGTCATTACATAAAATAAGAAAAAAACACAAAAAATAAAAGTGGTGAACGCAGGCTGTAGTCATCAACATTAGGATATTTAAAAATAAAAAAATGAGCCAATAAAAGCCAAAAAGCGCAAATGATGTGGTAGAGATGGTTTTATGCTCATACCAGCTGGGAGCTTAAATCATAATGAGGCTTCAAATCTGAACAGTAAATTGTCCAAGAGCAAGCTGCGTACAAAACAGGAAACTTGTGAGGAAACACAATACCACGTGTTCCAAGTAAAAGCACATAAAACTTATTAAAACTCATACATTATAAAAAAAATGAAATGGCCACTGTTTAATGAGAAAAAATAAAGTGACCAGGTGGCAGAACTCCTGCTCGACCTTCTGATTGCTGGCACAGATGTCTAGCCTCAGAGCTACCACTGCTCCCTGTTGAACAAGCCTGATACTAAAATAAACTTTGCATGAGGTAAATATTCAGTCATTTGTTTTTTCATTGGTCATTTTCTGTGGGAGTAGTGGTCTAGTGCTGAGAGAAATGACACTTCCTCATTAAGATATTTATGATGAAAGCAAGTATAACACTTCACATCAATGCAACATATACAGTTCACACTCTGGATGAGTGCTGTGGTTCCTAACAGAGTTAATTTGTGATGAAGCGCCTTGTTGGACTAGCTCCTTGTCCATTATATTTATATTCTTTGTCTGGAAAGCTATTATATGTTAGTCAAATAACATACTGTATATATGTAACATACTTTACAATCTCTGCGGTGGGCTGGCACCCTGCCCGGGTTTGTTCCTGCCTTGCGCCCTGACACTGTGTTAGGATATAGTGGGTTGGACAATGACTGACTGACTTTGCAATCTTGGCAGTGCCATTATTAGGACACCATTTTGTATTTCCATCAGGTGTCTTTTGTTGTTGACATCAACATTGTTGCCAGTTACATGATAAACAGGTATGCTGCTTGCAAAATCATTGTCATGAAAAGGAGTCATAATCATAGCAAGAGTGTGTGTGAGGCCTTCTAAAGGCTCCACAAGCCAGGCTAGGCTTCCTTTGCCTGCCTAAAATAGGCTTCACCCCAAAGTGCTTAACACTAACTATGATGGCCTACACAAACCTGTAAGGGGTAGTGAATCCAGCAGGGGACACTAGCTACCTTCTTAGAATAAGTTCTTTTATAATTGAGGCATGTTACATAACCCAAAACTATATAGATATAATATTAAAAGGCGATACCCCTCCCTTAGTGATACGGTGGTAACAAATCACATAGGGGAAATAACAGCTTTCTTCAACACTAGAATTACCAGAGCCAACGAAAAAACTTGTAAATCCAGCCCACCTTAAATCCCTTCGCACCTCTCCATCAGCATCTTTTGTCTTCTAAATGTGTCGATAAGCAGCAAGCAGCCTGGTATACCATCCCCCAACCGCCTCAGAATGGGCAAGAAGTTCTTCCAGTTCCTGCCTTGATTGATTATCTGGGAGTGAGCTACCCAGAATTGTAATGGGAAATAATTTGATGTGTGTTTTGTGTCCACAACAATCTATGTAAACACATAATTAAAACAGAAACGTTTTTCACGTTTTAGTAATAAATGACAAAATGTAGACATGAACTGTATAATGTGTAAAGGCTGATGGCCAGATATCAAATAAACACTTTCAGAAAAGGTGCAAGTACAATATGTCAGTTTTCGTAATGCAGAGGTTAGCACTGCTGGCTTATAAACCTGAGGTTGTGAGTTCGAAACCAGCTTCCCAGGAAGTTTACCTTTTTGGGTAGTGAGCTGCTCTTATTGTTAATATTATACAATAAAAGCATACATTTGATTTGTGTCTGTAACAGCCACTGTAAATATATAGGACTTGTAAAAGTTAGCATTTTTTTTTCACTTTTATTCTCTCTGTCATGATCACGATACAAAACTCACCAACGTTTTATCTGAAACTGGGAATAACTGTAGATGTGAGTGGTGTTTTGAGACAATAGAACTGGAAATTCTCTGATCTGGATGGCTAAAAGCTGCACACAAACGCTGGTGAATCTGCCTTCTTTGTATCTCACAGTTATTCAGTTTTATTGAGTGTTCCTGCTCAGGCTGAATTAGTATGCACCTTATGGTCCATGATGTCAAAGCTGCACTGACAAAACACAGAGACATAGGTATATATGATATTTGGAATAACTCATTTTCTGACCTGTATAGCACATTTCGGAAAACATTGTGGCATGGATGCAATGTTTTTCATAGTGTTCACATTCATTTACATGTTTTCTTGCGCTTGTAATCAGTGGCCGCTTTTTTTTTTTTTTTTTTTTTATTATTACCCAAGCAGTCTTTACATTTTGGTGAATGGTGCTGGTATTTTTTTTGTACTCCAGGACATGCAGAGGAAAGAATAGTACAGAGAGGTCAGTTCCGCGCTATATGCAATCATCAGATTCAAATGTTAACAGTTCACACACACACCCAAGGACCATCCTTTCTATGTTTAAGACATGTGTACCTGTTGCAATGTACACACTTCTCTCTATGCTGTGTTACTATTACACTGAAGGGGCTGAGGAAGCAGCGGTTTTGGGACAGAAGCTTGTCGATGTTGCATCCTGTTTTGTTTTATGCATCGCCTTTTCATGTAAGAAGCGACAACAAAGTTCTTCTGCAAGGTGAGCATTGAACACTCTTCTTTTCTCAGTGGACCCCGTGCATGCCTTGTACAGTACATGCGCATTGATCTCTGCCAGGTCAAGCTTGTTATAGCACAAGCAACCGGCCACCTGTGTGCTCCTACTCACACTGAATAAGCGCACGCCTTCTGGTGCACAATGTCGACACAGAACCAGGCAAAAAAGAAAGAGACAAATATATATATATCAAATAATATTGTATTACTGTGACAATGTTTTCTGATTAGTGCCATTTTGAAGAAATAATTTTATGACCTGAATGGCACTAATCAGAAAACATTGTCACAGTAATATTGAGCAAGGCCCTTATCCTGCAATTGCTGAGCGCTTTGAGTAGTGAGAAAAGTGCTATATAAATGCAAAGAATTATTATTATTAATTAAACAAAATATATCAAAAATGATCAAAATGTTAAAAGGAGTTGCCTAAAAGGAAATTCACAGTCAGCAAGTTACAATCTGAAAAAGCAATTCAAGAAAACAAAAAATATAATCAAAAAACAGTAAATCCAAACAGAAAACAATACTTACAATTGCCCTTCATGACTATAAGATGCCACTCTTGAGGTTCCTCAGCAATCACCTAAATGCCCAGATTGAGGGCTCAGCAGTGATGTCAGGTTGCCTGCCTTTTGGAAAAACCACCTGCAAAACACAAGAGATGTAAGAGGACATTACTCTACTCATAGAAACAATAAATCAAATAATCCAAGAAAACAATTTCAAAACAAAACATAATGTCACATAAATCAAGAAAAAAAATCAATAATATGAACATACTTAATGACATAAAACAACAACATTTTAAAATTAACAAAACTGTTAAATGAATAAAGGAGAAATTTGACCCAGGGCTAAACTCCTGGAAAAGCTATAACAATCATAACTGTAGAAGATTATTTAGAGTCCAATTTTCTGGATAATGTATAATGTATAAAAATTAATATTTCAAATTGTTTTAATTTAGGGAAAATGTCTTTTAGGCAGATGTGACTTTGCTTCGTTTTTGGTTTTATGCCTTTATGGTTATTATGGCTCACCTGCCCCATGGCTGCTTGTCCCATACAACTAATGTTAAAATGACTCAGGTTGTCCTGGATGAATGACTACTGTCTTTATTTACATATGAAGAATCAGATACCAACATATTGTGATAAGAGGAGGGCCTAGTGGCAAACCTTCCCACCCAGAATAACGAGAAGTATCCAGCTGCAGTCAGGACAGTTTTAGACCTCCGACAGATCAGAGCACTACAGACATGAGACCCAGAACCTCTTTGCGTTAATATGAGAAACATGATGTTTATTTTACCTCTTATATAACTGAACAATTAAACAATTCATTATCTGTATTCAGTAGACATTTTTAACGCGGTGTGTTGCTTTACCTAGATAATTTTTTCATTTATTTTTTTCACACAAATAAAAGTTGACTTATAAAAAATATAAATATAATGCATATATAGATATATGATGTAATACAATACTTGTCAAATAATGCAAAAAGTACACATCACATGTATGTTTTGTCACAATCAGGGCTCATCTGGCATACACACCTTTGCTTCCATATGTGGGGATTGAACCCCAGATGTCACCACCTGAGACGAACCCTCAGATCTTGTGCCACCGCAGCTGATTTGCTTGTATGACAGGTTGAAGATCATAGTACTGTACTACATTCTTACTTCTGAATCAAAATCTGATTGTTTGGATTGTTACCTACTAGGTAATGCATGTGGTTGGTCGTTCAGTCAGCAAATATCCGCTACATTCTTTCAGTTGTGAGAAGCAGATCCTAGTTATGTGATTACAGTATTTACCAAATAATACAAAGAATATACAACATGTGTTTCGCCTTAATTGGGGCTTAAAAGGTCTACGCATATTTGCTTCTTATATATATAAAACCAATAACAAAAGACACATCCATTTAATGCATTAAAATAAATACTTTTAATAAATAATAATTTAATAAATTTAAACAATACATTAAATTTAATAAATACTGAATGCACAGGCCTCTAAACTACCAGCTCCACAGGTTTGAGAGTGGGTGACTAAAAGGAACTGAAATCGATATGACGGGCATTCAATATACCGTATATACTTGCAGATAAGTTCTCCTCCGGATAAGTCGGGACTTGATTTTACTGTATAATTTCTGGTATTTTATAATGCTGGTCATATAAATCTAATGTGGAAAGCTCACGCTATTGGTCCAAGAGATTATGATATGATAATGCCCACCTGAGAGAGTAACCACAGAGCACACTTTTGCAACGTTTGCACTGATTTGTGCTTTTTGTATCTCACACTCCCATACACCTTTATTGTAAGAGCATCCCTTACCTATGATGGAGTGTTCGATCAGAAGAAAATATGAAGCTGGTTTTAAATTAAACGTTGTTGAAGTAGCGAAAGAAATTGGTAACTGCACTGCTGCAAACAAATTTGATGCGTCTGAGAATGGGCGTATAAGTTGGGGTCTATTTTATGATCGATTTTTCATTTTTCAAGACCCGACTTATATGTGAGTATATACAGTAAGCATCAGTACCCCAGCGAAACATGGGGTGCGGCTCCTGGAAAGTGGGCAATGTCAAAGAGATGTCGCTGACAGGCCTCAGAATGTCTCAAGTCACTGAATTGGTCTGAGGCTTCAGACTGTCTAGCCTGTAGCTGGACTCTGCTGAGAATAATGGCACACATCAAAAAAAATTAAAATAGAAATATAAACAAATGGAGAACAAAATAAAAAAGAGTAGAAACAAAACACCCTAATGACACTCTAAGCTTAGCAATATGAGTCTCCAACCTGTGTCTGCCAGGTGACTTACCTACTTACTTACATACTTACCAAGTACATAAAAACATGAGCTTTCTCACCTCCTATTTCTCTCTCCATCTCTTTGAATCTTGGCCTCTGTCTAACTAGCTCAACTTTTCCCCATCATCTCTGTGTTGTGATGCTTAAGTGTAGGCACCAGGAGATGAAATAAGTCAAATACCAAGCCTAAACTGAAACCAGAAGTCTATCCTATCTTACTTCAATGTCAAAATATCAGAACAAAAATTGCAGTTGGAAGATCAGAGCTAGGGATCTAGGAACAAGAGAATATGCTAGTAACACACATCACCAAAAAAAAGACTTTGTTTATCCATAAATCTCAGATAATATAGGCTGACATTTGTATGTTCACATTCATATCATCATGTGTCATGATTTGCATATATGTTATCATAACAGAGGCCAGACAACAAAACAGACTAGCATCAGAAATACTCAAAAAATAATGCAAATCTAGAAAAAAACAGCAACAAGCACAGAAGGAATTTTTCATTAAAGTAAATTATAACATTCTAAACTTCACTTGTTTTTTAAATGTGTGGCAGCTTTAAAACACCCCCTGTTATCACTGCTAGCCAATCATTAAAATGGCATCAAATGATCGGAGGTTCCTCTTTTGCTGTGGTGACCACAAACTAGAATATCCTTTAGTAGCTTCTCTAGCACCTGCACCACTGAGTCTTAAGATGGCACATTTTTCAGTTAGCAGGTCTTCGATGTTGTCGCTGTTATTTCACATTTACCTGCTGTTCATCTGTCCCTTATGTTTATTTATTTAAGAAATTAAATGCTTTTTATGTTAGCCCCTCATTAGAATTATTATTTTTTAAAAGTCGACTTAAGACCTACTTGTTTTCTTCTGTCTTTCATTGTGTATGATGGGATTGTGGTGGATGTTACAATTGGTTGTTTTATTAATCTGCTTTTGCATGATTGTTTGTATTGTGTTTATTTTAATGCTTTTTTGTACAGCACTTTGGCTCTACCTCTGTTGTTTTAAATATGCTTTTATAAATAAATATCTAATCTAATCTAATTTGAGATAGGTTGATTTTACTCTTTGTGACAAACACATCATCCTCTTTAATAAAACCCCTGTGTGCGTCCAGGTGTCTGTGTGTGTGTGTGTCTTCTGGTGAAGTGCGCATGCGCGGGGCCACACGTGTTCAGTCTCTCCCTGTGCATTCCCTGTGCAGAGAGAGAGAGAGAGAGACACATACACAGGCGCGTGCACGAGAGAGACACACACACACACACAGGCGTACGATAGAGAGAGACACACACACAGGCGCGCAAGAGAGAGAGAGAGACACACACACACAAAGGCGCACGAGAGAGACACACACACACACACAGGCGCGCAACAGAGAGACACACACACAGGCACCTGACAGACACACACACACGCGTGCAAAAGACACACACACACACAGGCACACGAGAGAGAGAGAGACACACACAGGCGCGTGACAGAGAGACACACACACAGGCACCTGACAGACACACACACACACACACACAGGCGCACGAGAGAGAGACACACACACACACACACAGGCACGTGAGAGAGAGATACACACACACAAGGCGCGCGCATGCATTGTTGCAATGTTACTTTTCTTGGTTGTTAATTAAATTACGGATTGTTCAAATGTTCATTTTTTCCCCTGTGCTTAAAACTCATTAAAAAAAGTGTTTTTAGCAACCGGTTCGTAGCGCTATAGCGCGAACTCTTACAGTAAATACAGACCAGTGTTACTGCGAGAGAAAATTAAAGGCACCCAGTACAGTGACGCATATTACAGCCACATACAAGGTCCCTTGCCATTTAATATAGACTGTTCCTACTAATGTTTATTCACTACTGTTCTAGCGCCTCTTATTGTAACGGGCTTAATGTCTAGTGTTCTAATAATATTAAAATGGCCCTAGTCAACCAGTAATAAAGTTGCCTTTGGGTTAAATGGATGTACCAGCTGCAGATAAAATTTTATTGAAATACTGAATACATATTTTTAAATAATACATCATAATGAATGAAATATATGATATGCTTCATAACACATAGTTCATGAATTCATATATCTATTCATGGTATGATTATTAGAGCATCCTTAGTAGCAATACTGTGACATATACCAGATTGTGACGATGCTAAGTTTTTATTCTTTGGAGTCTGTGATAGGGAACCCTTAGATATTTGTGGTATTTAATGGAAACAAATCTTATTGAAACAAGCATGTCAGATAATTCACAAATCTTCAAATTAGACTGTTGACTGTCCAGCACGTTCATGCTTTTTTTTATCGGCTGGCAGTTTCTGTTTTGGACTAAACTAAGTATGTTGCTAAATATTGGGTATTTTTAAATGTTTCTCCACTTTTTAAAGAGGAACTATGATATATGACATTGCAGCACAATAAGCAGAAATTTAAAAAAGTATTTTTTAGAAGGAAAACGTGAATTTAACATTGTCAGTTTTGCAAGAATAGTCTAGAGGTTACTTTGGTCTAAAAATGACATATGATTTTAGAGAAATATTCGCAGCTGTGGTATATGAGAAGGATAGCCATTGTAAAAGGCTTCTTGAACAAAAAGGATTTTTTGCAAAGAAATAAACAAGACAGAAAAAATAAGCTAATTTTACAAACAAATAATTTTAGAGGCAAAAAAATCATAATAATACACATGGTCCCCTTCCATTAAATATAACCAAGCAGTAACTGAAAACATAAAATTATAATTCATGTAAAGCAGAAATGTAACCAAAGGCCATGTTACCATTACAAGAGGCTTTTTCTGGACTGATCGAAGAGAGTACCAGGAGATTTCAGAGAACTTCTGGACTAGCAGATCAATTGTGCGGTGAATAACACTCTCAGCAGTCACGGCAAACGAGAATAACACCCATAATGGTGATATACTGTATATAACTGTGGATGGCTACGGAGCCCAATCCTTAAACCATAGACTTCTGAGACAGTGAAAGCAGGTTTTATGCAAGAATGCCTTCCACATATGTAATTGTTCTCCTTCTTTTTCCTTTGAAACATTTTCTCTGCCTCTTCAGTGAACTGGTTGGACTAATAAAAATGTGCCACTTAATACATCATGCTGAGACAAAGGAGATGTTCTGTGTCTGGGGTCTCCCTAGTAGTGATGTTTGTAGTGGATTCAATAACGACAACTCAGGAAATGACAAAGGCACTAAATCCATTCCTAAATCCTACAAAACCAATAATCCTTCTAATTAATCACTGCTTTATTGTGTTATTAGATCACCTATAACATGCATCTTACATGAAAGGTACCAACTAATCTCTAAGGTTCTTTATTTTAATGTAGGATATGAAGAAATGTCAAAACCAACAATGTAATTGTTAGGTGTAACCTCTACCCGTCTCACTGTCCATATTGTACTCTGCATATTCAACTCCATGGACCTCTATGGCTGCTAACCTCACTGACTGGGGCTGTCTTTCCTTTCAATCCTTTATTTCAACCCAGTTTACCTCTAATAGAGGGTTTCACAAGAGCATCCTTTCATACCCATAAGTGACAACAGTAGGACCAGGAATCACAAACTAAAGGTGTTTTCACACCTAGTTCACTTGATGCATTTTTTTTTCTCATCCTGATGTGATTTGCCCAAAAGTCTAGTTTTTTTAGTTAGATGTGAACAGGGCGTTCGCACTTGGGTGTAGACCAAAATAACCGGATCAAGCCCCTTTGCAATGGATGGTCTCAGTGTGCACTAATAAGCAAACTTTGGGGCAGTTAACCTGAGGTATGAATGTGGTGTTATCTAACTACAAGTAATACTGTGCATTAGGGGTCAGCAAATAGGAAATTTCATTCACAGCAGAATGAGTCAAAGGTTAACATGGATCATTAAATACAATAAAAGAATAAAAAAATATATATCCACATCAGTACAAATGTGACACAATTCATGTAAAACAACTCGCAAAATTACCAAGCCTAGCATGCAATCAGACACTTGATACATGCTCCTCACACCTAGTGTGTGACCGTACAGCTGTGGTGAGGAAGGAGCAGCAGTGCCCTGTGAAACCTGCAATCAAACCCCCTAAACTTGCTTCACGAAAAGTGAGGCGTCCTCTTAATGACTGTATTTACATGCACACATAAAACCAGGATAAGGTGAGTAACCCAGCAAAGGCAGAACCCTGATATCTTAAAAAAACTTTGTTTATATGCACAAGTCCATTTATGGAGTCCTCTTTAAGAAAAGCACTTCAAAATGTAAAATATTTCCTAATCAAATGATTAAACGTCATCAATGGCCTCTGTGAATCCAAAAACAACCATGAAGTCTGTATCTCCTGAACAGTGTGTGGAACATTGCTTTTAAAAGAAACTTGGTTACATTATTAATTACTTACAAAGAATTGTAACTAAATATGTTATATAGCTACTTCTTATAAAATGTAATGCAATACAGTGTGTTAACTTTGCATTGCTTTTTCTTATTTTGTATGCAAAACTGCATATTTGACTGGCCATTATTTGTTATTAAATCCTAACCTCATATACAAACCTTCTTGAAACTGACCAGAAACACATCCAAACATGATCATTTTTATAAATATGTTTGGTCTTAATGCACTGTTGAAGTAAATTACATCAATATCCTTTTTACCCAAACCAACCAAAGCTATTAAACCTTGGCCACTGCATCACCAGATCACACTGTTTTAACTTATCCATAACAAATAGCTGGAGTTACTAAACTGACAAACTTATTAATAGGCTTCTGTTACTGGATTGTATGCAGTTCATTCTTTTCTGCTTTGCTCGATTGAGCCCTGCAAAGAACAGCATATTGGTGTGATTCTTTCTTGCTTTAAAGCCAGTGCTTCTGGAATAATTAATTACAAAGAAATTTTTACTTAATTAAAACTAGGGGGCTCTGCCCCCTGCTCACTTCGCTTTCCCACCCCCGGGTTTGGTTATCTGGATATACAATTTAAAGAGATTGTTATTTTCATGGGAATTGTTACATACTAGGGAATCCATTCCTGGACGGGTTTATCCATTCCCAGGAATTCGGGAATCCCATATGTCATTCCCGGGAATCCCGGGTTCCTGGGGATGACACAGTGCATGGGCATCTCACATGTGAACGGTTTTAGAACGACAGACACTTATTTTTAATAAAACTACTGCAATATGTTGACACCAATAAAAGACTAACCTTATCTACAAGAATTTCATGTTGTCATATATGTACATGTATCTAGTTCAGGGGTGCCCACACATTTTCGTCTTGCGAGCTAATTTTAAAATGACCAGGTAGAAATGATCTACCTACATTAAAAATTATATATATATATATATATATATATATATATATATATATATATATATTTATATATATATTGCATAGTTTTACTGTCAAATAATGCAGAGTATGGCGTGTGGTTCGTTTGACAGCATATAGATCGGGGTAATTACATTCATGGCATTCATAGTCTGAATCACAATCTGATTGTATGCGTGGTTACCTACCAGGTAATGCTTGTGTCGGCAAACATCCACCACATTGCCCTCTTCAGTTGCGAGAAGCAGATCATAGAATGCTGCAAAGTTTTACTGTCAAATAATGCAAAGAGTACACAACACATGTTTCACGCTAATTCTGGGCTCATCAGGCGTACACACTCACTGCACATCAGCATCAGAGGCGAAGCCACGGCGTGTGGTTCGTTTATTTGACAGCATGTAGATTGGGGTAATTACATTCATGGCATTTGTAATCTGAATCACAATCTGATTGTATGGGGGCATGTGGGACAACCAGTGTGCTAGAAGGAAAGAGATTTTAGACTGGCCGCCCTGTATGTCAATCAAGTGACAAATGCCATAGGGAGGATATATGATAGACTAATGTTTAAAAATTTTTTTTTTTGAATGCAACGTGATCTACCTGATCAGATACTGATACACTTATTCTAAACAATGCCCGCGCTTGCCGTTGCTCTGAAACCCCGCCATTTCAGCTTTTACTGATGCATCCAGTTTCTTGTCATCATTCTGTGATGGCAAGTTTCTTGGCACAGATAATGCGGATGCAACAGACTGACGCATTGCAATTTCATGTTGCAGTTCAAAGCTGTTATCTGACAGACGTCAATGAAGTCTGCCCTATCCCGGCATTCGTGAGCTGCCGAGTGCAGACTCATCCCAGTCCACTATACTTAGTCTTAGTTGGAGCCGGGAGACTGACAATTGCTGCTGGTTGACTGAATCAATCTGCAAAACACTACACCGTGGGCCAAAAACCGTGCCACTTAATTATTTTCAACTATAACTTTTATTTCTTGATTGATTTTAACACTTTTACACGCTATATATGCCAGCTTGGCCATTCGGTTTCCCGGGAATTAGAGCAGTTTCATTCCCAGGAATGCGGAATGAAAAATGTCCGGGAATATATTCCCTATTACATACTCTTTCGATTCTATGTTGCATTGCTCCTCCGTGATCATAAATATACACCCGACTGAATTGTGGTTTCTTCAAAATTAAACTTGTTGTAGCAGGACCACAGATTCTCATAGCGTATGGTTTATCCATCCATTATCCAACCCGCTATATCCTAACTACAGGGTCACGGGGGTCTGCTGGAGCCAATCCCATGCCACAAGGCAGGAAACAAACCCTGGACAGGGCACCAGCCCACCGCAGGGCGCGCACACACACACCAAGCCCACACTATGGACAATTTAGAATCGCCAATGCACCTAACCTGTATGTCTTTGGACTGTGGGAGGAAACCGGAGTACCCAGATGAATCCCACACAGACACGGGGAGAACATGCAAACTCCACACAGGGAGGACCCAGGAAGCAAACCTGGGTCTCTTAACTGTGAGGCAGCAGCGCTACCCACTGCGCCACCATGCTGCCCTGCGTATGGTTCATTATTGTGTAAATCTATGTTTTGAGCAATGAATAATGCGAACACGAAAAGAATATTGTAGACTCGGATATTTTGCCTGTAGTGTTTGTGGATTTCACTTTCACCAAACAACAAATCTTTTAATTCTTGCAGATACACCTCTTCATTGGGAGGCAACACTACTTTTCCTTGATGGCAAAACGAATTAGACGATCTACAAGTCTCCGACTAAAACTTTAAAGCCTTACATTATCTATATACTTCTGATATATCATTTATGTCCATATATTCAGTCTCTTTTTGCTGTTCCGTTATTTCATCAAGTAATAATTTCCATTTGTTTGTACTAATGTGATCTTTGCTTTCTTTTTTTTTTGATACTTTCGAATTTTACTACGTTCATAATCTGTAACTTGCTCTGCATGTGTAAACGTTTTTGAACGTCTTTATGAAGTCTTTTATTTCTGACCCTGATTGGACCTACAAGATTTTCAATCCCACTTAGTCTGGGCTGATTATTACTTTCCTTATTTTCAGAATTTGTACATAGCTGCTCTTTCTTCTTAACTTATTGGTTGACGTGCCATCTAGAACGTATAAAATGAAGTGTGTCCGCCAAAAGCATTCCAACAACTGAGAGGTTAGATGTCCATGATCTTGCTTTAAATTGTTTGTAAGTGGGGCGTGACGTGTAAAAGTGACTGCTTCATGGTTCTTGCTTCCAAAGGATGTAAAGTCTAGTCTCGCGGGACATCAAAGTGTCTTTCTGAGAAGATCACTTCTCAACCCAAGATTTTTTTATTATAAAAGAGAGATAAGTATTAAATTAGTTTATTGTTACTTTAAAAAGCAATCAGACTATGTAACACATTTACTTTTAATGCATTACTTTCCAACACTGCTTCCAAGACCGTGATGCTGATCTTAGCACTGTTTGTTCACCTCTTCAACATAAATTTAGCAATTTCAGGCAGATTATTTCAACCAGAAGAAGGAATAACGTCTTTTCCTCGGGATATTTTTCCTAGTGAATACTTCCACCATTTTTTACCTAAAGCTGCTGGAAGCGTGTGCACAGGAAACATACACAAGCACAGACACCCCTTCACAACGAACTCATGACCCCCAATGCTCTCCCAATCCATTTACTGACTTCATAGGAAGACTCACCAGATACTTGAATGTCTCCTATCTATGAGGTGGACACTCTCTTTGTATACAGACACAATGTTGATGGTTGTGCCCAAGAGCTCATTAAAGGCCTGGATCTTGTTTTTTATCCAGGACACTCGCAAACCCAGACTCCTCACTCAGTCTTTTGAAAGCCCAAATTACAGCCTCCATTGACTCTGCGAAGATTACAGCATTGTCGCCAAAGTAAAGATCAGTGAATCTTTCTTTGCCAACAGTTGCCTCACAACCGCTGGACCCCACGACCCTGTCTAACACCCATTCCATGCAAGCACTGAATAGAGTAGGAGCAAAAACACACCCATGACGAACCCCAGAATCAACTGGGAAAAATGCAGAGGTTCTGCTTTCATTCTGCACAGCACTCACAGTACCAGTATACAGGCAGGCCATGATATCCAGCAATTTTGGGGGGATTCTGCAAAGTCTCAGGATGTACCACAGGGCAGCTCGATCAACTGAGTTGAATGCTTTATGAAAATTGACAAAGGCTGCAAAGAAATACCCGGCTACATCAACCACATTTTTTTGCATCTGTTTTCCACTTTACTTTGTGTTAAAATGGCAGTTAAATTGAGCTTTCCAATTTGGGATACCAAACTTCACCTTGTGTCTTTTTATTTTACAAAAGTAGCCTTAAGGCCTTTCTGTTACAAGTCACTGTCAAACATTTCTTTTGGGCAATTTCATTGTATACCCAGTGTGCCCTTTGTCAGCCCAAGGATGTCCTCATAGTTATGTGGGCTTCAAACACCTACAATTGCAGGTGACAAGGTTGAATATTTCCTGTAGAAAGGCCAGGAAGAGGTGGGCAGCCAAAGGAACAAGGTATCCAGAACTGCGACTATCTGACTCTACCTGTTCTAACTGACCGAGAACACCCAAGAGGTTTTTGTTTCTTCAGGGATGCTGCTGATTCGAGTTTGCTTTTCTCTCTTCTATTGTCAACTCACCATGGCTCAACAATAATAGCAATGCAGATATATAGTTAGGTTCCATGATATTAATCAGTTTTAAACTGTTTTATTTTGAGTATACATTATGTAATTTTATTTATGAACTTACTTACTCGTATTACTGCCTCTGCACTGAGTTAAAAGCACTATATAAAAATAAATAAATAAGCTGAACTGAATTCAATTAAATGCTCAGTAAATACGCAAACTGCATTCACTAACTCCTATTATTGCAGAGCAGCAGCTTTAATAAAGGATACACACTTTGTTATGAAGAGCACCCTACAACCTGGTGGAGGAACCCTATATATGCCTCTTGTACTTGCAGTCTCTTAGTTTCAGTTGTTATTCACAGCTCATGTCAGTAAATGAAGTTGAGTGAAATATTAACCATTTATCATCTTAAAACTTAGATTCCTCCTAACCACTGCTTTCAAAACAACACCCAAAGTGCTACCATGTAGCATTAATTTCACTAATGCTCCTGTTTGTTAGTTTACAGTACCTCCAAAATCAGTTGTGAAAAGGAACCCAAAATACATAAAATTCTCCACCCTGGACAAATGCTGCTGCCTCAATGGTGGAGACCAAATAACATACTTTCAGAAGTGAACGGTGACCTTGATTCTTCTTATAATAACTTCACACTCAGTGATGTGGCTACTCCAGTGCACCAAAGGTCAAAGTCAGTAAGGTTAAGGCTGGCTACCCTCCAAACTTTGACTGAAGTTCATGAACAGGAAGGTTGACAAGGAAACTTCATAGTAGAGACATTTTACTCATGATACATCAAGAAAGACTACAATTAATAACACCATCTATCTGTTCTTTCTTAGTCCATTTGTGTGGAATCAGTACCCTCTGCAACAGATGTCAGATGTCAGGACAGGAATTCAGTTTATCAGAAGAACTTAAAAATGCCAACATAACAAGGGGAAGTCTTTGAAAAATAGAACAAAAAGCACCTGCCAAAACCCAGGACAGGGCATTATTGAACCTGAGCCTCTGGGGAAACAAGCTGCAACCTTAGAATTAAGAATTCATTTGCAATGAAAATTATTAATTTAAATGTCAAAGTACTTTTCAGTAAGGTTATAGACAAACTTTTTGGATTGTCGATTTTCAGATGTAATGCACTTGGCTAAATGAGCTCTTCTGTGGGTTTAGTATAACCTTTGCACTCAGGAGTTTGTATTCTAAAGCTTGATAATCGACAAGATGTCATTTTTAGATAAACTGGAATTTTGAAAGACATACTTTATGTTTATGGGTTCTGCTCAACCTTTTGTCATTTTGCAGACAGTAAATATTTTTTAATTCTATACTCCAGTGATTCAAATAATTTTTGTGGGGGTAAATTAGGAGTATAATTAAAATTGTTGATTTTTCAGTGTGAGCCAATCACTTTTTAAACTTCAGTGTGAACAAATAATTCATGGGTAGATACTATCATTGAGTAGTGCAGGAAATTTAGCAGATTGTGTAAAGGAGAAGTTTGAAACTTGTGAACTCTCATGCATATTATTTATCTATTTACAGAACAGTAGTCATGCACTAATGTGCTTAGTCATTCCAGGCAATGGGGATTACCCATTTTGCTAGGCTTTAGTGGCACACCAGACCTGTGAAGAAAGAAGATTTAAAAGGGATGTAGGCATCCAGCCGTACAAAACTCCCACTTGCATTTCTTTCTTTCTTTTTTTTTTTTTATTAATTTTATTACAATCCATACAAAGCAATCAACTTTTTACAAAGAGAAAAAAATTAAGAACAGATCGATCCCCACCCCTGAGAGAGAGAGAGCAAGCCAAACGGCGTTAAATTTAAGGCTTGTAAACATACCTAAATTAATAAATTCTCTGTGCCTTATGAACTTATTTTAAAATATTACTGATTAGATCCTGCCATGTTTTGAAAAAAGTCTGTACGGATCCTCTAACTGAGTATTTGATTTTTTCCAACTTCAAATAATATAACACGTCGGTTTCCCACTGACTTAAAAGAGGAGAGTTTGGGTTTTTCCAGTTTATGAGAATAAGTCTACATGCCAAAAGTGTAGTGAATGCAATCACAATTTGTTTGTCTTTCTCCGCTTTAAACCCATCTGGAAGAACACCAAACACAGCTGTTAATGGGTTTGGAGGTATTGTGAGTCCAAGGCTATCTGAAAGGTAATTAAAAATGTTTGTCCAGAATAATGTTAATTTGGTGCAGGACCAGAACATGTTACCTAGTGAGGCTGGGACTTGGTTGCAACGTTCGCAGGTTGGATCATGTCCTGGGAACATTTTGGAAAGTTTTAGTCGAGACAGATGTGCTCGATATATAATTTTGAGTTGTATGATTGTATGCTTTGCGCATATGGAGCTCGAGTGAATTCTCTGCATTGCTACTTTCCACTCCTTTTCTGATATATTAATTGAAAGATCTTTTTCCCAGTGTCTTCTTGGATCTTTGAAAGGGAGGGATTGTAAAATGATTTTATATATTGTAGAGATGGAGTCTAAGTCCTTGAGATTGAGCAATATTTTTTCCAGCATGGATGAGGGTGCAAGATGAGGAAAATCTGGAAGGTTTTGTTTAACAAAGTTTCTGATTTGAAGATAGTGAAAGAAATGTGTAGCTGGAATGTTAAATTTGGAATGTAATTGCTCATAGGATGCAAAGACGTTGTCTATATAAAGATCTCTAAGCAAGTTAATTCCAAATTTTTTCCAAATATTAAAAACTGCATATGTTTGTGAGGGTTGAAAGAGGTGGTTCTCTTGCAGGGGTGCCACAGATAGAAGCTTCTCCGTCTTAAAATGCTTTCTACATTGGTTCCAGATTCTAAGTGAGTGGAGCACAATTGGGTTATAAGTGTATTGCCGATAACGTGTGTTTATTGGAGCACAGAGCAAGGAATACAAAGAAGTACTGCAGGATTTTACTTCTATTGCGGACCAGGCCTGTATATGTCCTTCTATTTGTGTCCAGGTTCTTATCGCCTGTATATTTGCTGCCCAGTAATAAAACTGGAAGTTAGGAAGAGCCATGCCGCCTTCTGCCTTTTGTCTTTGTAAGGTCGCTCTTTTGATGCGTGGATGTTTTGAATTCCAAATAAATGAGGTTATTGTCGAATCTAATTGCCTAAAAAATGATTTATTAATGTATATTGAGATGTTTTGAAATAAAAAAAGGAGTTTAGGAAGAATATTCATCTTAACAGTGTTAATTCTTCCAGCTAGTGTGAGATGAAGGGTTGACCATCTATGCAAGTCTTGTTTAATTTTTTCCATGCAAACGGCGAAATTTTGTTGATATAGAGCTTTATGTTTACTTGTGATGTTTACCCCTAGGTATTTAAACTGTTCTGCAATGATAAAAGGTAGGGTATCTAATCTAATATTATATGCTTGAGAGTTCACTGGAAAAAGTACACTTTTATTCAGATTAATTCTGAGACCAGAGATCTTTTGAAATTCTGTGAGTGCTGCTAAGACTGCAGGCACGGAATTTTCTGGGTCTGATATATACAGTACCATGTCATCTGCATATAATGAAATTTTCTGTTCTAGTCCTTCTCTGCTAATCCCCTTTATCTGATCAGTATTTCGACAATGTATTGCTAGTGGTTCAATGGCAATCGCAAACAGCAGCGGTGACAAGGGGCATCCTTGTCTAGTGCCACGTTCTAGTTTAAAGTAATCTGAGCTAATGTTGTTGATGCAAACTGAAGCTTCTGGGTTAGTATACAGTAATTTAATCTATGCACAGATATTTGGGCCAAACCCAAGCTTCTCCAATATAGTAAAAAGGTATTTCCATTCAATCATGTTGAATGCTTTTTCTGCATCCAATGATAATAATATTTCTGGGGTGTTTGATTTAGTTGGTGAGTATATTACATTAAACAGGCGTCGAAGATTGGAAGATAAGTGCCGGCCCCTAATAAATCCAGTTTGGTCTTGTGATATTACCGAGGGGAGCACTTTCTCCATCCTTCTGGCTAAGATTTTAGAGAGTATTTTAATGTCGTTATTCAGAAGTGAAATTGGTCTGTATGATGCACATTGTAATAAGTCCTTATTTTGTTTTGTAAAGACAGTGATTAGTGCTTGACGAAAGGTTTGTGGAAGAGATTGGTTATCTCTGGCTTCTGTAAATGTTGCTAATAAGAGGGGAGCTAGCTGAGCGGAGAATTTCTTGTAAAATTCTGCAGGGTAACCATCAGGGCCTGCTGCTTTCCCACCTTGGAGTGATTTTATAGCATCTAGTAATTCTGATAACGTCAGAGGTTTATCAAGTTCCTCCACACTAAAAGCGTCTATTTGTTGTATCTGTAATGTATCTAGAAATGTATTAGATTGTGTATTGTCTTCTTTAAACTCAGTAGTATATAGGGATTTATAGTAGTCTCTGAAAGTATGCATTATATTTTTGTGTTCGACGATTTTATCTCCGTTCGTGCTAGTGATTACCGAGATTGCATTGCGCACTTCTTGCTTGTGAATTTGTTGAGCTAAAAGCTTATTAGCTTTCTCCCCATGTTCATAGTAATGATGTCTGGATTTGTAAATTAGTTGTTCAGTTTCTTTAGTTGTCAAGAGGTTTAATTCCGAATGTAGAGCCTGCCTCCTCCTATGTAGAGTCTCGCTTGGTAGTCTGCCGTGTTCTTCATCTATTTTAGTAGTTTCGCTTTTTATCTCTGCTACTTTCTTGGCTTCGGATTTATTTCTGTGGGAAAGATATGAGATAATCTGACCTCTTAAGAAGGCCTTAAGAGTTTCCCAGAGTATTCCTGCAGAGATCTCGGGGGATGTTTTTGTCTCTAGAAAGAATTTGATTTGTTTGGATATAAATTCCGTACAATTCTCGTTAGCTAATAGAAGCGGGTTGAGGCGCCATCTGCAGGGTGAGTGCATGGGGCTTAGTAATTTTAGCTCCAAGATCATAAGTGCATGGTCAGAAATAACAATAGCATCGTATTCGCAAGATTTAATCAACGGCAAGAAGTTATTGTCTATAAAGAAGTAATCAATCCTTGAGTAACAAATGATGCACTGGTGAGTAGAAAGAATATATTCTTGAATTTGGGTTTAAAAACCTCCAGGGGTCTGATAAATTGTGATCAGTTATAAACTTTGTAATTATCTTTGCGGTGTTAGATGCCGTTCCCCCTGTGGAGGAAGTCCTATCTAAAAGTGGATTTAGAACACAATTGAAGTCCCCAGCCATTATAACTTAATGAGAATTCAGATTGGGAATGGATGCAAATAGATTTTGTATAAATTCCTTATCATCAATATTAGGTGCATAAACATTTATCAAAATCATTTTACAGTTATATAAGTCTCCCATGACCATTACATATCTCCCTTCAGGATCCAATACTACATCTGATGCTACAAATGGTACTGTTCTATGTATGAGAATTCCCACCCCTCTAGTTTTCTTTGTAAAACTAGAATGGAACATTTGGCCAGTCCAGTCCTTTTGCAGCCGGAACTGATCCTTGCTTATTAAGTGAGTTTCCTGTAAAAATACTATTTTAGCCTTTAGACCTGTTAGGTGAGAGAGTACTTTCTTTCTCTTTAATTCGTGATTCAAGCCTTTAACATTCCAGCTTACGAAATTAACTGTCCCGTCATGGAGACACTGATTCTAAGTTTTTGATGTCATTTTATAGTCTTAACTGGAAGTGAGACAGCTTCGGCCTTAATTTCCTATTTCCCCTAGAGTTGTTGCCATGCAGCTTATTATTACGTTGGTAGTTATAATTATTAAGATTAATAGGATAGATTAGGTATAGATCAAGCCTGCTCTCTTTCTCTCCCCCCCTTAACCCCCCACCCTCCCTTTTTGCCTCCCCAAGTGAGGCTAAAACCCACTTCACACAGTCCCAGTCCTCTGACATACCCAGAGACAGAGCACGTCCAAAGCAAAACAAGCCCCAATGCAGCGGTGCTTTAGAGTTAAAAGATAGAGATATCTGTTACCAATATAGTCTTAAAAAAAAAAAAAAAAAAAAAAAGAATTTTGCACTTAAAATATATATATAGTCTTCAGCAATTTTAGTGCATTAAGATGATACACCCAGATAATAAACCTGGGTGATGATGTTAAAGATGTGTCCAAAATAAGCATAACAAGTCTTAATGCAGTAATAGCAATAACAATAAACCAAGGGTATGATATTGAACAGTCTCGTTTAGGGTAGAGATGAAGTAATTAGAAAAAAAAAAAAAAAAAAAAAAAAAAAAGGAAAGAAAAAGTAATTAAGCACAATAAAACATAAACAAATAGCGCCCTAGTAATACTAAGTAATAATGAGAATATATGTGAATATATGCTGATAAAAACCCGTATTTTAAAACGAATAGATCAGACAGTAGATTATTAATCCTTGCTTTAATCATTAACCGCCATGATTCACTATTATGTATCAGAATAGTCCCGGGATCAGCTTTCTTAATTCCTTTTCTGCTTCATCCTTGCTAGCGAATACATAGAAATGACCTTGCCATTCCACTTTAAGTTTTGCCGGATACAAGAGGCTGTATTTGACGCTGGCTTGCCATAACCGCTGTTTGATGTTGTAGAAGGCTGCGCGTTTAGTAGCTGTTGCTGGAGAGAAGTCAGGAAAGATACGAATGTGGTTATTTTCAAATGTAATATCTTCCTTGTTTCTGAGGAGTGCCATCACCTCTAGCTTAAATGATAATCGTTCAAAACGAACTATAAAAGACCTTGATCTGGGTCTAACGGTGTTTGATCCGCGTACGCGGTAAGCCGCTGCTATCTCAGATTCTGCTTTAAAGTCGTCCCCGATTATTTTAGAAAAAAGTTCAGCAGCGAATTTCACAGGGTTTGAACTTTCTCGATTCTCAGGCAGACCTTCAATTCTAACGTTATACCTTCTACTTCCATCTTCCAAAGCAGCCAGTCTGTCTCCGAGTTTTTTGTATTCGGAGCTGACATTTTCTGCTTTTTCTTCAGCACTGGTAGCTAAATTTTCGGCTAATTCAATCCTAGTCGTGAATGTCTCCTTGAGATCCTCCAATTGATTAGTAAGCGTTTCAATTTTACCCAGCACCTGTCGGTTTTCCACTTGCATTTCTTGTCGCAGCCTTTCATTTGCCTGTTGCAGCATCAGCCGCTGCGTTTCGTTTGCTTGTTGCCATTCCTGCCGCTGCGTCTTGTTTGCTTGCTGCCATTCCTGTTTCAATTCCAGCAGCTCTTGTTTCAACCTCTCATGTGCCTTTGCCCTTGCTTTCTCATTTGCCTTCTCGGTTTTCTTTATATCTTGTACGATCTCAGCGAGCATCACCTCCAGTTTAGACATTTTAATTGTGCTTTCTTGTACCATAGGTGAAGCGTCAGGCTCTACTGTAGCCGGTGCATCCGCTATCCCCGGCTCGCGTGGAGTAATTGAGATCGCAGACTGTAAGGCCCTTTCCAGTTTCAGGTGTTCTCCGATCAGCGAGCTATCGAGATCTGTACTCCCGATCGTACATTCACTCCCCTTTTCACTCTCAGCCGGCGACGATGTAGCGGACCTTGGTCCCGAAGAGTCTGTACTTTCACCCAGCTGTTCCAGGTCTCTCTCTGAAAGGCCGTATCTTGAGCTAGGGCTTGCTGATCTTGGCTTGGGTGCAGCTTTAGTTTTCTTTTCTTTCGGACCCCCTTTCTTGCTGGCCATGTTTATATATGCTTACAAATATACTGTAGCAGTCTCCTTGGGCTGAATAAATGTAGGATATCTCAGGATAATAGGCAAATAATATGAAAAATAACACCGCTGCTAGCGGAGCTCCACTTCAGACGTCCATCTCTCGCATCGGACGAGACCAAAATCCTCCCACTTGCATTTCAAACAAAGTGGCTGAACTCCAGCTTGTACCAGGATCTTCCTAGACTTCATATAATAACAAAGGTGTAAATCAGAGTTGCACTCCAGAGGCACCTCTGCAAACCTCCTGAGCCAGAAGGTGCTAAATGGACTCAAGCAAGGACAAAGACCTATAATTTAAGGGATGACAACTAAGATGGACATAAGAACTCGCCTATTAGAAGACACTGATGTTGTAACTGGAAGTGACTTTAATCCAATCAGGAGAAGGTTCAACTTTCATTTAAAGCCACATGCAACCCATCTGTCAAAGGAAAGAAGCAGAGAAGGGAAAGTTAAGAGAAGTTTAGGATTATCTCAGGGCACCCTCTCTGAAAGCCTCTGAAACCTGCTCTCTGAATCTTAAAGCTATTAGATGCTCCTCTTTGGAGAGCCATAGGCAGCAAACATTTTCTTTGGGAGCTTGAGAGCTGAGCTGCAAACCTCCAAACCAAAGCTGTATGCAAGTAGCTTGAGAAGCAGTTGCAAATGACACAGCAAAGACGAAGGAACAAAGCAACAACTCCATACAACATTGGAAATCATCTTTTAAGAATTGGTATCATAAAACTATTTATTTATGCCAAAATAAACTAGAATCCAGTCTTATATGTCAATATACTTGTATATATGCATTTATCATGCTCCTATATTCCTTCTACCAATATGGTTTAAGCACTGTTAAGCACTGAATTGCACTTTTGAGTCTTAAATAGGCAAAACACTGGAATGCACTGAGATGCAGAATCATACATGTAACTACTCCACCAGCGTAAAATGACATCCTGAAAGCCGATGCCAAAGACTGGGTGGAGGATTGGCAATATGGAGGTGTGGCTGAAAAGCATTCCAGACAAAGTCAGCAAAATGCCTAATCGGTATCGGCTACTAGCATAATGAATATTGGTAATGGACTGGCGTAACCAAGTAAAGCGGACATGATTGAAGGGCAATCATACAAAAATGGCAAAATGACATTAGGTGTTGTCCATTAACATTGAAAGCATGTCATGGTATCGTATCTATGTTAAGCTATGTAAAAAAATGTGGCAACTTTATTTTTATCTTTAATAAAAAGTCTAAAATGAAACCAGAATGCTTTTGGACTCTATGTGATTTACTGGCTTTGGATATTATTGATTTTGGATTTTTTTTCTACAACACTAACTCTTGGTAATCAATACATAGTCTTAAAGACTCACATATTTTCCATTAAAAGAATTTAACTCCCATAGGACTGCTGGATGATCTAATAAAACCATTTCAAGGACTTCAACTGAGCAATATTAAGGCTTGTGAGATAACAATTCTCATGACATTTTTGTGCTAAAAACATCTTGAAACTGGGAAACTGAAATGCAAACTACAGCAATCAAAAAATTAGGGTTTTTCAAACAAGAGCCAAAACAACATTTTCCATAACAAACTAATTAAGGAATGACTAGTTAATTATAGGATGATGTGGTTGAAGACATGAAACCCCTTAACAGATTATTTTTGGATTAGTAAAGTCAATGATTTAAAAGGTTATTTCTTCTGAATTTAGATATCTGGTCTAGTAGGAGAATCTCAACTATACTTATCTACACTTAAAATTCATAATGTAACTTGATTCCTAAAATCAGAATTAGAATCAGATTTATTGGTCATGTATGCACGCTTACAAGTAATTTGACTCCAGTTTTGGTGACTCTCCAATTCTAATATACAGTATGTGTATGTATATATATATATATATGTGCATATATACGTGTATATCAATATGCATACAAAGTGCAGAGTGCAACACAGTGCAAGAATTTCTGAAATAAACACAAAAAAACCCACTATTAACAATATGTGAACAACATTGCAAGACCCTGGGAGGTCTGGGGGGATGAAACTAACCATTTGTGAGCTTGACGGCCTGTGGGATGGTGATGGTTATGTCTTCAGCATATTTATAAGTTTGACAGAGGGGTTTTAGAGGTGCAGTCATTAGTGTAGAGGGAGAAGAGCAGTAGGGAGAGTACACATACAGTACCTGAGGGATGCCCGTGTTGATCGTACGATAGGTAGATGTGAGTTTCCCCAGTTTCACCTGCTATTTCTTATTGGTCAGGAAATTGGCTTTCAAACCTGCAGTAAAAGGCATTCAATTCGTCAGCTAGCTGGTGTTTTACTGCAATATGGGGGATGGTTTTCTATAATCCTTTCCATAGTCCTTTCCACACTGATGGAGGGTCATTAGCTTAAAAATTATTTTCAGACTAACTTGTCTTAGCCAATCAGATTTCTTTTGTTAGTGTGTTCTTAGCCTGACTAAAGAGTGTTCTGTCCCCACTTCTATAGGAGACTTCTTAGCTTGATGAAGCTGCTTTAGTTTTGCAATGAACCATGGTTTACTATTGTTAAATTTTAACCAAGTCTTGGAGGAGACACACATATCTTCACAAGTCAGTGAAGATTCTCAGTCATCCAGGTGAAATTATCTGGTAGATGAGTCATGGCAACTGGACTTTGTTCTTGTTAGGTAGATGCGTTTCACTGCTCATCCAAGCAGCTTCTTCAGTCTGAGGAATGTTTTTAAAGACCACAAATTTATTCTCCAGGCAAGTTTCTTTTCACACTTGCCCAGAATAGGCTCGTTCAGTAAAACAATGGAAGGGGAAGGTGTGGGTAGATGTAACAGTCACACCTATTAACAGCCCCTCCTACCCCCATAGAGTGGGTCGTTAACACTAGAATTACCAGAGCCTACGAAAAAACTCGTAGATCCGTCCCACCTTAAATCGCTTCTTAAAACCGCTCTCACCTCTCCGCCAACCTCCTTTGTCCTGTAAATGTGCCGATAAAAACAAACTGCAAGCAGCCGGCTATTCCATCCCCCCACCGACTCAGAACGTGCACGAACTTCTCCGAGCTCATGCCTTGATTATCTGGGAGTGGAGTTTTAGAGTGGAAATAATAGATTGTTATTTGGAACACACGCATTTCATGTGTGTTCCGTTTCTACAGTAATCTGTGTAAACACAATGTTAAAACAGAAACTTTTTCATATTTTAGTAATAAATGTCACAAAATGTAGACATAAACTATAAAATGTGTGAAGCCTGACAACCAAAGAGCAAATACACTTTCATAAAAGGTTCAAGACTTTTACATCAGCTTCCATAGCATACTGGTAAGATTTCGTTACTTAGAGCACAGCAGACTTCTTGTACTTCAAGAGATCCGAGTTCGAATCTCCGCTAGGGAGAAAATTTATTTATTTTTAACCTTCGCCGTTCTGCCTGCCTGAACTCCCTGTCTATCTATATAGTAATAACAGTAATTTTATAATTATATAGGAGCTTCCCTGTCTGCCTATCATATAGTGCCTTTCCTTCCTACCTATCTATATATCTATCCCCTTAGCTGTTTTTTATATATCTATTATACAGTGCCTTCCCTGTTTATTTATATATCTAGTGCCTTCTCTGCCTGTCTGTCTGTCTGATTGCATATAGCGCTGAACTTACTGCTCTGTATTATTCTGTCCTCTGCATGTCCTGGAGTACAAAAGAAACACCACCATACAGCAACATGTGCGAACTGGCAAGATCGGGGAAAAAACACGCGGTCACTGATTACAAACCGCAAGATGAATGAAAGAGACAATATATGTAAAAACATCATCGCACTAATGCAATATTATATGAAAACAAACAGCGTCAGATCGGGTTTGAATATGCGCCCTATCTGACGCTGTTCGTTTTCAAATAATATTGCATGTACTGTGCGTTGAAACTGCGGCACTGAATAAGCAGACTCCTTCTGTAACAGCGTCAGCGTGTATTCAAACCCGATCTGACGCTCTTCTTTTTCAAATAATATTGCATGTATTGAACTATTTTAGAATAAAAACATACATTTGATTTCAGTCAGTCTGCAAGAGCCAGTGTAAATGCATGATAATTATAAAGGTTAGCTTTTTTTCACATAAAGACGCGCTATAACTCAAATGTGATTTATTTGGAGACGCGCTATACTCGAATGTGATTTATTTGGAGACGCGCTATACTCGAATGTTATTTGTATAGGGAAGAAAGTACAATGTCAGGTGCTCATTCAGTGTAATAGGAACCATAGCACAGAGAGATGTGTACACTGCAACAAGTACACATGTCGTGAATGTAGGAAGGGTGTGTGGGAATTGTTAATATTTGAATGTGATGATTTTATATAGCACGGATCGGAAATCAGCAGTTCTTAGCATTGCACCACGCAAGCTGTCGTATCAGCCGCCTACTGTAACTTGCTTTATTTTTTCTTCACGTATAGTCTAGAATAAAAGTGCACTTGTTTTGTTATTCTTGTACACCAACATATGTTCCTGTGTTTGAGCGACACGGACATGCTCAAAAAAATAGACGTGTAATGCCACGAAAAGTGCACGCAGGCTCTTCAGTTCGCAAGCATTGGTACGAGAATGCAGTCACAAATACGCTGCAGAGCTATAGCGCATCTTTATGTGAAAACAGCATTCTCAATTTGGGGTGGGGTGTAGGGAAGGATCCTGAACACGACTGAGAGAATGAAAAGTGAATAAAAAAAAAATAACCTTTACAAGTATAATAAATTACAACGGCTGTTACACACTGAAATCAAATGTATATGTTTTTATTATAAAATAGTAAGTATAACAGCAGTTTACGTCTCAAAACTGAATCGCGCGGGATCGAACTCATGACCTTTTGAACACTAGTCAGTGATTGATACCATTATACTACCGTGGCAGCTGAAATAAGTATGTGTCAATGTGGCATGCTAAGGTGGCTTTTTTCTGCAGTTATATTTTTGAATAAAAGCATACTTGTTCTGTTATATTTGTACCTTTTGTAAATGTGTTTGATATTTGGACTTCAGGCTTCATACATTATATAGTTTATGCTAACATTTTGTCATTTACTACTGCAATATGAAAAACGTTTCTGTTTTAAAAATGTGTTTACACGGATTACTGTAGAAACAGAACACACGTGAAATGCTTGTATTCCAAATAATGATCTATTATTTCCACTCTAAAATTCCACTTCACTCCCAGATAATCAAGGCATGAGCTGGGAGAAGTTTGTGCACGTTCTAAGTCGTTGGGGGGATGGAATAGCCGGCTACTTGCAGCTTTTCTTTTATCAGCACGTTTAGATTAACAAAAGACGCTGGTGGAGAGGTGAGAACGGTTTTAAGAAGCGATTTAAGGTGGGACGGATCTACAAGTTTTTTCGTAGGCTCTGGTAATTCTAGTGTTAAGAGTGGTCTTCCATGTGGAGGTGTGAATTGGGCCTGATTTTCCTGGGGATGGATGAAAGAGCAGCATGATAAATTGAAGACAGTTTATGTCTAAGGCCTCCACCTCTGTTGAGTGAGGGGTTGTTGATTTGCACAATCAAAGCTTCCCTCAACCCTTTCTCAAACCAATTGTCTTCGCTATCCAATATCTGGACATTAATGTCCTCAAATGAGTGTCCTTTGTCCTTCAAATGCAGGTACACAGCTGATTCCGGCCCTGAGGTGATACTCCTTCTGTGCTGGGCCATCCTCCTGTGTAGCGACTGTTTGGTATCTCCAATGTACAGTTCAGGGCACTCTTCGCTGCATTGAACGGCATATATTACATTGCTCTTCTTCTGTTTTGGTATCCGGTCTTTGGGGTGGACGAGTCTCTGTCTCAGTATGTTAGTGGGTTTGAAGTGGACAGGTATGTGGTGTTTTCCAAAAATTCGTTTTAGCTTTTCGGATACACCAGCCATGTATAGAATAACCAGGTTCTTCCGTTGGCCCTAGGACTCCGACAGTTCCATTGTCCTTTTTCTGGAACAGGATTCTGCCTTGTTAAAGACCCACTTGCGATATCCATAGGTCTTAAGGGCTGTCTTCAAATGTGTTTTCCTTCTTCTTGGCTCCTAAGCTTGTTTTACTCAACAAGCCTATTCAGGGCAGGTGTGAAGTGAAAGTAACCTGGAGGATAAATTTGTGATCTTTAACAACATTACTCATACTGAAGAAGCTGCTTGGATAAGCAGTGAAACGTATCTACCTAACAAGAATGAAGTCCAGTTGCCATGACTCAACTAAAAGATATCTTCACAAGAGCTAACATAAGATGTTACTGTGCCTGCCAGTTCATCTAAGTTAGCAGCAGTATTTTCTAAGACACCCCAGTCCATGCAGTCAAAGCAGCTTCAACTTTGCTTCATTAGTTCACCTTCTCACTGTATTAATCATATTAATCACAGGCTTAGGAGATGTGAACTTACTCCTATAGGTTGGGACCAAATGACTCAAACAGTAATCAGAGAAACCCAAAGCTGCACAGGGAACAGTACAATAGGCATGCATTAACACTGTATAGGAATGATCCAGTGTGCTAGTGTCTCTGATAGGGTACTTTATGTGATGTCTAATAATTTGGGAAGATCCTGGCTGAGATTTGCCTTATAAAAATCCCCTAAAATAATCAGAAGGGAGTTTGGATAATTTTGCTCCATGCTTGTCATCTGATAGGCCAGTTTTGTAGAGCTGCACTCACGCAGACGTGAGGTGGAACATAGACATTAACCAGTATAAATGAGGAAAACTTGAGCAGTGAATAAAAAAGTCTACAGCTAACAAAAAGTATTTCTAAGTCAGAACAGCACATTTTACTTAACACTGTGACATCAGTACTCCAACCTTCATTGATATAAAAGCAGATTCCTCCTCCTTTTCTTTTCCATGATGTCTCTGATGCACAGTCTGCTCTATAAAGTTGAAAGCCAGGGAGGTGTGATTCCAAGTTCAGGATGGATTTATTTAACCAGGTTTACGTGAAACACAGGGCAGAAGAAAGTGAAAAGTCCTTGTGAGTTCTGTTGAGGAGTAACAGTTCATCCATTTTATTGCCTAGAGAGCAGAGGATTCGCCAGATGTAAACTTGGGAGCGCCATTCAAAATAATAAAAGATTATTGCATACTTTTACAGGAACCAAAAAAAAATTCAAAGAAATATAGTGGTTTTGTGTCATGAGCATAGTAAATGTAAACAACATGGCCGCATCAATGGCAATCAATCATAAAATGACAGTACCTTTGATAGACAGAGGTCCTGGGAAAGGTTTGAAATTACTTCATCATGACTCGTAACAATAAAACCAATATCAATAGAATAAAACAAATACATAAATGATTACAAACATTAAAACAACAGGATTCATGACAGAAATTAAGTGAGAATCTTAACCAGATTAATTTTAGGACTCAATGGAATCTCTTATTTAAGAATTTTAAATGAAAAGAATTTTAATTAAAGAATTGCCTCTAATTACTGAAATGGTTTAGTTGAAATGAATAAAAAGTGTTGTCATGTCCACATTTCTGATGTATGCAAATACATTTAAAGTTTGAAATGTGAAATTTAATCAAGTCTAAATTGTCGGATTTGTAATTTTAAACTGTGGAGCAGAGGGGTAAATCAAGACAAAATGGGTCTTTGCTCCAAACATCTGTCACAGCAATTAATCTGTAACAGAGTTACAGAAAGATAGAGAGGGCTTCAATTCCCAGCAGTCAGCTGGAGAGCACAGGAATCAGTTATTGCCCTTATCTAAACTGATTGATTCTCCACCTGTGTTGGAGAAACGTACAAGGTGCTATGTTTGCAGAGTGTGTATCCATATATGATGTGATTCATCTACTTAAGATGGATATATCCAAACTGGCAGCATTTGCCATTTATTATATATTTCATTTTACAAGTGCATTATTTCAATATTTAACCAGCACTCAGCAGAATCTGGATCCACCTCCCTCCCCTTACCATAGGGTATTTCACAAACTGCTTAAAATTTCATTTCATACAGATGAAACTTTGCCATATTGCTACAGTTATGCTGCTGTGTGAGTATATCACCATTATCTGGTACCAGTTAATTAAAATTGAACTTTTTTGGCAAACATCCCTGTCTCAGATGGATTTGAGATTTTGTCCTGTGCCTGTTTCCTGTAGCTATGTCTACTCTGTTGCACAAGGGTGTTCTTTTATCCACCCTAAATTTTTTCATACACCCAAACATTTTCCTAGTGACTCAACAGGAGCATCTGCATATGTCTGAAGTCATTAATGTAGATTATTGATAATTACAAATCAGACTGTACTGCATCTTTATATAAAATATTCACATAATGGTTACAATTGCCCCATTATTTTACTTATGCCTATAGTAACTCTGTCAATGGGTTTTCCTCTCAATATTATATTGCAGTGGAAAAACTCCACATTGATGGGGACATCATTTCTTTTTCTGTATTTTGAATATTTTTGTGGTTAGACCCTGTACTGTACATTATTTGGTGGATCAGCTTCCTGACTTAGATTACTGTGGAGGAAGACAGCTTTACGTTTGTGTATATATGGGTCTCACTACTGTAGTTTTTGTGTGCATTTTTGTCTTTCATTTGGGACTTTAAGTCAAACACTGTAAATACTGTATATATTCATCATTTTTGGGCCCAGTTTCATAGCTGTTTTTGTGGGTGAATTACAGTACTGGACTGTGTATTTAGATATATATTCCACACCACATTATTTAATTCTTCTTCTTTGTGTGCACCTGCAAATAAAACCTCACCCTATACAGCGGAAATTACAGCTAGGTCGAGCAATGAGATGAAAGAGGGAAGCAATGAGTTAGAATCTTACAAGGGTTTTTAAATGGAGAATTAGATGTCTTGTCATTGGCTTCCTTGGTGTGCATAAACACATCCTCTTGGTTTACCACTGGTGCAAAGTCCTGTCCATCAGTGTTAGGCATCCTTGATTATTTCAGAAATTGTGTGTCCAGCTAGTGCCTCTTAGAGATGTCCATGGATGTTAAATGGTCTGGTATCAATCATCTTATCAGATCATCTACAAAGGCTGCATTCCACAGAAGCAATCTAAGACTTTTTAGCTTACATTAAGAGTTTCTGTCAGTGGCTTGCTAAGCCGGGACTTATGGTATAGCATGGAAAAATTAATAATGACAACCTGTTCTACAAAGGTGCCAGCCTCCAATAAACAAAAGCACACACATATGTAAAAGTATGATGAAAACAATTAAGGATCTAAGGCCTAGCTGATTCAACCTACAAATAGTCCAGACATTCCAAACGCAAAGAAAATATCAAATTCTTTAAAAGGAAACATATAACATTATATTGAGTACACCACGGAAAATTATAAAAATTGGATCATGATGACTAAGTTCAGGTTGCTATAACTGTTTTAACAACAAGTTAAATTACTGGGGTGAGTTTACTACTTAGTTAATTTTTGCACAATAGTACCATCTGCTGGGAGATGGGAAAGTGCACACTTGCTCTTAATGCTGACACACCACTTCTAGAGCATGTAGTGAAATTAGTTTGTAGCAATTGTTTAATATAATATTTGAATAATGTTAAGTCATACTTTAAGCCTGCAGTATCTGCCACTTCAGCTGCAGAACCTACAACCTGTCTCCCTAGTTGCATGCCAACTCTGCTGACCATAATTTTCTTTGCTCCTCCCTAATCCTGATCCACATTGCTTCCACGCTGATTTGATCCTCCTAAAATGCTCACTGGGTGTGTGTGTGACCCACAGTTCATTTCTTCCTAAAAGGGCCAAGATGTTATAGTGTAGTATCTGTGTTATACTAAATGATTTGCAAACAATGTGAATTAGATTTTTAAATGGATAAGACATTTAGACATGTCACACGTGCGCATGAGAAACAGCTAAAGGAGCTAAACAATAGTAATTCTACACCAGACCAGGGGGTGGCGGAGTGTGCTGTCTCTCTCAGTCTCTTGCAGACCATTCCCGGGATATCCCGCTTGATGCAGGCACCACTGATGGCATCATTTCTGGTTCTGGTGCCAACAATGGTATCACTTCTGGTTATGAAAATGTCACTTCCAGTTCCAGCGCCAGTGATGTCATTTACCCTACTCTTGCTTAAAACGGCCATTTTGTTTCAAGGTCAGGAAGTTCTGTTTTGGACTCTGTTCTATGCACATTGTGCTTACTTAAAATAAACTTTTTGCAGCCAGAAAAACAATATACAGGTGGCTGCCCCAAACCATTATGATGTCTATAACTCATTCTTATGACAGATGCTTAACCTAAACTAAGTGGTATCCAAGCAAAGACCAGTTTAACTCCTTGACTCATTGGCTGCATGTCAGTGTGTAGAGCTCACACTCGCGACCCTCCTGCTGTTTTATTGTAATGTGGCAAGCTCAATGCTGCCAGAGGTATGCAGTCAAATCTCCCATTGGTGCAAGTTTCTAGACAAATGTTTTATACTTCTAAATAATTTTATATACTTTCAATCCTATTCTTGTAAAATTGATCTATTTGTATGGAATGTTGTGTGATTTCAATAAAATCAATAAAATAAAATAATAATAATAATAATGATTTTATATACTTTTGTTTACTAGAGAAGAATGTGGAAGGGGCAATACGGGTTGAGCAGACCCCAGACTCAAATGCAGCATACTACTTCTTTGAAAGAAGAACATGACTCAAGAAGGGGTAATAGTGAATTAGGGCTGTTTACATTGCTAGATTAAAAAGAAAGAAAACAAACAAACAAACAAATAAATAAATAAATAAATAAAGCTGAAGGTTTCCGTACTACCTGGATATCTGTGAGGTTCAGAACAGTTTTCTGTTTTGGGCTGTACCCAGATTTACTGTCCCTCATTATTCAAAGAGGCAGTGAGGATATTAGCAGGTCAGGACTTGAAGCTTACATAAGACATCTTAACGGACACCTCAAAGACATCCCAGGTATGTAATAAGTGAGAGGGGATGCTGCCACTAACAGGCTTGTCTTTTTTTACTTTGTCAGCTCAGGGAAGATGGCCCCTGAGGGCAACTAACCAAATCCCTTCCAGGGAATGGCATAAAAACAAGACATCCCCGAGTGTAGTGTCAGCATCCTATTTGGACCTGAACCTCTAAGAAGGACAGAGTTCTCCAGATCTTTTGAATGATTTGATAGCTGTAGCCACTGAGACAATTTACATTTATTTCATCACCACTGAGCAGCTCTTTACTTTGTATGCAATCAGAATAAACAGGTCGACCCGGTTGGCATCCCAACTATGAGTATGTCTTCCACCTGTCCACATTGCATATACTGCATATACAGTAACTTTGTTCCATCTCTGTTAAAATCTATTGAAGAAGTGTGCAACCATATTTACTTACAGTAACCGTAAGCAGTTCTTCATAGCTTCAGGCGGAGGGTTTCAGGGGGTGTACAGTAGTTTCTATATTATTGTTTGAATTGTACATTTCCCTGATGTATTTACCAATCATGACTTATAATATGACAATACAAACATGATTTTAACAACTGGGGCAGAGGTGGGTTTGTTAATTGATTATTCTAGGGGATGAAGAAAAAGGTTTTTCTTGAAAGACCTATGTGTAAAATAGAGAAAGAATTTGTAATACTCAGTGAAAGAGCTTTAAAATATGAGAACAGGATGAGTGGTTTTCCCTCCTATTATAACTTTTCAGATTAATATGACACAGTCTCATCCTGGCTTAGCTGAAATTACAATTGGCTGGTCAGTTCTTCTAGATACCTGGGGCTGTCTAACTTCAGTCAGGTTAGAGGAAAATGTAAAACTTTCATCACTTGGAAAGTGGAAAGTAGGCCCTCATGCAAATGATATTTCAAGTAAATTTGTATCCTTTAAAAATCAGTTGAATTATTTAATGATAAGATTATTTCCCTGGTATGTTTTATCTCCATGAATGTTTCCATGAATGTCACATGCTGCTAATGTTTTAAGAATTATATTTATATTGTTGTGCTCTGTGGCTCTACATTACAAAAATAAATGGAAGGTGGAACACTCTTCATACCAGAACTTAAAAGAAAGCTTGTCAGATCTTCCAGAACAAGCCATGATTTGCAATGTTATCGTCAGAGCTTCTGTTTGTATTTGGGCAGATACATTTCATCCACAAAACCCAGCTAGGCAAAAATTTAATGCATTACAGAAACAGATATGAATAAAGAGTTATATTAATGTGAAAGCTGAGACAAGCTAAACAAAACCTTCTGAACATGTCCAATCTATTTTGAACTCCCGCAACTAAATAAAAGTAGTTAGCATATGTGGCCTACTATTAACAGTTTTATTATCAAAATCAAATCAAATCAAAATTTATTTATAAAGTATAATTTTAAAACACCATAAGTGTAGACCAAAATATCAATAATAAATCAGTAGACAAAGTACAAAAATTACATAAATACTAAAACAAATAAGTTAAAAGAACCGATTAGAATAATTTACAGAAAAACAATGGATATGAAAAAAATTAATACATTATTAATTCAATGGATACTAGAGTTACTCATATACAGTTAAAAGCAATCGAAAACAAGTGTGTTATAAGTCTAGATTTAAACATTTAAGTTGATGGTGCTGACCTAATTTCAATTGGCAGAGCATTCCATGACTTTGGCGCTAGAACTACAAAGACACGATCACCCCTTGTCTTCATTTTAGACTTTGGCACAACCAACAATTGCAGTTGAAAGGAACGTAAAGAGAGGACTGGTGTATACGGAACCAGCAACTCAGCCAGATAGGATGGGGCAACACCATTTAGCGACTTATAAACCAAATGTAAAATTTTAAAATGAATCCTAAATTCAACTGGGAGCCAATGAAGCGAGGCCAGAATTGGAGTAATGGACACAACTTTCTGAGACCCAGTTAGAAAACGAGCAGCAGCATTCTGAACCAACTGCAGCAAGAGAAAGATTAAATTTACTGATTCCAGAATAATGTGAATTACAATAATTGAGACGCGATATAATAAAAGCATGGCATACCTTCTTCAAATCAGAGTGCCCCAGAAACAGTTTGACTCTAGTAAGCAGTCTAAGCTGAAAAAAGCAGCTCTTAACGATGGACAAAATCTGTTTTTTAAAATAAAGATTGGAATCAAGGATAACCCTAAGATTTTTGACGTGGGGTTTGCAAAACCCAGCTAATGAGCCGAGCTGATCCCTGACAGCCCCATCAGAAGCCATTTGTCCAAATACAATAACCTCAGTCTTACTCTGATTGAGATTCAAAAAATTTACAGCCATCCAATGTTTGACCTCATCATAACATTCATGTAATGACTTTAAGGACTCCGTAGTTATAGGTAAGTAAATCTAGGTATCGTCAACGTAGAAATGAAATGAAATACCATATTTGTGAAAAATGGACCCAAGGGGTAGCAAATACAAAGAAAATAACAAAGGACCCAGAATAGACCCCTATGGAACACCGTATTTCAAACGAGCAGTAAGTAGAGGAAAAGACAGACTTGTAACCAACAGAAAAGGTCCTATTTGTGAAATAAGATTTAAACCAAGTTATTAGTTGATTGGACTTGATTAATAATAAGTTTATAGTTTGTGCTGTCACAGTGTGATTTGGCCTACAATAACCCTAATCTATATTACTAACCGAAGGTTGTACATGGATGTCAGAGGCCAGAAGCAAGCCATGCGCACGGATGCCAGAGACCAGAAGCAAGCCATGCCGAAAGCGCATGCGCACAGCACCCTAGCGCCCCAGAGTCAAACCCAGCAGCTTCCCAGAATCAGTAGGTGGCGCCCAAACAACACAACCTTTAAACAACACAACACACCGAAGGTTGTATATATGCACGGATGCCAGATAAAAGAAGCAAGCCATGCTGAAAGCGCACGCGCATAGCGCCTCAGTGCCCCAGAGTCAAACCTAGCAGCTTCTCAGAGTCAGTAGGTGGCACCCAAACAACACAACACAACCTGTAAACTAAACTTGAGGTAAAGCGTGCACGCCAACAAGTTGCCATGGTGACATATTTAAACTTGAAGTAGTGGTGACTACTGACAGTGCCAGCAGTCAACTACTCCACAGTGCCAGCAGTCAGTGTTCTCCACTCCACAGTGCCAGCAGTATTCCGCTCCACAGTGCCAGCAGTCAGTGTTCTTCACTCCAAAGTGCCAGCAGCTACTCTACTACACAGTGCCAACAGTATTCCACTCCACAGTGCAAGCAGCTACTCCACTGCACAGTGCCAGCAGTCATTGTGCCCTAATTCACTGTGCCAACAGTCAGTGTGGCAGCTGTCAGTCTGGATTATTTGAATCACATTATGATAATTCAGTGTTAAAAGTAAGTTCAATTATGATTCCTAACATGAATGTTTTATTTCCAATTTACTTCATTTAAACCTTTGCACTCCGATATTTTTATTAGTTATGAGTGCAGCAACTCAAACACATTTTGGACTTAAATGATATAACAATTAAATGTTAATTTTAGTTTTAATAAATTGTTTAATTTTAGTACAAATATATTTATTTCATTAAATGAAAACTTTCCCAGGACGCTCCCACCCGCAATGATTTTTCATCCCTCCAAAGATCAGAAGAAACAGAAAGTGATTGCCATTCTTGGATTTCCGATTCTTTACAGAATCGGGGGTTTACTGGTTATAAGAAAGATCTTATACAGTTTAGAATCTGGCCCGGACACAGACAGACATGGACTCAGAATGTCCAAAATAACACACGTTTAATTACTATAAATGTCCCACACACAACGCAGTACTCCAATACACACAGTACTCAGTCCTTTTTTTCCTTTTGCTGTCTCTTCTCCTTTCTTCCTAAGCTTCGTCTTCCTACTCCCGACTCGTACTTCTTAATGGAGTGAGGCGGCCTCCTTTATAGTGAACCCGGGAGTGCTCCAGGTGTTTCTTGATTAACATCCGGCAGCACTTCCGGGTGTGGCAGAAGTGCTGCGTAGGAACCCCGCTCATCGTCTGGCAGCATTTAAGGGTGTGGCGGAAGTACTGCATGCCCAGACTCTTGAGCTGTCCAGGTGCTCCATGGTGGTGGCCACGGACCCCAACCGGGTTGGGCTTCTGAGATCCAATTACGTGGTCATGATGTAAACCAAGGGGGCTTCCCTCTCGTGTCCCGGGGGAGGTACTAGTAGTACGCCCATCCTCCCGGTCTTCTCTTGAAAAGGGCGTCAATGCCATGTTAACATATTTTTAATGTATGCTGCTGTGTAATAAATGACAGGTATTTTAAAATATTAACTCTAAAATATACTTAGACTAAATTTACAATATTTAAAAATACACTGTAATAGATCTTTAAAATATTAAGAAATATACTTTTATATTTTTGAAAAAATTTTGCAATAGACAAAAAGGAAATAATTTACATGCCTAGAGGCTAGTTACAATTTAAATCCAGTACTGTAGTGATGACAGAACATTGCAGGTTACAACCTTATAATTTACTTGTTCTAATTTAAAACTGGGTTTATAATTTGTGCTGTCACAATGAGATTGGTTTGGGACGGACCTCAACATAAACACTTATCGATATCTACTGGATGATATTTTCAATTCCATGTTACTATACTTTTAAAAAGTACTACAACATGCAAAAATGACTATAAATTGAATATATCAAATTATATTCTCTAAACTTTGTTATATATTTTAACTAACATTTACAACATGTTGCAAAATATATTGTAATATATATTCTAAAGTATTCTAACAGTATATTACTTATCTTTTAAAAATTTATTTTTTCATATTTTAGAAATATATTGCAATACTGTATACAAAAATGGCAAAAATTAATTTTTTACAATATACTTCAGTATACTAAACGATACTGTAATACTGTATATTCATCCTTAAAGTATATTGTAACATATTTTAAAATATATTCAGATTGGTAGCAATATATTTTTAAAAAATATAAATTTACATATATTTCATTTTTGTAAGGGCTTTTCCAAGCAGATTGTTTGTTGGTTGTTTTGTGTAGAGCTTTCCAAGTAAGCAGAACAGCAGAAATTGTACCACCTACCTACCCCTCTGGCATCCTTGTCTCCTGTCTACAGAAGCTCCTGCATTGATGTTAATGTCAGTACAACGTCTGTTCACTTTTCCGTAAATTATATTAGTATCCATTTCCACTGCTGCCTGCAGAGTGACTGAAGGTGTGAAGAACTTGTAGTTGGCTCCTAATTATATGCTGTGCTGGAGTAAGAGAGCGGGTGTTTTCACGCCTCAGCCTTTGCTTTAAACAAGTACCCTGAGGTGCTAAAGTGCTGCCTAGTCGCATGACCATTACTACTTATCTATCATCTTTTACAAAACTGAATAGTGAATGTAGCTTCAGTAGTTGATGGGGGTGATGGTGTTCTTGCTCTGTATAAGAGATAATAAACATGAAATAATTAATGGGTCCAGAGAATTCATGGGGAATAGAGGGCTGTGTAAATCTCATCTGGATTCTCTTCTCCCATTAGTAATATTTTGCTGTATGGAATATGTTATTACTTGTGTTGATAAGAATTACTTTTGAGCAATTTAAAATCACTTCAGGTACTTTTAATTTGGTGCCTCCTGATTTAGCAGTATAAGAAAACATCCACATGTGGTTTACTGTTTGACTCATCTTGATGTGTAGTTATGCAAGACTTTATGCTCTTTTAGGGTTCCTCCCAGTTATTTTAGATCCCAGCCCCCTCGTTTTCATTCCAGCTTTGGACAATACAATGTGCAGGATATTACATCCTTATGATAAAGAGTAAACCAATAGGTGTCTTCAGCCAAACTGATCAGAAGGACTTGAAGTTGTGTATACCACATCAACTGATCCCAAGGATACAAAGGATCAAAATTACTCATTTTCACAAAACTTTGCTAAAATAGGGTCTGGTAATATGGGCATGGGGAGTATAATTTTATGCTGTTTACAGATTGATGATCACAAATAGGCTAATATTTTTAAAATTTAATTCTTTATCAGTGGTTCTAGCCCACTAAGAGCCACTCTCAGAAGATACCAAATGACAATTTTTTAAACATAAGCATCTGGGGTATAGTTAGACTATTTCAAGGCCAGTGATTACAAATATGAAGTTATTTTCCAATTTTTAGCCTTTACTAGGGATATAGCTTTTATATGGACATCTATCAGAGAGTGAAAGTTACATTGTTAGAACTGGGAATATTTAGACTTTATATATTGACATTGAAGCACACATTTTAATATTCAAACATTTGATGCAACAATTCTTGTTTATTATTATTACTTCTACCTCATGAAGTAAATCATTACATTTTTTAGGATTACCCCAAATTAGGATGGCTTACACTAATTCAGACATTTTGGTTTATAGAACCTGCATTTTATGGTGACACATTATTAATTTGGACAGCATTGTGGCACAGTAGTAGCTCAACTGCTTCATGGTAAGGAGACCAGGGTTTGCATTCTGGGTCCTCCCTGTGTGGAGTATGCATGTTGCCCTTGTGTGTGTGTAGGTTTCCTTTGGGTGCTTAAGTTTCTTCCCACACTCTAAAGACCAGCATGCTAGGTGAATTGGCAACACTAATTTAGCCCTGTTGTATGCTTTTTGTATGCATGTGTGTATGTGTGTGTGTGTGTGTGTGTTCACCTTGCGATGATCTGCGCTCTGTCCAGGGTTGTGCCCCCTGCTACCTGGCATAGGCTCCTGCACCCACTGTGACCCTGGTCTGGATTAAGCAGGTAAGAAAAATGATATGACATGATTATTTTTTATTTTCAATTTTTTTAATCATTATTTATTTGCCATTGTCATGTTGAAACTTTTATTATTTGAATTTTTATGGCCACTGGCTTTGGAGTGTTTTTTTCCGTGGATGCTGCCATTTTCTGTGTCTGGTCAGTATGAAGCTGAGGGGTTTGTTATGTATCTTGCTATAAAATAGTAATTTTTAGAGAAATTCTTTTTGACTTACCTTTGTTTTTGTTTGTTTGAACTTTGGTACATAATTCAGGCAGTGCTATTTACCTTAGTTAATGTTCTGAACAATTTTCTTGGAGTGCTGTAATGAAGGACCTCACTGAACCTCTTCCACTCACTAAAACAAATATCTGTTCAAAAAGATTCAACATCTTCCTCTTCAGGTCTGTGCTTTCACTGTCATGGTTAATTTTCAGTCATGTGCATATATATGCAGGGAACATTGGAGAGAAATATTAATAGCACCCTAAGTAGATAGGTGGCTGTACAGAGGGCCATTAGATTACATATGGTCTCCCACTATCATGCATAATGGACAGGTAACCTTCAGTTGGCTCAAGCCCTTTTAAAGAGACACCTGGGACTGTTAGGAGTTCTTCAGCCTGGATGTCATTCCTGGCTTAGGCTCAATCATAAGAGAGATGGGCTGGGAGTTGGGACATTTGGAGTAGGCAGTGATTGATTTAACAGAAGCAAGAGAGACTAGAAGAAAAAGAAAAGACTAAAGGTGCAGGCAGAAGAAGCTTTAGGGTTTGTTTCTTTCCTTTTGTATTTTATTTCTGTTTCTAGTTTCCCAGCACCACTTTGTAGTATATTACTGCCATTTCTTCTAGAATCTTCAGCTTTCTCAGCTTCTTTTGCGTTCAGAGTCAATACCTCAAACCCCCCAACCCGATCAAACGAGTGACTAGGACACAAATCATAAGGCAAAAACCGAAACTAATGTCACTAAATATACAGAAGATCGAGATGCAATTAATGCCTTTACTCAAATTGCTAAGGAATCAAATTTCTTCAGGTAAATCAGAACACTTATGAAAAAGTGGCTTAACTTTAAAATAGGAGGTATTTTCAAAAAGTTTCCACACTTTTTTTTAACTGTGTTTATTAAGAATTTCAAAAACAAATGACATCACTTTTCTACATAGTCACCTTCCTTTGCGATGCAATTTGCCAGTCACATGACACTCTCAGATATGACCAATTACTACTCCTCCCGCCTTCACCATTTCCAACAAAAATATAAAATAAACTTTTTGAACATCCCTTGTATAACGCCATCATATACCAGGCTATGCAATACAAACTGTTTCTCAAAATAGAGACAACCTTGATGGTAAAACAAAAAAAATATATTAAAAAAAAAAAATAACAAAACAGTTTAGTATTTTATAAATTCCGGCATATGAACTGCCCGTTTCAACTCAAACCACAGGCTTTCAGTCAGGATTAAGCCCAGTCATAAGATAACCATTGCAGAACACTGATTTGGTCTGTCATCTGTCTTCATGTTGATTTTTCAGGTGTGTTATGATTAAGGGAGTCAGTGTCCAATCAAATTGAAGCTTTTTGGCAGAGGTCAAAATAGTCATGAATAATGTGCCATGGGTCTGGACACCCATGGGTCTTTGAATTTGGCTGGAGCAGAGAGTTTATAATGCATTAACTTTGTGAACACTAGAGGGCACTGTCACTCCTCTAACCCAGCAGACAGAAACTGACTACATGTGTTTAATTCTCCAATAATTTATTTATTTCCTTTATATTCTTCACAGTGCCCTCCTGCCACCACAGCCACATATAAACAGGCCAGTAAACACAATACTGAATATTCTTTTCTCTCTCTTTCTCATCCACACCTCCCAGCAAGCGTTGTTCACCTCCTCCTGACTCAGGCTCCTTTACTGGGTGTAAGGTGGTCCTTTTTTATATTGGCCAACCGAGAAGTAGGGTTGGGTGAAAACCTTGTCTCCCAATCGCCTTCCATAATGACCCCTGGCAACACACACGGCACCCAGCAGGGCTGAGATACCGAACTCCAAGTCCCATGGTGCCCTGTGGAAATCCGGGGCACCAGTGTACTCCAGGGAAGCTGCCATCTAGCGTCTCAGGAGAGGTAGTGCCTTAAAGATGCTGCCTTCCAACATCCTTCTATATTTTGGGCGTCCTGGCCGGGTTGGGCTGCTGGCCATCCTTTACACTCATTATGGAGTTTGTGACCAATCCACCACTACAAAAATCCAGCACATATGTCATTGGGAATGTAAGTTTGTTTTACTCTGTGTGTATTTTTTTCTATCTTAAGACTATTATTATTGTGATATACCAAAGAGATCAGTTTTGGGTTCATGTGTTCAATATACCGTCTAGTCAGAGTCCCGGTAAACACCAGCTACTTCATTTGCTTTTTGTTGTTAATTGCTTTCCACAGGCAAATCTTCCAAATAGCCTGATTGCTTGGACGTTTCTAATGGTTGGTTTGAACATTTAAGGATTCCAAGATGTAGACAGACATCTGTGCAGATGAGAGGCTGTGGTTCTCACACATCTATAAATTGGCCTGCTCATGCTTTGTGTTCTCAAGCTGTTCTCAATTAATATAAAAGAAATATGAAGCTTTGCAGCTGCTGTCACCTTGCCTATTGTAATCACTCTAAATGAATATATGGGTGGTGAAGGTCTGCAAAGGTACAAGACCCTCAAACCATAAATTGGAATAAGGAGAACTAAGCTTTGTTGTGGGTGCAATTTTTTGCTATTCTTCCTACTGTGCATAAAACCAAACATGCACTTGCATCCACTTCCTAACAACTTAATCACAGGTTTAGTGGTTTTGGACTCTGATTGATCATAATTTAAAGCAGTATGTTTAACATTTACATTTTTTTATTTTTATCTTATTACCTCATTTGTTTAAACTATGACTGCTTGTATGTTTTAAATTGTATTGAATTTATTAAAATCAAATAATATTCCATACAAGCAAGTCAAGTTTTACAAAATTAGGTTAAAAAATAATAATAAAAAAATGTAAATGTCCCCCCCCCCCCCCCCGAAAAAATGAGCTAGGCAGAGTAAAACTTTAATAGTAGGAAATATAAATAAATAAATACATAAAATAGAATAGAAAAAGGGAAGGGAATCCACTTCCTCAATTTAAAAGCTTATTCTAAAATTTTGTTGATTAGATCCTGCCAGCTTTTGAAAAGTTTTGTACAGATCCTGCAAGTGAGAACTTTTGCTTGTAAGTTTTAATTGTTTTGATTGCTTTTTTCAAAAGAGAGTAAGTATTTAAATTTAATCTTATCTGTTTTCTTGTGTTGACCAGGATGTAAAAAGTGATTCCACAGCGGCTGCTCAGTATCACCTTCCTTTAAAACAGCATCCATTTTCTAATAGTAGCAAATATCTTGTAGGGTGTTTTATGACTCGGGTACTGGGGGCTCCAGACACAGTGACGGGTGTATTGTTAGAGTGCCAACAGTTATCATGTGACACATTCTTGCACCTCACAGAGTAGTGCAGCATGGCTTGGAGTATTGTAGAAACGGCTGTAAGTAGTGACTGGCCCATAATCTGTACTCCGCAACGTAAACATTGATTTGCCAGTTTCTGTTGACAAGGTGACCAAATTCTCCTGAAACCACCTTGTGACAGTATATTGTTTTTCATGTTTACTAATGCTCTTTTTTGGTGTTATTAGGACACACTCCCATATATGTCACTCATATCAGCACTGTTAATACATACAACAACTCCATAGAGCTACAAGGAATATTAGAAGGAGTCCTAGTAGAGTCAGATGATAAAGGATACATTATTAGTGCTTTGGAGAGTATTACCTATGCATGTCAAGCCAAGAATTATAAAAAATAAAGGTAAAACACCACACCTGGTCCCAAAAGAAACTCTAAAAATGTTATAACAAAACCAGAAACATCCAAAGATCATAAAACATCCATATCTGTTCATGAGGCTCACGTGAGGTGCATATGGAGAACATTTCATGGGGCCCAGAAGATCTCCAGAAGCCTGTTGGCTTGTTCTGCTTTATTTCAGAGGAAGCCCTCTGAAAAGAGACACAGTTCAATAACAACAACATTATTTAGCATAGCATATTTTCATACAAATGGTGTAGCTCAAAGTGCATTACAAGGTAAAGAAAGAGAGATGTTTATAAAAATAAGATTAGGCAATACTAAATAACAAAGAATAAAGAAAGGTTCTGTAGCTGCGTTTTCCTAAAATTTCCAAAGTTCAGCAGGTCCAGCATAAAAAATGGGATTCAACAAAAGCCTGACGCGCTGAAATAATTCCACAGACAAAATATCTTTGCTTTTAAAAGTTTTAGATAAAATTCAAAGTAAAACAGTTCACACAAAAAAGAGAAAATTAAAATAGCAAAAAAAAAAAAAAAAAAACGAAAAGTTCTTGTTAAGAAAAGTTATGTTCAAAGCTTAAATCTTGTTACATTTCAAATCGTTACAAATCACTTCAAAACGTTTGTGAATCATTTAAGAAAACTGTATGCCTATCCCATTTCAAAGCTGAAAATGGGTCTTTTAAGTCCCTGTGTACTGGGACCTATACTAAACAACAACTGATACAATTATCACAGTGTATCTTAGTTATAGCAAGAAAGTTCTATCTCATACAAACTTATAGGGGGAAAAGACTATACAATTGTCTATGACTATGAAAGAAATTTATATTCTATTGAAATTAAACAAACACTAATATGAGTCTAACTCAAAGTTTTAACTTTCTAAGATTGGCTCTTATAGGTCCAGTTGGCCAGGAGGATAGAAAAAAAAAAAAAACATCCAGAGGGCTGGAGAAAAAAAGAACAAAGTCTACAGGGTTTACGAGTCCACAAGACCTCCCAGCCCCCACTAGGCATTCTACCTAACAGAAATGATTTCAATCATTCCTCATGTTTTTCAGGCTTCACGTGGAAAAATAAGATGATGATGGTCATGTGGAAATCTGGAGTACTCCGTTCAATCCGCCAACATAGGGACTGCATGGTGCCCTGATCAAAGACAAAGAGGAAAAAGAACAGCAGAGAAAAGTAAGGAAAGTATAGATTGCAGAGCCATGATGAAAATAATAAATCAATGCACATATATCGTATTAGGGTTTTGAAATAAGACTATTTCCTTTTCACACCTGTTTACAAATAAATGCAAACATCCCTAAGACTAGGGCCCTTATTAAAATCGAACATAGTGCAACAAACCCAAAAAATTTGTGGCCATATCTTTCAATATAATCTAACATACTGTACAGTTATGCTACTTTACTGTATATGTAGTTTAAGAAGCAATCGTTGCGTTTAGAGAGAGGTGGGGTCTTTAAAGGAAAGCAGCATTGGAATATTTTCTTCTTGAATTTGATCTGATGGCACAGATAGCTGCAAGAAGGATAATAGACTCTAAGATTTAAAGT
>JANRMT010062807.1:30572979-30588196 GCA_026402145.1 Polypterus bichir lapradei
ACGGTGAGAAGAGTTTCAGAAAAGCAGACAATCAAATATACATGACAACGTCAGGGCTCTTCTGAATCCCGTCTGTTGGGTGGGGTCCCGTTTTATACCCCTAGAATGCGTGATTTAATATCATTATAAAATGCAACAGTCACCATATTTATTATACACAATCCTTGAGCCCATTTAATGTCCCTTGTAAAACTTGATTTCTTGGCCCCTTTTGTTATGGCGTTCAGATGTAAGCTAAAGGAAAACGTGATAAGGCAGACTCATGTGTGGAATGCTTAGACCTTGAGTCCTTTGCACAAATATTTTTCTGTTTGCTAAAACAAACCATGCTATTACATGGTTTTGTAAAGCTTACTTCTCAGATATGAATTAGTACAAGGGAACGAAGAGAACATTCGTCTTCCACATTCCCCCCTTTTTAGCAAACAAAAAATATTTGATTAGGGGAGAGTTGAGTGGGAAAGGGTAGGAGAGGGGGATGGAGTGGAGTGGGCGGAGGAGTGTGGGGTGGCTTTGTTGATCTGAAGCATTTTTTCTTCGTGTAAAAAGTAAGCCTTTGCCATAGAGGCAGTAAAATACTTGGATACAATGTATCTTATCAAGGGAACAATACAGCAAGCTACAAACAGGGGAATGATTAAAACAACCGTAAGAGAGATGAAAACAGACTTAAGCCATTGGCCCCAGGACCCAAAAGTGGACATAAACCATTTGTCCCAAGGATTAGAAATGCCAGAATAAGTAGCTAGTTCATTACAGAGAGCAGTCAAATCAGCTAAAGCACGGGTGATTGATCCATCAGGAGCTGTATTATTAGGGATATAAGTACAGCATGCATCACCAAACATAGCACAAACGCCTCCTTTCTCAGCCAAGAGCATATCTAAAGCCAATCGATTTTGCCAGGTCATGAGGGATGTTTTATCAAGTTGCTCATGGATACCTTCAACAGCTTCTTAGTAAAATTTAAGAATCATTGTTGATTGTAATAGAGGTAATTAATCCAATCTACATTTTTGTTTATAGTAACCTGAGGAAAAATAGACTCAAATCCGGCAGCAACTTGGTCCCTTGCCTTGAACTTATCAGGGACTCCACGAGGGACTCCAATGGAATCAAAATACACCCCAGGGCCATGTAGGGAAAACTGGGAAGGGTCCACAGAACGGGGTTGGCGACGTCGGCCAAACATGGTCGACACATGGGAGGCAGTTAAAGGGAAAAGTCGGAAAGGCATAACAAGTTGTATTAAAGCAGAAGTGCCAGTCCAGTCAGGTGGAAGGATGTCAAGCAATTTAGACCTATGGCACATCCACCAAATATCAGCTCGTGAAGTATTCTGAGTAATCAGAAAAATTGATAATTTGGAAGCTAAAGAGGAAGAATTAATCAGAAAAGTTTGGAAACAAAAAGAGGATGGGATATTACCAACATTTGTGGCACGAGAAGAAGTAAGGTTTCTAAAAAAAACCAGGTATAAATACCTTCATCAGGCTGGAACATCGGGGGAGTTATGGGAAGAGTAGGGGGAAAAAAGAAGGGAAAGTGTAATGCAATTAGAGTCGATTGGAATAGAGGACGAGATAAAAAGGGCAAGTAGGCAAGGAAGGCCAGTAGGATCAGATATGTTAGAAAGAGGAAAAGGGACAGTGGCCAAATGTGGCCTAGTTGTAGCACATGCATAGCAATCAGATTGATTCACTTGTCTAGCCGAATATAATACCCATTGCAGCCAACGGTTCTGATCCCTATACCCAGTTTCAATCGAAAAAGTGGAAGAAAAGGTGGAAATATTCATGACTTTGACCGGTGGCGGGTTTGGACCAGGGGTAAGAGAGAGAGGTGTGTGTGTGTGGGGAAATGGGAGGTGTTAGTAACAGGGTTCTCAACCTTAATTTGAAATCTCCCTAGAGGATCTATTCCGGATACATATGCCCCTAAAATATAGGTTCCTGAATCATGTAAAGAAGGGTTCTTCAGAGTAATGATCAAAGGGTTACAATGGTATTTGGCACATTCATGAGGGGCATGTCCTTTTATAATAGAAAAACAATATTTCAGACCATACTTCTGGGCCTTATAGGGTTGATAACCCCAGTCATCAGTTCCAGTATTAGCAAAAACCCAGTCCCACTTGTCACAGTTACTTCCGAATCCAGAGTTTGTAACAGTTACACACACATATTTGTCAGACCAGGTCCACTGGATTTGTCGATCAGTCCCACAGTCAATAATAGAACAGAAATCCACCTGAACTGATGTGGTGATTCCGAAAGGAAAAGTCAAGGTGACCAGAGCAGTTGACAAGGGGATGGAAAGACATAGTAGGACCACAATCAAAGGTGCCATCTTTTGCAATGTGAGATGTGAATCCAAGCAGGCAGTCCCTCAACTTTAACAGCGTGTGGTGTTGACATCAGAACTTGAAACGGTCCTCTCCACCGAGGATGATGCCAATGTTTCTTTCGAGTATCTCTAACCAGAATCCAGGTTTCTAAAGGAATCGGGGAGTCCTTTGATGGAGGACTAGTTCTACAGGCCTGATTCACCTGCTCGTGGACTTCCTTCAGAGAAGCTCGGAGACCTGTAAGACTGGAAAGAAGATCATTGTCAACAGTATGCAGTGTAACATTACCTATGACCATGCCGACTGGCATGGGCCATCCGGTCAGAATTTCGAATGGCGGCAGCCCTAACTGCCGATGTGTTCTTCCCATTTTAATCCCATCAAGGCCAGAGGCAGAGCATCAGGCCAAGTTAAATTTGTTTGCTCACAGATTTTAGTCAATTTAGATTGTAAGGTACCATTGCATCGTTCCACAATACCTCCACTTTGGGGGTGGTATTTGCAATAATGATGCACATTTATCTGGAGCCAGGTGGTTAATTCATTTATAACGGAATTTACAAAGTGTGTGCCATTATCAGTTTGTAATTTCTGCGGTATGCCTCATCTTGGAATGATTTCCTTTATCAAAGCTTTTGCCACAGTTTTGGCATCTGCATGTTTGGAAGGGAAAGCTTCCACCCATCGGGAGAACACATCAACAATTACTAAACAGTGTTGGTTCTCCTTTGATGGTGTTAATTCAATGAAGTCCATTTGAAGGTGTTTGAATGGACTCATTGGGTTAGGTGTAACGGTGGGACTTACCTGGGTGCCTTTTCCTACATTAAACTTTTGACATAATGCACAGCGCCTGCAGAACTGTTCTGCATATGTAGAGAAACCTACAGCTTCCCAATGTTTTTCAACATCTTGAACCATTGCATCTTTTCCAGCATGGTCTAGGCCATGGGCGATTTTTTCCATACCTGGAAAAGAAGCTTTAGGAAGGAAAGGTTTGTTAGTTTGCTTATGGGTCCAGACCCCATCAGAGAGGGACCCTTCTTTGGACTATTTTCTCTTCTCTGTGTCCGTGGCTGCAGTCTGTAAAGAAATAATTTGATTATCAGTGTCCTTGTCATTTCTCTGTTGGAATAAAGTGGTGTGTTAGTATACGCAGCCCGTTTAGAAAAATGTTCAGCTAATTTGTTTCCTTTGCTGACAGGATCCTGTTTTCCTGTGAGAGCTTGACATTTAACGATCGCTAGCTTTGATGGTTTTGTTATGGCCTCTAAGAGGGATTCTATTAGTTTTTGATGCTGAATGGGCTTGCCAGTACTGGTCTTGAATCCCCTGAGTTTTCATAATGCCCCATGATCATGGCAGACTCCAAAAGCATATCTAGAATCAGTATAGATAGTTACAATTTTTCCCTCTGACAACTGACAAGCTCAGGTGAGAGCTATCAACTCAGCTGCCTGCACGCTTAAACTTGAAGAAATTTGGTTGTTTCCTGTAGGTCTGGTCTAGGTTTTATAACCTTAGTTATTTCATCATGACAGTTGGTAGAAGAGTAGCTGGATTTAAGGTGGAGCACCTTTCTATGGTAACGTTTGACAATGTACAGAGTACATTTTGATAGTGTATTGCCCTAGCAGTAGTGAGATGTGAGGTTTTAGCCTGTACTAAAATGGAGTGTACGGCGTGAGGCACTTTTACCACTAGGGGGCTCATGAGCACTATATCTGTACTGGCTAGCACGGCCTCTGTTGTGGCTGCTACAGCTCTGAGACAGGTTGGAAGTCCCGCAGCCACTGGATCCAATTTTTTTTTTCGAAAAATAGGCTAAGCCTTTGTTTTTTCTCCATGGAATTGTGTAAGAACTGCATTCATATATCCCCCCTTTTCGTCCACGAACAGAGTGAATGGACGAGATAGTCAACAATCCCAACGCATGCGCAAACAGTAGGGCACTTTTTTTTTTTTTTTAAGTCAAACAGAGCCTTCTCAGCTTGATCATTGCATGCCACCTGATCAGAAAGGGGGAGATCAGGGGTGATCGCTAAAGGTTGCAAAAGCCGTGCTCTTTCAGTGAAGTTTAAAATCCATTGCCGGCAGTATCCTAGAATGCCTAAATACAGACATAACCTGTTGCTTTGTAACAGGTCTAGGAAGATTTTGAATGGTGTTTATACGATCGCTAGAGAGAGAGAGCTCTTGTTTCACAAGAAATGTCATGACCTGAATATTTCACAGTTGCTTGAATTAACTGCAGTTTTGTTTTAGAAACTTTATGGCCATTTTCTGCTAAATATAATAACAATTTCTGAGTATCACGTGCACAATCTTCTTCTGTAGTACTACACATTATATCATCTACATACTGTATCAATACACTGTCTTTATCTGGCCTTCTAAATTTTGAGCAAGAGCTTATCCAATACACAAGGGCTACAGTATATCCCTGAGGCATAACAGTCCATGTCCAACGGCGGTTTTGGAAAGTAAAGGCAAACCAGAATTCAGAGTCGGGGTGCACGGGAATAGAAATATAAGCATTAGCAAGGTCAATAACAGAGAAATAACGGGCAGACGAGGGTATCGTAGAAAGAATAGTGGAAGGATTAGGAACAATGGGTGCCCTAGGAAAAACTGCAGAATTAACTTGTCGAAGATCTTGAACAAAATGCCATGAACCGTCACCCTTTTAAACAGGTAAAACGGGGGAGTTGACTGGAGAGTATTTAATTTGAATGATTGCTTCACGTTTCACGAGATCGGAATGTACGGCGGAGATGCCAGCCTCTGCTGCTGGAGACAGAGGATATTGGGTGAGATGCGGGCGGAAGGATGATTTTGGGTAAATCACCAGTGGCTCACAGTGCGCTATCCTTCCATAATCATTTTTTCCCTGGGACCACAGTGCATCGGGAAGTGAGGAAAGCCAAGAAGGAGAGGTGGTTTGCAATGAAAAAGCAGAAAGGGAAGGACGGCACAATGCACGATGTACTAAAAAATCATTTTGAAGCACAACTTTAGCTATCAAATGATCTGAGGTATCAAAAATACCCAGAGCAACGTGCGGCCAGTCCGTCCTATCGAAACATTGTTCCACCCTTTCCCCAATTTCAACTCAGTGAACGGTGCTAGAATTGGCTAAAGAAAACATGGGGAACTGAATCTCCTAAATAGAAAACGCTTTGTGAATATGTGAAGTGCACTGACAGCAGCAGCTGTGTTGGATGAGGAAAAAAATGCAAGGGATATGAAAGGTCTCTGGGCTAGTACCTGAAGAGAGAAAAGATTCTAACCAAGGTGTGTCCACTTCAGCAGGGAAGTACTGGGCAGTGCATTGGAGGGTGTTGGGGACTTGCAAGTGGGGAAAAAAGACATGAAGGAAAAGAGTGTAGGGCTTTAAGGAGAATGGTGTGTGAAAAGATGTTCAGGGTCCAAGCTGCAAAAGAGGGCTTAGTGTGGGGGGTGGTTTGGCACAGGAGTTTAGGAATAGAATAGTAAAACCCTCGTTCAGTTAGAGAAATAGAGAGGGAGAGCTTAGTCATCAGATCCCTTCCTAACAGATTAACAGGGCAGAGCTGATATGACAAAAACCGGTGCATCAAAATGGAACCACTGGAAATGAAGCTGAACCTGAAGAGGTTTAGACAACAGCAAAACATGAGGTTGTCCAGAAGCAATAAGTACAGTCACTGTATCTTTCGAGGCAGACTAGAAAAGCAGTTTCAGTGCCATTCACCAGCAAAGTCAATAAAGGATCTGTGTCCGCATGGCGAGTGAGCAAAGGCAATTGAAGAGAATGGCTGGGGGTCCCTGTGAAAGGAATATCCTCAGGTTCAGGTAAGGAAGGCGGGGGAGGAAGCTGATGTGGGCAATTGCGGCAGAAGTGTCCCATCGTAACAGACAAGATGTGTAGGTGCTTGATCTGAGGGGAGAGGCGGCTGAGCAGTCAAAGAATTCGGATTAGGGAGTAAAAATCCACGACCTCTCCCCCGGCCTCGCCCCTGTCCTCAGAAAAATCCACGCGTCCTCCACGTCCTCGACCCCTGCCTGAGGCAGCTCCACCTGCATAATAATGCATTTGTGCCATGATTAACTTGGTCTGAGTGTCTGACTCTTTTTGTTTAGTCTGTCGTTCAGCATGCTCCTCGTGTCTTTAAACTTCATCAAAAGTGGCACTTTCCCATCCAAATACAGGACGTGCGTACTTTATTTTGAATATCACTTCTGAGTCCTGACACAAAAGGAGGAACTGCTGCCTTGGCACGGTCGTCTGGGCTGTCTAAGCCAAAATGGTTTGTCATCAAGTCCTGAATGCGGTGTGCCCATTCATCTACCGTCTCATCTTTCTTTTGTTTGGCAGCTGAAATAAGGTACCAGTCGGTGCCCTTTTTATATTTTGCAGCTATTGCAGTTTTCATGGGTTCCCATTGGGCAAGGAAAGGACCCTCATTAATTTGTCCACGAGGCAATGCCTCATTCCACTGCCACTGTTCTCCATTATGCTGCCCATGATTGACAGTAGCCCAAGTAGTGCCCATCTTTCTGTGTAGCACCTGGGTCCATTCAGCCGCACTGGGTTTATATATGTTGTCTAGTTGCTGCACCTGTTCCACAAACTTCAACCCACTGATTACCTTAAGATCAGGCACTTCGGACACTACATCTTTCAGCTCTTGAATATCTCAGTTACAATGTAACATTACATTAATGGGGTTATTGTTTCCTGGGGGTTGTGTGGGATCGTGTTGGGGGTTAGGGACCTCAATTAAAGGGCATGAAAATGTGGGTGCTAAAGGTTTTGGGGATTTAAACGGGGTAATGTTTTCAGGGAACTTATCTCTGAGGGTCTTGCTTCTAGTAAGTTGTGAAATGGAGGGCTTTTTGTGTGAGTTAGAAGAGCCTCCCATAGCCCCTAACAAGTGGCCGTCAGTCTCATTATCCGGATGTGTAAGTGAGGAGGGGTCGCACTGATATTGTTCATCATAGAAATCATCATTAACTTGGGCATCGGTAACCACAGGAGCCGTTGGGGTAAGGGGTGAAAGAGGCGGTGGAAGGGGTTGTGGGTAAAGTGCTGGGGAAGAAAGCACAGGATATAAAGGGTCTTTTTTTAATCACTCCTTTTCCTCCTTCCTTCAGACTGGGGTCCTGTATCAGCCTGCACTTTCTGTAAAGCTATCAGCAGCTCTTACTTTTCCTTTCTATTCTTAAGTTCAGCAACTTAAAGCTCATTCCGTTTCTGTGCCGCTTCCAACATACGGTCTTTAATAACAAATTCCCATCTGTCATACATATCCATCCGATAAGGACCTCCATTACAACAACCCTGTGTATTTCTGCACAGTATTTTTCTAATGTCCTGTATCTCATTCATATCTCCGGTTCCTTCCACTACGCCATCTACCTGCACTGTCCTTATTCCACTTTCTACATGCCTTTTTAAAATCTAATCCTGTCTTCTTTTCAATGAGCTTTCTAGGGGACCCGCCTTTCGATCCCGACAGCGCACTAGGAGCCCGGCGATCCCCTGAAAATAATCCTTCTAACGTTAGGTTTTTAGGACTCTTGGGGGACTGTTTGACTGGCTTGCTAATTGTTTTTTCCCATAGTACGCGGCAGGATCTGAGCAGAAAATGACTCGGCCCTCGATAAACCCCATTCCACCCGCCGTCCACTCCTATCCCCGGATTACAGCTTCAGGTGACTTTGTGTCCGTTTATTCGCATCAGCAGAATCCTACATCAATACGCCCCGTGGAGTCCGGGATATGGAGGTTTTAACCCCGATCCCTTCATCAGACGGTTTGCATGCGTCAATCTGCCAGGGTATTGTCTCCGTCACCTTAGCAACCCGTTGAGACAAGAGTATGACCAGACAGCGGATGAAAAACTCGACCTCCCGTTTATTTAGACACACATTCTCTAAATACGCCCTTTCACCCCCATTTCTCTAATTATTATAGGAGCGTGCCACTCGCCCCTTTCTAATACACTTCACAGGGGTGACTAGCTAACATTCACACTGTGCCGTTTTCCGTAGGGTCCCTAAGTCACCTTGCGTGAGTCCCTAGAACCCTCCTATGGGTCTGATACAGTATGCTCTCTTATTCTTTATTTTGCATATGCTTTTTTTCTTTTTCTTTCTATATTCGTATTACTTCTAGCACACCAGTCAAACTCAACTAACAGGAATTCCCCGATCTACTCACCGTGACTCCATCCACCTGCCTGGAAATGCCTGTCAAGTCGTGCCTCGTATCGGCTAGGAGGAGGTCAGGGACTTCCCACGCAGGAAACGCCCAAGGCAGGCCAATCCTACATTTACCGAAGCTGGACCCGACCCGGCCGGAATCGGCTCCACCACGGTCCTCTGGACGATCCTGCACGAGGAGCCGTCTGCCGTCTCCTGCCCCACGTTTGGGCGCCAAAACTGTGGACGAAAACTCAGACCAGACAGCAGGTGCGGTTATAAAGCAGCTTTATTTTTCAGAGTCACGGTGAGAAGAGTTTCAGAAAAGCAGACAATCAAATATACATGACAGCGTCAGGGCTCTTCTGAACCCCGTCTGTTGGGTGGGGTCCCGTTTTATACCCCTAGAATGCGTGATTTAATATCATTATAAAATGCAACAGTCACCATATTTATTATACACAATCCCTGAGCCCATTTAATGTCCCTTGTAAAACTTGATTTCTTGGTCCCTTTTGTTATGGCGTTCAGATGTAAGCTAAAGGAAAACGTGATAAGGCAGACTCATGTGTGGAATGCTCAGACCTTGAGTCCTTTGCACAAATATTTTTCTGTTTGCTAAAACAAAGCATGCTATTACATGGTTTTGCAAAGCTTACTTCTCAGATATGAATTAGTACAAGGGAACGAAGAGAACATTCGTCTTCCACAGAAGACGCAGGGTATAAAGCCTCGATGCTAAAGACCTGGCGAAGTCATGCCTTCTCTGCTGGCCTAAAAAAATATCTGAATCACAAACTGATGTTAATTATATTTTGTCCATGAATACTTATTAAATAATTCCAAATAGTCTGTCCGCTTCCTTTCACAGCTTTTCCGATGGTTGTGCTGCTTCCAGACATGTATTTTTGCATTAAAGCATTTAACCAATCACATTTCAGCCATAATTTGCTGCCAGGCAGAGAGGCCTTCACAATCCGTTGTGCAGGCTCTAACACAGAATAAATTTTGATTAAACTGTTGCTTCAACCAATCAGATTTTGAGTTGGTGTCAGTAGGGCGCTCTAGCAGGCGTACAGTAACGTCACCGTATTCAGACCCATTGATTGGATAGAAGCCGATATGAGGAACTCTACGAGGCCACTGAACGCACCGCAGGCGCTCCGAGCGCAAGATCCTCGCGTGCACTACCGCCAACTCCATGGCAGGATTCTGGACAATATTATTTGGCAGACACAGACCAGATTTCAAGACCACGAAAAACTGATGTTTGTCACGCTCCTCGACCCCCAGAAGTTTCGGTAATACAAGAAAAATTTCCCGCATGCAGCCTTTTCCAGTTTAACACAAGAGTCACGGAGCAGTTTTTGATCTGTCTAGGCTAAAAACAGAACTGACTGTAATGTATGCCATGGATGATTTTGCAGGAAAATCTCCCACTGATCTCTTTGCCTTCCTTCATCAGAAAAATCTGAATGAGAGCATGGGGCAGCTGTTCACATTGGTATATTTGGCGGTGAGCATTCCCGTGTACATTGCTTCTGTCGAGCGGACATTTTCAGCCCTAAAGCGAATTAAAACTTATGCCAGAAATATGACAGGGCAGGTTCGACTTTTAGCATTAGCTTCGATGGCGATAGAAAGGGACTTTTTGATGGAACTGAAGCACATGGATAATCTGTACGACAGAGTAATTGAACTGTTTTTGATGAAAGAGAGGAGGATGGATTTTGTTTACAAATAATCAGAATTTTTGGTGAGTAAAATGTTGCAATTTTCCTAAATAATATTGCAAGTTTATGAGTTATAATTGAAATTTTTTTCTTGTGTGTCGCGGCTGTAGCTGCAGTAGAAAGGAACTTGCTCACCCCTGGTTTGTCTATTCAATAAAGGCATTTAATGTGGCTACAGGAGTTATCTATCTGTGATGCAGCGGCTCTTTATACTGTATTTCTGCATATTAAGATGGTTTTTATAACCATAAATTAGTTTTTGAGGGGCGGGTTGATTCAGATGGAGCACTACTGAAGGTCTATGTGTGAGATGCACGGTCCGCCACTGGACCAGATGATACGTAAATTTGATGAACATTACAACTCGAAAATAAACGAAACTGTAGAGGGGTTCAGATTATACTTCTCGCAGTGTGTCTCTCTAAATCCTCCGTGCGGAAACATTATTATAAGGCTTAACAATCTTATTGTTACACCTTCTACGTGCACCGAACCGTCCTTATTATGAAGTTTTCCTTGTTTTACTGCTGGCTGCTTCTTTCCATTCACCTTCCTGGCTCTTTATTTAAACAGTTTTCCTTCTCACTTTTTCACTCCTTCGCTGTCTTCTCCCTTTTCGTTCAAAATACGAGCCTCCTTGCCTTTTTACAGTCAGCTCCCCTTACGTCACACCATGGTACGTTTAGCACAAGTTAATACCGGGAATGCCTGTTAAACATCTTACATTCACAAGTAGCGATTTGCGTAGTGTACACTTCGATGAATGAAACCTGTTATCTTTACAACAGTTGACAAACACGGAATGTAACTTCATAACAACATGTCCTCCAAATACAAATCTGATTGAAAAAAATAATGATAATCAAATCCTTGATGACAGCAACACTCATAACAGTGACAAAACAATTACATTGACAATCAGGTTATGTTATTTTTAAAATGCTTCCTTTTCTTTTTCATAACTTCTTTAACACACTACTTCTCCGCTGCGAAGTGCGGGTATTTTGCTAGTTTTTTTAATATAAGGAATAATGTACCATTAAATATATTTTAGAAAATAAAACACAATGCATTTTTAACATACTGTAGATACTAGCTAAAATATACTAATATACTATAACTCCTTGCAGTATGCTGAACTTTATGGTAAAATATAAAGTATAAGTAAATAGGGTTTTTTTTTGTATTGCAATACATTTTACAAATATAACACATTTCTTATTGCTTTAATATAAGGAATAATGTACCATGAAATATATTTTAGATTATAAAACACGATGCATTTTTAACATACTGTAGATACTAGCTAATATATATATATATATATATATATATATATATATATATATATATATACTAATAAAAGGCAAAGCCCTCACTGACTGACTGAATGACTGACTCACTCACTCACTGACTCATCACTAATTCTCCAACTTCCCATGTAGGTAGAAGGCTGAAATTTGGCAGGCTTATTCCTTACAGCTTAAAAGTTAAGAAGGTTTCATTTCGAAATTCTACACGTAATGGTCATATAGGTTGACAACGTCCGCCATGTTGAACTTTCTTATTTATGGCCCCATCTTCACGAAATTTGGCAGGCGGCTTCCCTGTGCTAACCGAAACTGATGTACGTACTTATTTCGGTGGTATGACGCCACTGTCGGCCGCCATATTGAACTTTCCAACGTCACTAATTCTCCAACTTTCCGTGTAGGTAGAAGGCTGACCCCATCTTTACGAAATTTGGTAGGCGGCTTCCCTGTGCTAACCAAAACCGATGTACGTACTTATTTTGGTGGTATGACGCCACAGTCGGCCGCCATATTGAACTTTCCAACGTCACTAATTCTCCAACTTCCCGTGTAGGTAGAAGGCTGAAATTTGGCAGGCTCATTCCTTACAGCTTACTTACAACAGTTAATCAGGTTTCATTTCGACATTCTACGCATAACGGTCATAACGGTTGACAACATCTGCCATGTTGAACTTTCTTATTTATGGCCCCTTCTTCACGAAATTTGGTAGGCGGCTTCCCTGTACTAACTGAAACCAATGCACGTACTTATGTCGGCTGCCATATTGAACTTTCCAACGGTCTGTTACTTATGGGCCCATCTTCAAGAAATTTGGTACGCGGGTTCCCAAGCTAACTGAATCCTACTTACGTACATATATACGTCCATAGCCTGCAGCTCGGTCACCGTGTGAGGCGGCGTTGGGTCCCCCCATGTTGTTGGCTGCCTGCCTATATAAGGCCGTCCGTTGCTCCGGTCTCTACATTCCCTTCCTTGCTTCGCCACGAGATTCACGTCTCCCTGCTGATAACTACAGCCTTTTTATTTAATCCACGTCTTCTCCGCTGTTTTATTGTTTGTTTATTACGATTATAGTTATTGTGTAGGTATTTTAGACTTACTTTACATTGTTCAGATACCCATTTGCTTTATCGTTCCATCCCAATTAACATGTCTATCGAGATGATCACCATCGACCAAAGAACTGTCACTTACCGAGTGGTTTCCATGCCCGGTGATGGCACCTTCCTTTTCCATTCTCTTTGTTACATATTGCACGGCCATATCAGGCTCACTCTTGATATCCGGAGGAACATTGTGTCTTATGTATTGAATGACTGGGACAGGTTCAAGGTGTGGACTGATGACGGTACAGGTAATTATACTACACAGGAGCACTATAAGAGTGAAATGCTTAAGCCCATCACCTATGGTTCTGCATGTGAGTTGATGGCTGCCGCTGAATTGTTTGGTTGTCGCTTTCAAGTGTACCGAAATGGCCAGATATTTTACACCTTTTGACAACCGCCAATGCCTCTTAAACATCTTAGATTCGCAGGTGACAATTTCAGTAGCGGACACTTTGATGTTTATGAATGTTTAAATTCTCAAAAGCTGGATGTGAAGTTATCGATGAAACCGCTTGTATGCTTACAATGCTTGACAGATGCCAAATGTCACTTCAACACAAGTCCTGCAAATACTGTCATAATTGAAACAAACCATGAAACTCAAACCGATTATGACAGCAGCAATCCAAGATGTGAGATTTGAGACAAGATTACTTTTCACATGCATGGCCAACTGTACGTTGCATGCTCATGAGTAAGCTCAGCGCACAGCTAATTATTGGTATATTTTCCCTCAGTTTAAAAAAGTTTAATTTTCTTCTTAATAAAAATTTTAAGGCAGTACTTTGTCGCTGTGAAGCGCGGGTATTTTGCTAGTATATATATATACATACACAGTACATATATTCTTAACGGCATATTTCAAAGTACATTAACTTTAATTTCGATAGATATCTCCTAGGCGTGTCTCATTTGAGGTCTATCCTAGACCAAGTCACACTATAACAGCACAAATTATAATTAACAGTGTAGGACAAGTAAGTAATAAGGCTGTAATCTGCAATGTTCTGCCATCATTACAGTTACTTGGTTTATAAATTGTAGATAAAATTAGGTGGCATCAAATAAATTGTATCTAAAATGGTTTTTCATAGTTTCCCATTCTTTCTTTTGATGTGCTGAGTTATTGTTTTAATTGTAGGTTTGATGTATTACATTTTTCTAATTGAGAAGCTACAACTTTTCATTCTTTTACAAAAATTAAATATGTTGTCATATACCTGAAAAATATGTGGACATACCTTACACTGTAATGTACTATATAGAAAGTTCAGTTATATATTTTTAAGATCATATCTGTATATATAATATTATTTTTGCGTTTGAAACGGAAATTACGTATGACCATGCGAAACGGAAATTATGTATGACCACAGAACATATTATAATACAGGAACTAATCACTTTGTTTGTGGACGCCATTTTTATATCGTCTTTACGAATTGTTATTATTTGTGTGAGAGTTATTTTACTAATACTGAAAAGAAATAAATACTAACACGCCGATCTATCCCATAGAAGTGCGCCCTGCATCGCCCTCTCCCAGCCCTCCTATCTGGACTCCAGCGCTGAGCCGTCCGCCGCCAGGCGCGTTCTGACAGAGAAGTTTTATTTATTCGTCCACGTCACTGTCGCAGAAACTGCCACATTGTACCTTTTTTTTAATTGCCAGTACTTGATAGTAGAAGAGATGAGGAAAACAGCTTTGTGTCTATCTAATTTTTAACTGCGCTGAGCTGTAAACAATGTGAAGACAAGACCGCCTTCAGCAGTGAGGGGTCGTGAGAACAAAGTGGATGCTGAAAGGCGTGGAATGTCAGGCTCCTCCACCGGGTCGAGAGCTTCTCAGTTTCGAACAGCATCCTCTCTTCTCGCACTGTTTGTGACACTTCGAGTGCCCTGTTGACTCCTGGGAGAGTGGAAATCTTTGCAAATGAATGTAATCGGTGCCATCGAAGCAAGACTCTCTTTGTAAATTGCGCTGCATGACTACTTACTGTCCCTTAAGGTAAGTTCGGATCGCTAAAACCCCGCAACATTCAAGGTTGCTTTTTTGATTAATTCTTTTAACAACATGTAGGGTTTACATCTAAGAAGATGTACCGACCTCTTCATGTAAAGTACAGTGGAACCTCGGTTCATGAATGTCTCGGAACACGTACAAATTGGTTTACAACCAAAAAGTTTGCCAAACTTTTGCATCTGTTCACGACCACACACTCGGTATACGAACAAGCTAGTTTCCCTTTTGGTTTGTGCGCGTCAATGATTCACGCACCTGTTCAGTCTCTCCCTGTGCATTCCCTGAGCAGTGAGAGAGAGTGCGACACACATACAGGCACGCGAGAGAGACACACACACAGGCGCGCGAGAGAAAGACACACACATAGGTGCGCGAGAGAGAGACACACACACAGGTGTTCGAGAGAGAGAGACACACACACACATTCTTGTGAATTTCCCCTTAGGATTAATAAAGTATCTATCTATCTATCTATCTATCTATCTATCTATCTATCTATCTAT